>JAUTXW010005465.1:675000-1275000 GCA_030620095.1 Kuschelorhynchus macadamiae | reverse complement strand
CTAGCTATAGACAACCTAACACTACCATTTTGGTCCAATAAAAATAGCTCTCCGCTTACTGAAGCTTTCACTACAACAGCAAAATACAATGATGTTATTCTGAAATGGGATAATTATTTTTTATTTGTAAACCCATTTAAGCACGGTGGAGGTGTTCTTATAGCTGTGCGAAAGTTTATTAAGTCTAAGGTAATTGCACATACTGTTGACTCTATTGAACATTTATTTGTTTTAATTAACCACTGTAATATTAAGGCTGTTATTGGTAGTGCTTATATTGCTCCTTGTTTGGCAATAGATAGTATTATGCTTCAATATAGCGGCTATCAGCTTTACCTATTGGGCGATTACAACTTACCTAATGCTAATTGGGTGAACAATGATTTTAGGGTTAGTACCCCGGATGATCAGAGAGTATCAGTAAATACATTGTGTAATTGTCTGGCATTTCATAATATGTATCAAATTAATAGTATCTTAAATGCAAATAATGTATTATTAGATTTAATTTTTTCCCAAGACAGTAATGATGTTGTAGAAATTACTAATGAGATTGTACTGCCATGTGATTCTCATCACCCGGCAGTTGTGATGAATCTTACCTTAAATGTGAGTCAGGATAAGCTTGAATTTGATACCTTTTATTACAATTTCAAGCAAGCAGATTACGCAGGTTTAAACTCTTACCTTTTGAATATTGATTGGGAACAATGTTTTTCTGGTTTATATAATGTTAATGATACTGTTGGAATATTTTATAATATTTTGTTTCAAGCTATCGATCTGTTTGTTCCACTAAAGACACCCAAATTTCCTAAATGGTTCTCGCATGAGTTAAAGCAACTAATTTTTCTTAAAAAAGCTATGCATAAAAAGTACAAAGAAAACAAGCAATGGGATACATATATTGAATATTCAGATTTACGTAATAGATGTAAATGTTTAAAAAGAAAATGTTATTCTGAATATCTGAGAAATATTGAGAACTCCATTGAGGGTGATGTTAGTGTGTTTTGGAAGTTTGTTGGTTCTCAGAGAAATGATAATATTATTCCTTCTTGCATGTTTTTGGACGAAATTTCTTGTGATAATGGTCCATCAATTGTGAATTTATTTGGAAGCTATTTCCAGAAAACATACAAAGCAGACGTTAATAATACAGATACTTATAACAGTAATAATAGTAATAATAATAGTGTAAATACTATTGATTTGCATGATTTTAAAATTTCTTTAACTACAGTATTTGACACCATAACTCATCTAAAGTCTAATAGGAGCCCTGGACCTGATGGAGTACCACAAGATCTACTGAAAAATTGTGTATATTCACTATCCAAACCTCTCTGGATATTGTTTAATGAATTTTTGAAAAATGGTACCTTCCCTGAACAGTGGAAGCACAGCTTTATAACTCCTGTTTTTAAATCAGGGGACAGAGCTAATATTTGTAATTACAGACCGATCTCAATCATTAACTCAATTCCTAAACTCTTTGAAAGGATTATTTGTGAACTCTTGAGCACATCTTTTTCCTCTATAGTGTCTCCTCGACAACATGGCTTTTATAAAGGCAGATCAACCGCTACTAATATGATTCTTTATACCCAACATGTGCTCGTGGCTTTGGAGGGTCGGTGTCAGGTTGATTCCATTTACACTGACTTTTCCGGGGCCTTTGACACAGTAGATCATGATCTGCTGCTTCAGAAGCTGAAATCTTTGGGTGTTAGAGGTAACTTTTTGTCATGGATGGCAGGTTATTTGAAAGAGAGGAGACAATATGTTCATAATAAAGGTTTTACTTCACGGGAAATTATTGTAAAGTCAGGAGTGCCTCAGGGTAGCCATTTAGGTCCTTATCTATTCAATATATTTATTAATGGCTTATCTAATGAAATTAACTCAGAACACCTTTTTTATGCTGATGACTTGAAGCTATTTAAAATTATAAAATCCTTGGAGGATTGTGTAGCCCTACAATGTGATCTTGGTCATATATATACAATTGGTGCTGTAGAAACAGGTTGTATTTAAATATTAGTAAATGCAAGTTCATTAAATTTTTCAGAACAACCAATGTGATTAACTATAATTATACAATTAATAGAGAAGAATTAGAGAGGGTAAATTCAATTTCTTATTTGGGTATAATATTGGACAGTAAACTTAGCTTTGACTTACATTACAATCATATAATTAATAAATCACTAAAACTCCTAGGCTTTATTGGCAGATTTACACAACGGTTTTTATCTGTTAAATCTATGAACTTTCTTAACAAAAGTCTGGTTCGATCGAGGCTTGAGTATTTATCTAGTGTATGGTTACCTTATTATCTAGTCCATATCTCCAATATTGAAACAGTACAAAATAAGTATATTAAATTGCTTGCTTTTAGAGTAAAATTTCCCCTTACTTTTCAGAACTATAGTGAGGCTAGAATTAGATTTGGATTGGAGTCCTTGAAATCTAGAAGGGTAAAATTGGATATTATTTTTCTTTTTAAATTAATTTCGTTCGGAATTGTTATATTTGATTGGTTTAAGGGTACCAGCTCGGCAAACCAGAGCTATGGAATTGTTTGCAATTGAATTTCATCGCTGCAATTATGGAGTTTTCTCACCGCTGTCTAGAATTGCAGCCAATGGCAATAAAGTGAATATAGACTTTTTTTTTAATTCTCTTGAAAGTTTTAAAAGAAAAGTTTCAAAAATTAATTTTAGTTGATTTACTCATAAGATTATTATGTAGCACTAATATTTAGCTGTAGCCTAAGTCATATATGTAATTTATTTGTGAACATGTAGTTATGTGATTTAATGGGTATTTATACCCGTAAATAAATAAATAAACATAATTTATTTAAATATGGAAGTAATCCTTCCCAAATTCACGGAGTTATAAATACTAAACGAAAGTATTTTAAATGAAGTTTTGGATCAGTTTAAGTCCTATTACAAAATATATGCTGATGGATCAAAAAATAACAATGGAGTAGGCTGTGGCTTTGTAATCCCACAAACTAAAACAACTAAAATGTACAAATGCCATAAAGGCTCTAGAATATTTGAGTTTGGATAGTACAATATCTAAAGCGGTCATAATATCTGATTCTCAGTCTGTATTGTTATCTCTAAAAAACAACCTTAACTGCAAACATCCAGTTATTGCCAGTATTTTAAATATGATCTCTAGACTGTCCTCTAGTGAAACTGATTATTATGTATTCTCAAATAATACACATAAGACTAATTAAGTAGCACTTTATTCAGCAAAGCCGGACAAAACTTAAAACTAAGAACATCAGTTGAGTAGCCCGTTGACAGCTTACTATCGACTCAAGCAGGGTTGCCAGGTTGGTTAGGGTATAATTCGGTAGGCGGAGAGAAAATTTTCGGTAGATTCAGTTTTTTTTCGGTAGATTTATTTCTTGCTTACTTAATATGTTTTTTGCTTATAGACGAGTTTTTTTAAATAAAACAACTAGTTAACGATTATTATTTATTAACAAAAATAGTTTTTTTAACAAAATAAAAACTTTTAATAAAGAACACAAACAAAATATCATTTTTTTTAAATCAAAATCAAACAAAATCAAAACTTCTATTAATAAACTACACAAACCAAACAAAATAAAATATAACAATTAAGTTATAAAATTTATGCAATACAATTCATATGTATTGTTATATAATAGAACAGGAAAACACAAAAAAAATTACATAAAAAAAATTAAAAAATATTAATTAATGAATATAAAAAAGAAATACTTATGTTACTTATAAATAATGTTAATATTAGTACAAACTGAAATAGAAAAAAAAGTAGAAGTTTCAATAATCTTTTTCACCTTTGTACAAATTTTGGTTCGTCATATCTAAAATTAGTTTCTTTTCAATGAGAAAAGTGTAGCAAGTTTCAGAGTTTTTATTTATATATTTTTTGGACAGGAGAAGCGCAGAAATGTTGTAGGTTGTTAGTTTGCTTCTTATATTAGATTTTATTAGAGTAACTTGGGAAAATTCCCTTTCCACATTAGCAGATGAATGAGGCAAAATTAAAATATGAAACACAAAATTAGTTAGTATTTTAAACATGGGAGTTCCATCGCCATATTTAAGACAATCTACTTCTTTCCAGAACGACTCGATATTATCAGAAAATGCCTTAATTTCCTCAGTATTTCGTAAAAGACGCCATTCTGTATCAAGCGCCTGTAACTCATTCTCTTTAATTAAATTTGGAAACATTAGTCCTAATTCACATATAGAGTTAATGCAGCCCGATTTTACAACACTTGGATCAACAAAATTTAATTTTTGTATGGGATTATTTTTTAAATTATAGCGTTGTAAAATTTGGCTGCAACCTTCAACATAAAAATCTAAACACCTTACTCTAAAAAAGTGAAGCTGTTCTGCAGTAACTACAGTTTCAGATATGGTTTTTTGGACGTTAGTACCAAAATAAATTTCTTCTAGCGGTAGGTAATTTCTGGGATTTTTAAAATCTATCTGTTCTATAGGTGTTTTTTGAAGATAGTCACGTTTTATAAAATTATCAAATAACGTTTGTACAATATTGGAAATATTTTTGTGTAATACCTGAATTTTAGGTGCCTCAGACTGCATTTCTTTGTTTAAATTGGTAAAAAAAGGTAAAACAAAATCCAGGAACTGTAAAAAAAGTTTTGTGGTAGGATCATTTAATTTTTGCAATATTTGTTCTGCTGCTAATAAATCATTTCTACTAACAGCATCTGTGAAAAATAATTTTAGCGCATTATACTGTTCTAGTATTCTAGATACAACGGTATGGAGGGATAACCACCTAGTTTGTGATGGATGCATTATTTTATGAATTTTAACGTTACAAAAAATTTGAAATTCATGATATTCCGATATTCGTTTTGGACTAGATCCAAAATAATTATAAATATCACGAGTAACATCTTCGACAAATCGGGGCAGCTTCTGACATGCATATGACGCACATAAATGGAATGAATGACATATGCACTTCATTATAAATAATGAGGGAATATCTTTCTTAAGTAAAGCCATTACAGAATGATGTTCCCCCATCATTACATTAGCCCCGTCTGAAGCAAAACCTATCATATTACTCTTATATGGAATTGCATTATTTTCAAAAAAAGTTTTAACATGAGTATATAAAGTTGTAGCATCAGCCCCAGAAAGTGGAATTAAAGTCAAAAAGGAATCACAAACTTTGTAGTTTTCCAAGTACCTAACAACAATACAAAGATGTTTGGTAGTACTTCTGTCTGTGGACTCATCTATTATCAGTGAGAATTTATTTTCCTGAAGATGAACACATAAAGAATTAAAACTATGTTTACCTAAAATATTTTTCACTACCTTTGAAGTTTTGGTTCTTCCGAGTGCCATTCCTTGAGCGACTTTTGAATCGTAACAAATCTTAGCAATTACCTTGTTTAAGTGGTCCGTTACCAAAAATGACAAATTGTGTTCGGCAACAAACGCGCTTAAACGAATTTCACCTAAAAAATTCAAAAATAACAGATCTCATTCACAATTTACATTACGTAAAATATTTTGTATCTAGAATAAAATTCGTCAAGTATACTCACCTTCTTTAATATCGTGCTCCAATTTAGTTTTTGAGACATCTGGTTTTACGAAAGTAGTTAGCTTAGGTTGTTTTGCTATTGTTGTGCCTTTTTTAATATGAAATTGGCTAAGGCTGTGTTTAATTAATGCGTCTTTGCCACTTGCTATATTAATGTCCTTATCACATATTTTACATTTTGCAAACTGTCGGCCTTTGCTGCTTTTAGAGAGCCATATCCTAAATTCGGGGATAGTTTCCCAGTGTTCTTTATAATTTTGTGAATATTTCATTTTTTTTTTCACACCGGTACTTGAGCCCTCACCACCACTCTCAGAGTTCGACATTTTTAAAATCAAATATTCAAAATATAAGGGTTGAAGTAATATGCTCAAACACCGTCGCTTAAAAATGACAAATTAGGCATAGGCAGGCAAGTCTTTGATCTGTGATCGGTCTGGCCGGGGAATTCCAAGAAGAATTTAATGGTAAACAACAGCTGCGTTCGGCAAATACATCTTTTTCCTTCAACTCATTTACCTGTTTCTGTCTAACGCGACCAATACTAGCGGCAGTTAAATATTACTTGGAGAAAAAGGATGTAGCTAACTATCGAACGTAACTAACGATATACGTAGAGCGCAGGCGACACGCTACGGGGCGAGAAAGTAATGATGGCATTGGCTTAATTTTCATCTGGGGCGTTTAAGATTTTAAACGTTCTTCTTTATAAATTCGCTTTTTAAAAATATCGGTAGGTTTTATGCTTAAATCGGTAGTTCGGTAGATTACAGACGAAATCGGTAGATCTACCGAAAAATCGGTAGACCTGGCAACTCTGGACTCAAGAACGTATTGACGGATGACATTTTGAACTAATCTTAAGGTGTGCCTACACTAACTGCGTTAGGTTGTATTCACAACATTTCCCCCTTCTATATTAGAGATCTAATCTAGACCTAGGTTTAATAACTCTTCCAAATCTTGAGATTTGGGGAGTAGCATTAACAACCCTTGGAGTACTAACTTTAGTCACTCTAGATTCTAATGAAACATTTTCCAGTACTGGTGACCCAGAAGTAGAAGGGACTTCAATATTTCGTGATTCTGGTGACCCAGTAACTGGAGATTGCGCTCTTATTATGTCCTTAGTTGCACTTTGAAACACATTATCATTACTTATATTTGTAGCAACTTGTACATCATTTTGTAAATAACCTGAATCACTTAAGTCATTTCTTAAGAAATCTGCATGTACAATTTTAATTACAGAATCTACTTAGACTAAATAAGTACAATAACTTAAAATTTTAACAACTTTACCTTTCTGCCACTGTTTGTTTTGATTATTTTTTACATAGACTAATTCATTTAACTTAAATAATTTCCGGGACTTTAAAACTTTATTAGAACTACCTCTAACATACTTACTACGTCCAGATGGTTTAAGCAAATCAAACCTGGTTCTAGGTCTTAATTTTAAAACACATTCAGAAGGAGTAACACCTGTCATTGTTGAGGGAGTATTTCTGTATGAAAATAGAAAACTTGATAATTTAAGCAACATTGTTTGTTCTGTTACATTTTCTCTATCAACAGTAAATAAAGCTTTTTTTAAATCTTTTTTTACTATTTGTACTGCCCTTTCAGCAAAACCATTGTTAGGCGGATGCCAAGGAGGAGATTTAATTGGCGTTATGCCATTTGCTTGGCAAAAATGAACAAACTCAGTTGAATTAAATGGTGGTCCCCCATCAGAGACTAATTCTACTGGAAGCCCAAAATTTGAAAATACTTCTTTTAATTTTGCTATTGTTTCTGAGGCCACTGTACTATTATTCATAAGCTTAACATCTAACCACTTTGATTTTTGATCATAGACAAAATTAAAAAGTTTTAAAAAGTCTATGAATATTCTAAAAAAATTATGAGGTGCTTCTGGCCAAGAAACATGATCATTACTTCTGGTAAAATTTTGATTTTCTTGACAGATGTTACAAGAATCTATAAATTTTTCTATATCATTATTGATATAAGGCCACCAACAATATGATCTAATTAGCATTTTAGTGCGAACAATACCAGAGTGTTGCTCATGAAAAATGTTTAAAACCTTTAACCTCAGTGATTCCGGTATAACTACCCTATTTCCTAATAATATACAATCTTGTTCTACTGAAAGCTCATTTTTACGCTTAAAGAAAGATTTTAAATTTTCATCCTCAACACTACTTGGCCATCCAGACTGAATAAAATCTTTTACTTTAATAAACAACAAGTCTCTATAGGAGGTTTTTTTAATATCATCTGAATTTAAGGGAATTTCATTAATCAAGTTAAAAGAAAAAAGATACTCATCTATTTTAGTTGGTTGGTCTAATGGCAAACGAGATAATCCATCAGCATTTGAAATGGATTTGCCTTTTTTATAAATGATGTCATAATTATAACCTGACAGAGTAATTGCCCATCGAGTTATTCTTGAGGCAGCAGTTGTTGGTATATTTTTATTTTTTGCAAAGATGAATTGAAGTGGTTGATGGTCAGTAATTAAAACGAACTTACGCCCATAAATATATTTGTGAAACTTTTTTACTCCAAAAATTATAGCTAATGCTTCCCTCTCTAAGTTACTGTATTTTTGCTCTGTTGTAGTAAGAGTGCTAGATGCAAATAAAACTGGTTTTTCTATACCGTCAACCACATGACTAAGGACTGCCCCAACACCATAGCTACTTGAGTCACACGTTACAAATATGGGTTTACTTGGGTCATAATGCGTTAAAACATTATCAGATGTTAATAAATCTTTACTCAACTGAAAAATATCCTCACATTCTTCCGTCCAATCATTTAAAAAATCTAAATTCGTTTTGCATAAATCATATAAAGGTTTTAATTTGGAAGATAGCATAGGAATAAACTTAATGTAATAATTTAAAAGCCCTAAATAAGATTTTAATTCTGTAAGATTTTTTGGCGAAGGCGCTGATTTTATAGCTTTAATCTTTTCTTTTGTAGGATGAACACCAAAAGAATCAATAATATGGCCTAAAAATTCTACACTAGTTTTAAAAAAATTACATTTTTTGTGATTAACTTTAACATTGTACTGTTCAGGTCTTTTTAAAACATTTACAACATTCTTATTACATTCTTCTAATGTTGACCCATAACAAATAATATCATCTAAATAACATTTGGTTTTTAACAAACCAGCTAAAATACTATCCATTATGGTCTGAAACTTACCTGGTGCAGCGTTGATACCAAATGTCAACCTATTAAAACGAAACAGACCAAGGTGGGTATTAATGACTAGCAACTCTTGAGAATTACTACTAAGCTCAAGCTGTTGGTAAGCTCCTTTAAGATCTATGACTGAAAAATAATTATTTCCCGCCATACCAGCATAGATATCCTCAGGACGAGGCAAAACACAGTGATCAGCATCTATTGCTGGATTTAATGTTTTTTTAAAATCCACACAAATTCTAATTTCTGAACTATTTTTCTTTGGTACTACCACTATTGGACTTACCCAATTAC
Organism: Kuschelorhynchus macadamiae; assembly: GCA_030620095.1. Lineage (NCBI taxonomy): Eukaryota > Metazoa > Arthropoda > Insecta > Coleoptera > Curculionidae > Kuschelorhynchus > Kuschelorhynchus macadamiae. Next base: position 1,265,856 of record JAUTXW010005465.1, on the reverse strand, counting down.
TAAAAGAAACTTTTGTTAAGATGCCTGAATCACACATTTTTTTTATTTCATTCTCTACTTTTGTTTTTAAAGAAAATGGCATATCATATGCTCGATGAAAAACTGGTTTTGCACCCTTCTTAAGGTTTAGCTCTACTTTAAAATGTTTTATACTAGATTGTGCATTCTCATCAAAAACATTTTTAAACTTAGTTTTTAAAGACAAAATCAAACTTTTTATTTTTGACTCAACTTCAGACAACTCTTTTACAAAATTTATTTTTTTTTGATAGACCTGGACCTGAATTTTTACATTTATTCTGATTAATAGACTCTTTTGACACAATATCTTGACTAGTTGACTCTTTTAAGACACTATTAGATGAATAACTCGACTGACAAGACTCTAACAGAGTTACACTTACAGACTGATCGTTTGACTCAGATTTAGACTGACATTTTTCTGACAAATGTAAACAATTAATAGACAATAACTGTTGTTTCCATTCTGGATTTAAAATATTCAACCAGTTACGACCAAGTAATGGTGTAAATTTATGACTACTATCTAAAACTACAAGTGGTAAATTTAAAACATGGTCTTTAACTTTAACAAAAACATCAGTTTCACCCAATATGCTTACTCCTGCCCCTGTTAAAACTTTTAACTTAAATTTTACATTAAATAAATGCAAATCTGTAAAATATTTGTTAAAGTCCTTAACATGCATCACAGTTCGACAAGCACCACTGTCTATTTCAAAGAAAACTGGCTTACCTTCGATTTCCAAGGTTACCTGTGCTGGTTTTTCTTTCCTTGAAACTTTTATGGATGATAAGAAACCCAAAACCATGTCATCTTCTTCAGCACTTGAAGTTTCTTCAGCTTATTCTCCTAAGGTATTTACCTTACTACTTCTACAGACCCTGCTATTGTGTCCCTTGGCTTTACATTTAAAACAATCCCAATCTTTAGCTGGACAGCTGTCTGGATCATGTTTTCTTACTCCACACCTGTGACACACTTTACTAATTTTGAACGAGGCCTTGACATCCTTTGAACTTGACTGACTTGCTCGATTATCCTTATTCTTGACAACTGTACTATTGGACTTATTCGGCTTTTTAAAAGCAATTTTATCCAAATTTTCTGCCACTGTTGACACTGTATTATCCATATTCATGGACCTTACTTGCCCCTCTGCAAGTTCCATAGACAATGCTTCTGCATAAGCTAAATCAAATGTTAATCTGTCTAATGACAATAATTTTCTTTTGATTGCTTGCGACTTAATCCCACAGACAAATTTATCCTTGTAAAAAAGCTCCAAAACTACAATGCATTGAAAGACTTTTCAGTTTTTTCACAAATGCCTTGATGTCTTCCCCTGGCTCCTGGACAGCAATCCAAAATTTATACCTTTCAGCAATTTGTAGCCTTCTTGGACTATAATGCTCAATAAGTTTATTTTTAAGGACATCAAAACTTTTTGAACTCGGTAAATTTGGAGTTAAAATGTCTTTTAATGTAGCATAGGCCTCCCCTCCGATTAGAGTAATTAACATAGAGACTTTCATCCTCTCTTCAATGACATTACATACAAACAACTGCTCTAATCTCTCCAAATAGCTTACAATATCACTTACTTTCGTCAAAATGCTCTATACTGCCAATTAAATTTGCCATTTTTATCAGTGAACCAGTAATTTCAAGACTCACACCCGTTTAAGCGACAAGACAACGGATAAAGGCTGGCTGGAAAAGACCGGGAACTTCACACAACTGACTTTTGTGATATGTAGACGACAATATCACGACTTGGACACATGGATTCTGTTCTTAACTCGTCGCCAATGTTATGTATTCTCAAATAATACACATAAGACTAATTAAGTAGCACTTTATTCAGCAAAGCCGGACAAAACTTAAAACTGAGAACATCAGTTGAGTAGCCCGTTGACAGCTTACTATCGACTCAAGAACTTATTGACGGATGACATTTTGAACTAATCTTAAGGTGTGCCTACACTAACTGCGTTAGCTTGTATTCACAACATTTAAATTCGTTTGGGCAAAAGGTCACTCAGGTCTATCCAGAAATGAACTGGCGGATAAAGCCGCCAAGGAAGCAATATCAGTGGGACTTCCCTCAGAAGGGAGATTTGTATAGAATTATGAAAGAAAATACACGGGAGATTTGGAAACAGTTATATATAAATAATACACTTAGCTCCACTAACCAGTATTCATTAATCCACCATAATCTAAACGAGAAACCTCTTATCTTATTTCAGGTATCTGCTGGGGCATGGAAGATTCAACAAACACCTGGAAAAATTAAAACTCTCACATTTCATTATGTTCTTGTGACAATGGATCATTAGATGACCTAAACCACAGACTTTTTAACTGCTCCCATAATACGGAAGCCGTATCATATCTTTCTTCTAACATTTCGAAACTGCATTTACTTCCATTAAATCATATTTCCTTCATGAGTAAAGTGTGTACTGATACTAATGTAGAGACAATTTTTATGAATTATTTAAGATACTGTAAAATGGTTATTTAGTTTTTGGGATCTATTTGCTTAGTTATCGACCTCCTTCGTTTCCTTTCCTTAAATGTTTGTCAACCTACCTATCCGCCCCCCCCCTGTGATACGTATAGTTATAAAATGTCCTGCATTGGCCCCAGGATGAGAAGTGTGTGTCCATGTCTATATTTCCTTTGCCGTATTTAATTTATTCTTGGGTTTGTAGGGATTTGAGATATTCAACTATTTATATTTTTATCCTTGTAGGGGATTAGGGACCTAATTCTGGGGACTTTAATGTTGATACCATTTCTATCCTATTGTTTATATAGTTAATACAAATAATAATTAATCTAAAAACCTTCCTAAATGTATAGCTCCTTTTAGATTTAGAAAAATTTATTTGCCTCTCGTGGCTAAATGAGCTAAGCTCAAGGCCTAATTAAAAAAAAAAAAATTTGCACTACCGACATTTTATTTTATCTACATTCACAACTCGAACATAGACCACCTTGAAATTGGTTATTTTTGCAAAATTAAGTTCGAAAGCACTTTTTAGTTGTTTATTTATTTTTGCCCTAGTCACTACCAACATTTTGTTTCCTGTATATTTCCAACTCACACATGGATCATAAAAATAAAAAATATATATTACAAAAGACAGTACATAAATCTATTTTCATCGATTAAAAACGTCCGAAACAATATAGAGTTAGAATATCGACCGCGCGACCTCTGAACCGCTGAACTTTCGCATGTCGACGTGATGGCACGACCGATCGATTGAATTATGAGAAGAGACCGGCTGATGACCCAAATCGCGATTTCATATTCCATTTGCTATCACGTTGGGTTGCCGCTCGGTGGCTGTGAAATCTTCGGGTACTTTCGTTAAGCTTTAAGGTAATCAGGGCAATTCGGACTGCCCAGCCTAGCTTAGTATAGAGTATATTATTATGCCTAACGAACGCATTTTTTTGTTACAGAATTTTAATATATATGAATATACAACGAACATACAAAATACACATAACAATATATTTTTGGTTCACTAAAACCAATTAGATAGCACCTTTTCATTATCGAATCTAAAGCCTAGACACTCATTTGGCGCTACTTAGCCTGCCTTTTGAAAGCAGCCTCTGGCGCAACTCTTGTAATAGTCCAGCAGTAGTCGGCTAACATCTTACAGTTCCATTTTTTCCAGATACCTTCTTTCCATGTTTGAAATATCCTGGTGGAACCTCTTATCTTGCTCGTCACTTAGAGCATCACAATTTTCCAGAAACTAATCGAGATGAGAATCCAGGAACAAGTTGGACAATCAGGTCTTTATAGTTTTTCTGCTTTTGAATTTCCTAAAAAAAGTTGTTGCAACCATTTTAAAGGCATTTCAAGCGTATTTTTTCTTGCCTTCAAGTACAGAATCGAACTGTGCATCTAGGAAAAGTTTCTTAGTCTGTTGTAGCGTCACTAATTCTAGGGAACTTTTGAAACCCACCTTATCAGTCTTTATCTACTTCGTTGGTCCGCAGATATCCCAGATATTAAGCTTCTGAATGGTTTTCATAAACGATTCTCTTGTTGTTATATTAGCGTGGTGTATTATTTGGGGTTAGGATCCAGTAAAAAAAATAAAGGCCCTTTTTTAAATTGTCAAAGTTTTACCAATTTACTGTTGCATCCTCAGGACACATGGACACATCCTGCATGAAACTAATATTAGTCTTTACCTACTCCATTGTTCTGCAGATATTTCCTAACTTCAAATAATACACCACTCTAACATAACAAGAAGATCGTAAACAAAATCTGAGAACCAACGGAGTAGGTAAAGACTGATAATATGGGTTTCATGCAGGATATACAATCTGTATATATATTACATATATATATATATATATATATATATATATATATATATTTACATATTTATATATTTATATATATATATATATATATATATTCTATATATATATATATATATATATATATATATATATATATATATATATATATATATCTTTATAATTTCACGGCTGTTTGAAAATGAAATGGACAACACGAAATAGCGGGGTTGCAGCCTAATAATCCTATTGATGTTACTGGGACATTAAATAGATGACTCTATTTACTTTGTGAAAGCTTTCGGATTTATTTTAATCCTTCATCAGTCACACTACAAAATGGTTTGTTAATATAAAGTAAATTATTAAAATATTTTAGACTTACTGTAAGTGAGGTTACAAATATAAACAGCTATCCAATAGGAAATTCATTTCTGTGAATGAAAGGAACACCTCTTTATATAAGTATTTAACACAAAACAAACAGACTGGAAAAAACAATAACAAAAAAATTTTTTTTTTTTTTTTGATTACACACGAAACCGTTGAAAGGTAGGTTTCCAATGTATTCGACCGGAGTCGAGGCTTAACTAGAATATTAAGAATAAAATATATGCACCTATTTGTTTCTTTTTTAGATAGCAAAAAAAAAATAATCCTTCTTTTGTGTTTTGAAGGCCAGGACGATTATTTGGTTTTAAGGTTTAATAAATTGCTATATATTATATTGAGATTCTGTATATCCGATTTTTTATTCATCGGGTTTTCCTGATTATTTATGTGCACCATTTCGAGAAAATTTCTTTTAAAATAATTAATTTCACATTCGAGAATCTCCGCCTCTGCGAAATTTGCTGAATGACCTGTGTCTCTTACGTGTTGGGAAAGGGCACATGCTTCGGGTTTTATTCTTATATCACTTTTATGAGATATTATTCTATCTTTTAGAGGCCTTGAGGTTTGCCCTATGTATTTTTTATTGCAATGTAAACAATCTATTTTATATACTACATTTGATTTGTTATGCCTTTTTGTTTTATCTTTAAGAGAACTAAAAAGTTTGCTCGTAGGTTTAACGGCTTTATTGGCTATAACAATATTTTCTTTTTTGAATATGTTCGCTAATTTAGGGGTTAATTCCTGAACGTATGGAAAGGAAACATACTTTTTTATTATTGGAGGGCTAGTAGAAACAGTTGGTGAATTGTTTGGTACTATAGTGTCAGTTGAATAGATTAATTTCTTTAGCAGGCTTTGAGGGTAAGAGTTGTCCAATAGTAGGTTATTTAGACGTTTTAGATTTTGATCCTTTAATGACTGATGACAGATTGACAAAATTCTATTTTTTAGGCCAAGTATGAGGTTTATTTTCATTTTTTCGGAATGGTATGAGAAATAATTTAAATATCTACCTGAGCTGCTTGGTTTTATGTACCAGTCCAATATAATTTTATTACTGTTGGTTCTAATAAGTCTTGTATCTAAAAATGGCACACTTCTCTCAGATTCCATTTCAATTGTGAATTTAATGTACTGATTATAATTATTGAAAATATTGAGTAGCTCTGTTTCGCTTCCAATCGGAATGGCGCAAATTAAATCATCAACATATTTTTTTAAAAAGGGTATTTCAAAGTTCAGCTTTGGGATGCAATCGTATAATAAATCATCCATTACGTATTGCGCTAAAATGGGAGACATTTTTGAGCCCATAGGGGTTCCGAAAACTTGTTTGTAAAATTGATTGTCAAAAGAGAAACAGGTATTGTTAAAAACAAATTCTATTATTTCTAAGAAGTTTGATTGATTTAAAGAACAGTGATTTTTGATTTTGGACCAATTTTTTTTAATACTAACTTTGACTAATTCTAATGGGATATTGGAAAATAAAGACGTAACATCTAAGCTTATAATGTGGTAATTTTCCGGTAGCTGAAACTCGTTAATAAAATTTGCAAAATTAAAAGAGTCTGCTATGTAGTATTCGTTATTATAATCGTATGCAGTGTTTAAAACCTCTGTAATAAAACCAGCTAGTTGAGCAGTTGGGGAATCTATGGAGGATATTATTGGTCTAAGAGAAATTGTGGGTTTATGTGTTTTTGGCAAACCGTAAAACTTGGGGCAAATAGAGTTATAAATCATCAATTTTTTCGCAGTAGCGTCCGATAGTTGTTTTGATTTTTTCAATTTTGAAATTATTTGGTTGGCTTTTTGTTGAATTGTAGATGTAGGATCGCGTGGAATTTTTTTGTAATAAACTTCGTCACTAAGTAAGGACATAGCCAGTTGTAAATATTGTTCTTTGTAAATTGCGACCGTGACGTTGCCTTTGTCAGATCTCGTAATGTAGATATCTGGGTGTTGTTTTAAAAAAATCTTGGTTTTATTATACCATTTAGTTGTCTCTGAGAAAGTAACCTCTTCTGTATGAAAATAATTGGTGATGACATTGGCCGCCTGTGCACTGTAAATATTTTTTTCACGCATATTGTCTACGTGTGATATTGTTAATTCAACGTCTGCTAAAATATGTGGGACTGAGACGTCCTTTTTGGAAACGGGGAGACAAAACTTGGGCCCTAATGATAGGATATTTTTTGCTTCTGTTGGAAAAACGACAGGTGTAAGATTTTTGAACCAACAGTCCTTAATTTTAATGCGATTTAATTTATTTGATTTAAGTTCGTCAATCTTTTTAAGATTGTTGCTTTTTGTCTTGTAAAAAGCCTGGTTATACACTATATTTTGTCTCCGGAAAAACTCAAGATGAATGTTTATAGGTATATTTTCCTCTATTCTCAGTCGATATGTGCTAAGTGCCTTTTCCATTCTTTCAACATTTCCGTGTGTTATCTTAATCTCTAAATTTAAAATCTTACGGCTAAGTTTGTTTCTAAAACTAAAAATCATCTGTCCAACTCTTACCCTCAAAGCCTGCTAAAGAAATTAATCTATTCAACTGACACTATAGTACCAAACAATTCACCAACTGTTTCTACTAGCCCTCCAATAATAAAAAAGTATGTTTCCTTTCCATACGTTCAGGAATTAACCCCTAAATTAGCGAACATATTCAAAAAAGAAAATATTGTTATAGCCAATAAAGCCGTTAAACCTACGAGCAAACTTTTTAGTTCTCTTAAAGATAAAACAAAAAGGCATAACAAATCAAATGTAGTATATAAAATAGATTGTTTACATTGCAATAAAAAATACATAGGGCAAACCTCAAGGCCTTTAAAAGATAGAATAATATCTCATAAAAGTGATATAAGAATAAAACCCGAAGCATGTGCCCTTTCCCAACACGTAAGAGACACAGGTCATTCAGCAAATTTCGCAGAGGCGGAGATTCTCGAATGTGAAATTAATTATTTTAAAAGAAATTTTCTCGAAATGGTGCACATAAATAATCAGGAAAACCCGATGAATAAAAAATCGGATATACAGAATCTCAATATAATATATAGCAATTTATTAAACCTTAAAACCAAATAATCGTCCTGGCCTTCAAAACACAAAAGAAGGATTATTTTTTTTTTGCTATCTAAAAAAGAAACAAATAGGTGCATATATTTTATTCTTAATATTCTAGTTAAGCCTCGACTCCGGTCGAATACATTGGAAACCTACCTTTCAACGGTTTCGTGTGTAATCAAAAAAAAAAAAAAAAAATTTTTTGTTATTGTTTTTTCCAGTCTGTTTGTTTTGTGTTAAATACTTATATAAAGAGGTGTTCCTTTCATTCACAGAAATGAATTTCCTATTGGATAGCTGTTTATATTTGTAACCTCACTTACAGTAAGTCTAAAATATTTTAATAATTTACTTTATATTAACAAACCATTTTGTAGTGTGACTGATGAAGGATTAAAATAAATCCGAAAGCTTTCACAAAGTAAATAGTCATCTATTTAATGTCCCAGTAACATCAATAGGATTATTAGGCTGCAACCCCGCTATTTCGTGTTGTCCATTATATATATATATATATATATATATATATTTATATATTTATATATATATATATATATATATATATATATATATATATATATATATATATATATATATATATATATATATATACAGGGTGCCTCCGATTAAGTCGGCACCATTGCTAACTTCCTTATTATTGGAGATATGAGATCGGTTAAATTAGCAAACTAGTAGCATTTTTTCTGCTGATTAAGATAGTGAAATCAGAAAAACAATTGAACATCGCGTTTTCGAGTTATTCCAAAAAATGTATATTTTTTCAATGGAACACCCTGTATATTTTTTGACATAACGTTAGCAAATCGTCCTAAGAATAAAAAAGTTCATATGCACTAATCGCCTAAACCTAATAACAACAAAGTTATAACGATATTTTTACTCACAGTCAAGTTGGCCATGAAATTCCAAATAAAAACAATATTACTTAATTGGTTAGATTTAACTGTCACAGTAAATGAGCAAACACATCACCATCTTGTTCTATGCATTTTCGGACACATTTTAGCACATGCCTCGTCGCCTTTAAAATTGTCCTTCCATCAATAGACGCCATTATTCTCCTTATTTCAATTTTCAGTTCTTCCAAATTTGCATATTTCTTCTTATAAACTTCATTTTTCACGTAACCCCAAAAATAGAAATCAAGAGGAGTTATGTCTGGGGATCTAGGTGGCCAGCGAACTGGACCATTTGTGGCAATCCATTTGTCTCCAAATAATCTCTGCAACATCATTCTTACATCACCAAACTGATGAGGTGGGGCCCCATCTTGCTGGAAGTAAATTAGTTGTCGTGTAGCCAAATTGACGCCGTCCAAATATTCTTCTAACGCCCCAGAAATTATCAGGTCAACATATCTCCTTCCTGTCAAAGTACCCTCATAAAATACAGGTCCAAGTATTTCGCTTCCTCTCATACCACACCAAACATTGACACTAAATTGATGCTGGGGATTTCTGGGATCAGGGAGAAATAAATTTTCTTGCGACCAATAATGGACGTTTTTGCGATTGAACATACCTTTGTTGGAAAAATTGGATTCATCGCTCCAAATAATGTTCTTCAAAATGTCATTATTTCTTTCATAAACATGATGCAACCAATGGCAAAACGCAAGTCTTCTTTCATTATCACCAGGCAACAATGTTTGAATTGGCCGGTACTTATACGGAATAAACTTGTGCTTCTTTAAGATCCGCCATATTGTCACTAAACTAACACCGTAATCTCTTGCTAAATCCCTTGTTGAGTATTCTTTGTGTGCTTCAAAATAGGCTAATATGGTAATTTCAACGTCTTCGCTTATTATAAAAGGTTTTCTCTTCCTTGTCTTTTTAAAAACCTCCTCGTTACTTCTAAATTTTCTATAGAGAACTAAAAAATACCTCCTGTCCGGTAAATTACGAGTAGGGAATCTTCGGCGGTATTCTTGTATTGCCATAGAACTATTTTTCCTACACATAAGGTATGTTTCTAACATATCACATTTTTCAATATGCGTGAACAACATTTTAAAACAAGCTTTAGCAACTAAAACTGTAAATATATTATTTTTCTGCTACAACAAAACGCCCCTCATCTACAAACTGTCATTTATATCGCCAAGCCACCCAATCAATTGTTTTTATTTTTAATTTCATGGCCAACTTGACTGTTAGTAAAATATCGTTATAACTTCGTTATTATTAGGTTTACGCAAATAGTGCATATGAACTTTTTTATTCTTAGGACGATTTGCTAACGTTATGTCGAAAAATATACAGGGTGTTCCATTGAAAAAATATACATTTTTTGGAATAACTCGAAGACGCGATGTTCAATTGTTTTTCTGATTTCACTATCTTAATCAGCAGAAAAAATGCTACTAGTTTGCTAATTTAACCGACCTCATATCTTCAATAATAAGGAAGTTAGCAATGGTGCCGACTTAACCGGAGGCACCCTGTATATATATATATATATATATATATATATATATATATATATATATACATAAATATATATATATATATATATATATATATATATATATATATATATATATATATATATATATATATATATATATATATATATATATACAGGGTGATTCGTGATTCAAGAGGAAATGTCAATACTTCAGGTACATATTCAGGACCAAAAAATTAACATAAAAGTTTATATAAATAAGTATCCGTTAGGCCTTAGTTCTCGAGATACACGGTGTTAAAGTTTTTATTTAATTTTTTTATTTTTTAAATAAAATCTATGATAATGTAAATAATGGAGTGAAAATTGATATACGGAGGTTTTTTGGTATAACAAATTCGAATCTAATATTAGTATTGCTCTTACTTGTAGGGGACGCCACCTACATGTCTTTCTACTTTTTCGAACAATCACAACTTTTTGGTACAGTCTTGTATTATATTTTTGAGTAAAACGAATTATTCCCTTGCCATTTCTACGTCAAAAAGGTATACCTGTTAAAAGTGGATACGAGCAACCGTTTTCGAGATATTTGGATTTAAAACAATTTCGGCGCATGCAATTTTTTATCGCAAAATTTCAAAAGTTTGTTATTGTGTCCAAATTTAAACGCATTTTGTCACAAAAGCTTTGAAATGAAATACTAACACATTTTTTTGAGGTATGTATTCAGTGCCTCAGACATAAACAAACAAAAGGTATTTAATTTTTATTAAAATTGTTATTATTGAGTTGTTTTTAATAAAATCTAGGTTACGTTTTATAATTTTCAAAAATTCCACTATTTGCTTTTAAGCACAGGTCAGCTCTATGGTGTATAGCTCGGGTTGCTCTTTTCTTTATTCTTTCTTATTTCTTAGTGTTTGTGCTGCGTTTGTTATCTGATCCAATAATGCTTCTCTTGTATTTACTTTAGTGGAATATACCAGTGATTTGAACCATCCCCAAAGACAATAATCCAAAGGATTAAGGTCTGGCGATCTAGGTGACCAATTAAACGGACCTCCCCGATCAATCCATCGGTTTGGAAAGTTTTGGTTTAAAAAATCTCTTACTAAAGTAAACTGTACTGTGCAGGGGCTCCATCATGCTGCAAATACATGTTTTGTCTTACATTAAGGGGAACATCTTCTAATAGATTTTGTAAGGGATTTTTAAGAAAGTTTAAATATTTTTCTCCTGTAAAACTACCGTCGATTATAAATGGACCAATTAAATGACCATTTAACATTCCACAGCACACATTAATGCTAAATTTATGTTCGAAATTATGTTCTACTGTAACATGAGGATTTTCATAGGACCACCGGTGTCCATTGTGAAGATTATTTATACCATCACGCGTGAACTGTGCTTCATCAGTGAAAAAAACATACCTATACAACCTTCGATCTTCATTAATCCAGCTACAGAATTGCATTCTCAACTCAAAATCACCCTCCTGCAAATGTTGAACCCCTTGTAAATGAAGTGGGTATAAACAATTAATGTGAAGATTTCTCCAAGCAGACGATTGTGTAATTTGATAAGTATCTGCAATCCGCCTAGTGCTTATGCTTGGATCATTTTCGACGGCATTGAGTATAGCCTCTTCTACTTCAACGTTGGGACCCGATTCCCTTTCAGATACAATTTTCGCACTTGGAAACATCCCAGATTCTCCAGCAGTAGTAAAAACTTGTTGAAAAACTCTTATATCTGGCACCCTTCTATCTGGAAAACGACGCTTGTACTCCGCGACTGCTTGAATTGCGAACCCATTGCAGAAGCCATAGACGAATATCATATCTGCATATTCACGATGCGAGAATATCACAGGCATAATGATGTATTTAGATCTAAATCTAAAGTTTCTTAAATGATTATTGTCAGATAATAAAAGTTATCAACAGAAATTGACAGTGACAAAATTTGATCTTATTATTAACTGACATTACTATTGCTAAGTAAAAGGAAAAACGATGAGAACACCAACCAGCAGTTGTTCTGTCAGGCAAGGCACACTTTATGTGAATTTGATAAAAAAAATCATATGCGCCGAAACTGTTTTAAATCCAAATATCTCGAAAACGGTTGCTCGTATCCACTTTTAACAGGTATACCTTTTTGACGTAGAAATGGCAAGGGAATAATTTGTTAATAAAATAGGAAAATTAAATAAAAACTTTAACACCCTGTATCTCGAGAACTAAGGCCTTGCCGACCCTTATTTATATAGACTTTTATGTTTATTGGTCCTGAATATGTACCTGAAGTTTTGACATTTCCTCATGAATCACCCTGTAAATATATATATATATATATATATATATATATATATATATATATATATATATATATATATATATATATATATATATATATATATATATATATATATATATATATATATATATATATATATATATATATATATATATATATATATATATATATATATATATATATATATATATATATATATATATATATATATATATATATATATATATATATATATGCCACCTTGGCCCAGGAAACAAACATAGCGTCATGTCTTGGTCGATTCTCGACAAAATGGTGAAGGAGTAATCCTTACCGTTACAGGTTTCGTTTTGTATATATATATATATATATATATATATATATATATATATATATATATATATATATATATATATATATCTTAACCGGAAGTTGGTATCAACTTGCTTATTTTAAATGGAACACCCTGTATTTTATGATATTTTTAGATTCTACGGAGAATTTTAATGCTATTTTATGTAGCATGTCCTATACCTAGGTTCAAGCGTTCTTAAGATATTTGACCTTGAACCGAAAATGAGCCTTCGGGGTACCAAATTTTAAAATTTCATATTTTTGTAAGTTTTGAAGATATAATCTTCATATTTTGCAGACGATCGGTAAATGATCTTAGGTTTCTGTTTTCTTTTATTGAATTTGTCTTATTTTTATACAGGGTGTCCTAAATTCAGCGGCAAACATTCAAATTTTCAAAGCCGCTAAAGTTCGTTTTTTTAAATGGGACACCCTATAACTTTATGCTCTATCAAATGTAGAATTTCATTTTCTATCGAACTGTATTAAGGTTCTCTATACCTATACGTAACCATTTTCGAAATAATTAGGTTTTTATTAAACTATCATATGTATTTGCTAAATGCTTACACCTTCCCGTAGTAAGCCATGGAAAAACAATTGTATAATAAATATAGGGTGCTCAAAAACTGACATTCTATACTTCAAAAAATCGTTAAGTTACTTTTTTCAAATAGAAACCCCCAATTTTTATAATTTTATCTTATTTAACACTTAGAATAAAGGTGACTTTGTGTAAAGTTGTCTATTCCAAAAATGTGTAGTTTTTGACGATTTAACATTTTTTATTCTAATAATACCAGACGGCTTCTAAGTTTTCTTGTTAGTTGGCCATGACGGGGAGGCTTGACGAGAACAAAACCAATTGGTTACTATAGAAACGTAATATTTGTTGTCGTTTGACTGTATGGCAAGGGTAAGGGACGCGTTTGAAAGTTTATCTCCAGCTTCAATTAGAGCGGCCACCCACGAGGGATTTATTCGGAGATGCGAAAAATGTTTGGAAGTACAAGGTGGACATTTTCAACATTTATTGAAAAAATAAGTTATGCTCTTGTGTAGACTAGACTATAATGGGAATAGGCTTTCTTTAATTAATTTTTGTCTTCACGGTTTCAATATTTTTATAGTTTTCCAACATTTGTTTAACGCTGTTCGGTGACGGTTTCTGTTTATCTGGATATCTATCAGCAAATATCTGGCATGTTTTTGTTAAAACTCTGTCAGATTCCTCATAGATAATAAACAAATTCAAATAATCCTCGTGTGTGTAATTTAATCGCCCCGTCATGATTATTAGTTTAATAATTATTATAATTACTAAAATAAATAAATAATATTTTACTAGGTAATTGTCAAACATAAATATTACGTTTCTATAGTAACCAATTCATTTTGTGCTCGCCAGACCTCCCTATCATGGCCAACTAACAAAAAAAACTTAGAAGCCGTCTGGCATTATTAGAATAAAAAATGTTAAATCGTCAAGAACTCAAAAACTACAAATTTTTGGAATCGACAACTTAAAACGTGAAGATATAAAAAATCACCTTTTACGAGGGCAAAAATCACCCTCATCGCAAGGTAATAAAAGGGTTTCAAAAACAGCTTTAATTTTTTAAATTAGTTTAATTACAAAAGGAAGTGTTAGACAACAATATAAACTACAATTATGCAAAAAAAAGATTACAATATTTCGTTTTATATTAAGTTTTTGCCCATCTGCATGGCAGAGTTTCCTAAATCTTTCATTTTCCTGAACCAGCGTTTGGATGCCTTGACTTTAACCTCCCTTTCCTTGAAATCTTTTTCGATGCTCATCTTTTGCAAATCAAAAAGCTGCCGGATCTTTGGACCGAAATGTTTTAATGTTAATAATGTATTCTTCCTCTCCTCTATATCATCAGCCGTAAAGTCACGATTGTTGTCAATGATGGTTTGTTTTAAAAGCTCTCTTTCCCTCTCGTAATCTGCCAGTAGCTTTTGAAGTTGATCGACCGTATCGTCTTTTCCACCTTTGCTATGTGCTCTTTCTCTGAAACAGAAAACAATCACTTGCTTTTTAACCGATTTTAAAAAAGGAGGAGGTTTTTAATTATTTTTAGAATATTGCCGGAGTGCAAAAAGCAAGAATATTAAAAAATGGTGCCATTTTGTTTTTTCGCTAAGATATCATATTGCAAGAAGCTTTTTGACATTCTCCTCTCGCGTCTCGATCAACGCGTTAACCATTATATCAGGCAGCAAATGTTATGCAGTGAACCATTTTGTTTTTGGTTGGGTTTCAATTTCGTTTGACAATTTTACGAATATTTTTCATTCGAAAAAACAGGTGTCTTGGGGCGCGTATATCTCAAAGTGTGTGAGTCCTATCGAAATTTTTGAAGAAATATTTTTAGACGAAATATCTAGGAGAACAAAAACCTGCATGCATCTCTGTCGGAAAAATGAAATAGAAATTTTTAGGAAAACTGAAATTTTTCGAAAAAGTCCTAAAAAATTAATTTTTTCTTTTTTATGAAAAAAAATTCACAGATCTTGCCCCTTACGCAAGTATCCTACGTATTGAAAATACCTGACTCAACTTTTAAATTATAAGCTTTTATTCTGTCTTTTATTTTTTTAACGATTATAATTTTTTGTGATTATTACATAGGTATATTTTATTATCAGATGGGTGAAGATATGGATATAAACTAATATGTATAATATACAGACTGTCCCAATAGTGCGTTCTCGGTTGATATCTTGATAACGGATAGCGTATAAAAAAAAATTCAAATGCAAAAGTTGTGGAACAATACGGGCTACATAACCTAAAACTATTTTCATTTATACAGGGTGTCTCAAAAATCTGTAGCGAAGCAAAGTTTTGTTTTTTCTTATGGGAGACCCTGTATATTTTTGCATAATTAGATTCCGCTCGCTAGGATCACGGATATTAGAAAAACTATCAGATTTATGTCTAAATCTGATAGTTTTTCTAATATCCGCCATTTTGTAAAAAATTATGAATTGCAGTGCCTTTTTTCAAACGACGCGACGTGGGCCGTTGGCTTTTTGATATAGGATTATGATTTCTGGCAAGAACATTAACAAAAGTATGGGTTGACTTTCAACGTGAAGAAAATTTGTCGGCGTTGTACAGGGGGTCCTAGATAAGTAGGAGAAATTAAAAAAATTAAAAACATCATATCTTCATTCTTTTAAATGGAATGCATAGTATTTTAATATTTTAGACTATTCGTGACCCAAAACCCTATATTTCGTTATAAATATGTCCTATACCTATTTGTCATAGTTTCCGAGATTTTGACATTTTTGTATTTATTATTTGGTTTTCAATAGCAATCGCCTTAGAATTTGCTTTATTATCGAATTTTCTAATTATAATACACTATAAGTGGCCCAAAATTTAAAATTCAGCTTATTGTGCTAAGAATCGCGACCTAAAGACTTAGAACAGATATTTCACCAGCTATTCTTAAATATTTACTATTTTGGCTATTATAAAAGCGTAGGTAGTGTCAACATTTAGTTAGAACTTAATGTACGAAGATGCCTTAGACAATCCTAAAGCAAAAACAAATGAAAACGGGGAAAATGTTGTCATGGCGAAATGTCAAACTCTTGTTTTTGTATAGTAACGGTGTTCAAACTGATTCAAAATGAATTTTTCTAGAGAAGAATTGATTATGATTTATGTTTTGGGCGCAAGTGATCAAAATTGTTTTTTAGCAAGTAGAGTTTATGCGCAACGGTTTAGCAATGCCGAACGTCATCCTCATGAGGTATCATTTGTCAGACTTAAAGAACGATTGGAAAGAACTTGATGTGTCGATTACGAACAAAAATTGGAAAGGTAGAAAAGAGCCGCAAATGATGAAAAAATCTTGTTATGCAAACTTTAATTGAAAATCCTCATATTTCACGTAGGAAGTTAGAAAAGGAGAGAGGTGTTGCTATATATACGGCAAATAGAATAATTAGAAAACATAAATTTCACCCATACCATATATTCAACTGGTACAAGAGCTGGATCAAGACGATTTCAATCGAAGACTTGAATTTTGTACTTAGGCACTAGCCAAAAATAGAGAAGAACATGATTTTTTCAATAGCATTTTATTTACTGACGAAGCGACATTTCATAAAAATGGATACGTCAACCGACATAATTTCCACTATTATAGTTCTGAAAACCTCAGATTCATTATCCCCTTGGATCACCAGCATAGATGGTCTCTTAATGTATGGGCTGGTATAATCGGTAACCGTATCATTGGACCTTATTTTTTCGAAAATAGAGTTAATGGAGACACTTTCCTAAATTACCTTTGAATCTAGTGAGGCGGATGTGGTTCCAACTAGATGGCGCTCCGGTAGATTTTAGCAGGCAGATGAGGCAATTTTTAGACGCGAATTATGAAATATGGATTGGTAGGGGAGGTCCAGTATCGTGGCCGGCAAGGTCTCCGGACCTCACAAAACTAGATTTTTTTCTTGTGGGGTTTTGTTAAAGCAAATTTACCAAACGCCACCCACTACCATAGAGAATATGAAAATGAGAATTAGAAATGCATGTACAAATATCAATGCCGCAATGCAGAATAGAGTTAACAATTCTTTTGTGAATCGGCTACAAGTGTGTGTTGAAAGAAATGGTGGTCATATTGAACATTTAATCAAGTGATTGTAGGACTTCTTTTTCTGTTGTACCTCTAATTAAAATATGCAATGCCTTTTTGCATAAAGAAAAATAGTAGACTGAATTTTTAATTTTGCATTTTTTACTGTGTATTAATATATAGGGTGATTCACCGAGATTTGCCACCCCCCTTAATTTTCCTTTACAGAGAAAAAGTTCAAATACAAAAGTGTCCCTCGGATATCAACTTTGTTATTTTAAATGGAACACCCTGTATATTATTACATTTTTGGATTCCTCGGAAAATTCTATAAATTCGATAATAAAGCAAAAACCAAATAATAAATACAAAAATGTCAAAATCTCGGAAACTATGACAAATAGGTATAGGACAAATTTATAACGAAAGATAGGGTTTTGGGTCACGAATAGTCGAAAATATTAAAATACTATACATTCCATTTAAAAAAAATGAAGATATGATGTTTTAATTTTTTTAATTTCTCCTACTTATCTAGGACCCCCTGTACAACACCGACAAATTTTATTCACGTTGAAAGTCAACCCATACTTTTGTTAATGTTCCTGCTAAAAATCATAATCCTATATCAAAAAGCCAACGGGCCACGTTAGAAAAAAGGCACTGCAATTCATAATTTTTTACAAAATGGCGGATATTAGAAAAACTATCGGATTTAGACATTGGATATGTCATATAAAAAATGTGTAGAATCACGAGCAGAATCTAAATATGCAAAAATATACAGGGTCTCCCGTAAGAAAAAACCCAATTTTGCTTCGCTACAGATTTTTGAGAAACCCTGTATAAATGAAAATAATTTTAGGTTATGTAGCCCGTATTGTTCTACAACTTTTGCATTTGAACTTTTTTTATATCGCTATCCGTTATCAAGATATCTTCGAGAACGCACTTTTGGGACACCCTGTATAATGCTTATATTTTATATTTAAAAAAAAAATATTATTAAAATCTATACAAAAAATCTAGTATTTTAAGCTTGGTTATTACAATATTGTAATATTAAAAAATTGTTTTTATTTTATATTTTATAAAAAATATTATTAAAATCTATAAAAAGGGCTATCTAGAAACTTAAGCTTGGGGTATTAAAATATTGAATATTTAAAAAATTGCTTATATTTCATATTATATAAAAAAGATTAATAAAACCTATAAAAAAACGTATCTAGTAGTCAAATTTTACCTAGATGTGAAAATAAAAAAATTCCCATATGTTGCGGACTTTGGCACTGGTGAACTATACATCCCAACATAAAATTTATCATCGAATTAGAGTGCAATAATTCAATAAATTTTTTGGATATCAAAATTACCAAGCTTCCTAGCAGATTAGATTTTTAAGGATACAGAAAACCTACTACACATACTGCTTATCACTTATGAAAGTTCAAATCATTCTTTTTGTTTAAATTGTCTTCATTTTATAGTTATATTTATACAGCTTTGACACTCCCTCTTTCAACTGAGCATCGACAAGCGGAATTAGAACTTATTAAGCAAATCACAATTAATAACGGTCACAATCCTTACCTCGTAGATAAAATAGTTAATAAAATAAATTTTAAAAAACTGAAACGCCAAGATTTTCCCACTGAATCTTTAAAAAAACCCAATAAATATTTCTCATTTCCTTATCTAGGAACATGCTCCGAAAAAATGGCTAACATCTTAAATGGCTGTAGCAATACAACCAAGGTCCTCTTTAAAACAACTACGCTTTTAGTCAATAACAAAGACCACCAAAAAAAGTGGAGTTTATAAACCTAGAGGTCAGAATTAAAAAACAGCTAAATAGACCATCCACTTCTGCCGTTGGTTTTTATATTAGGTTTAATAAACACCAGTTTTCTCCTTCAAAAAACAGCAACATTTTACACAACTTCAACTTAAGGGATTTAAAACTTAACCCTCATGAGGATTTAGAAATAAACAGAAATTCTCAGAAGAGTCCTAATGCACTTATTACCAAACAGGTTAATTCTTTATGTTAAACCGATATTCTTCATTTGTTGAAAAAAAATGTCACGCCAGCACTTCAGCTTTATAGTTAATATTTTTAGTTCAACGCAACTGCCTAAAAGTATCTATCTAATAGGCCCATAACCATCATAAAAAAACTATACATTTACTAGAAAACTCAAATAATAAAATAATATTTCTGTATTTTCACAGTAATAAGGACTTTCGTGAAAGGTCGTATGCATGCATGTCTGCATACGAGTTTTTACATTTTTTAATTCTTTTTACTTATTATTTTTTATTTTATCACTTACACTGTTAGTCCTGATAATAGTCTAGTTTGACTGAAAGCTCTTGACAATTTTAATTTATTATACCCAAAACGACACTTTTTTTGTTAATTTTAAAAGACAAGGTATAATAGCCTATTTTACTACTAAATAAATTCTGTTAAATTTTACAAATGTAGTTTTTATTGTAAAAATCGGCCTAAATCTAATATATCTGATTTTCCTTTGTCAACAAAGAAAGTTGTTAAAGATTTCAAATGTACAGGCTGTCCGGATTTGGTTGCAAAAGCAGGGTATCTCGCTTATTTTTAAAGATAGAACCTTGCGGTTTTCACGAACCTGAGCTAATTTTTTGTGAAAGTCATAAAGCCGTAAATAAAATTTTCATAGCCTTCTTCGTTTATGAGATACAGGGCGAAATAGAAAATGTTGCATTTTGGGACTCCCCTCGTATCTCGGTTATGCTTTAACTTAACGCAAAGGGAAAAATTGCTGCTTATGCAGTTTTTTACGCTGGATCCAGTGGTGTAGTCATATTTTTCATTTGAGTTGTTATTTTTTAGATATGAACCAAAGTTGTGTTTTTTTAAATGGGACACCCTGTATATTTGTCCAGAAATTGATTTGTCCTTTTAAAAGCTTCTCAAAAATATATAATAGTATGTGCCTATTTTAGTAAACAACAACAAAAATCCTAATTTTTATAATTATCATCCCAAATTTTGCAGTAGGCCATGCAAAACAATGCTGCCTTTTATTTAAAGTCGTTAACAATATCTACATCCTAACAATAAATCAAAATAAATATGTAATTAAATCTATTTATCAAAATATGTATTGATAATTTCGCACCAAAAAAGTACCACCTACCTAGATTTACACAAGAACAAAACAGTAATAAGCTTCGCACAATTTTCGTATTCGTTTTAGGGAATTAAGCAAAATAACGGGATGATTTTGTAAATAGCGAAAATTTTCTCTTATTGCATTTCCTAAATCTTGGACATTATCATAGTGGTCTTTGTAAATTCTATTTTCCAGATATCCCCATAGAAAGAAATCTAAAATCGACAAATCTGGGGACCTAGGGGGCCATCTTATAGGTCCATTTGTTCCGATCCATTGATTGCTAAAATTATTGTCTAGAAACAATCTCGTCATTCCAGAATTGTGTGCAAAAGCACCGTCCTGTTGAAAATAAATTTCGTTAATTTGCGCTAGAGGAACATTGTCAAGTAATTCAGGTATAGCTGCCTCTAACATTTCTATATAGCGATTGGCTGTTAGATTTCCCTCAAATATATACAATTTTATATGTGTTCCTAATATAAAGCAGGACACATTTAGATCAAACCTGCCCTGCTGTCTTCTGGAAAATATTTGGTGTTGATTTTCCTGGGACCAGAATCTACTATTGTGTTACTGAAATGTGCTTCCTCTGACCATATAATCTTCCTTTCAAAATCTCTAACCATATCGCATCTTTCTCGAAACCAATTGCAGAAGACTACCCGACGCTCTGCATCCCCTGGCTGTAAGTGCTGCACGAGCCTAAATTTATATGGGTGGTATTTGTGCTTTTTTAGAGTTTCTTGAACTCTAGTTTTTGGAATCCTTATGCTCTTTTCACTGTCCCTACAAGAATTTGTAGGGTAAGCTTCTGCATTAGCCAAAACCGTAATTTCCTCAGCCTCCCGATTTTCTTTATTATATGTTTTTGTACGAGGTTTGATAAATGATCCGTGATTAAGTAAGTTCTTTTTTATCCGATAAAAAGTGGATATATTAGGTTGCCTCCTTTCTGGATATCTAAATAAAAATTAAGCAATAGTATTTCAACATACCTAAAAATTAACTATTTACCTGTTAAAATACATCTCAGAAGCCGCTTCAACATTTTCATTACTTAATATAAAACAAGGTAACATATTGTACTTTTCATAATGTTCGAAAGTTTGGTTTTCTTCCATAATAATACAAATATATTTTTACACAATAAATAAATACAAAAAACTAGCGCTATATTTTATATACGGGTACAAAATTGGGAAATGTCATTTGCTTCCAAGAAAACAAAAGAAAACGGCATCGTTCTGCATGGCCTACTGCAAAATTTGGGATGATAATTATAAAAATTAGGATTTTTGTTGTTGTTTATTAAAATAGACCCATACTATTATATATTTTTGAGAAGCTTTTAAAAGGACAAATCAATTTCTGGACAAATATACAAGGTTTAAAAAAACACAACTTTGGGTCATATCTAAGAAATAACAACTCAAATGAAAAATATGACTACGCCACTGGATCCAGCGTAAAAAACTGCATAAGCAGCAATTTTTCCCTTTGCGTTAAGTTAAAGGATAACCGAGATACGAGAGGGGTCCCAAAATGCAAAATTTTCTATTTCGCCCTGTATCTCATAAACGAAGAAGGCTATGAAAATTTTGTTTACAGCTTCATGAGTTTCACAAAAAATTAGCTAAGGTTCGTGAAAACCGCAAGGTTCTATCTTTAAAAGTAAGCGAGATACCCTGCTTTTGCAACCAAATCCGGACACCCTGTACACACAACAATGGTAATCACCCTCGCTCAAATATTTGAGTAAAATATTTCATAATATAATAATAATATAACATTTCTCCCAAATCAGTCGTGGTAATGGCTAATGCGTCTTTTCATTCTCACGTAGAAGATAAAGTTCCAACTAAATACTCTACAAAAGCTCATATGATATCGTGGCTTAAATCGAACAATCTTGTATGTGACCCAACATGGAGAAAATATCAATTATATAAAGTAATATCAGCCAACAAGTCTAGAGAAAAAAAGTATAAAATTGACGGTCTTTTACGTAACCTCGGTCATACACCTTTAATACTGTAAATTTGTTCGTTTAATTTAATAATTTTGGTGGTAAAAGTATCGAAGCTGTAGAATATCTTCAGAATAAAATCCAGAAAAGTGCCCTTGAAAAAATTAAGAAGCAAAGCAAAATAACTGATTTTATGTAGATATGCATGTTTATATACAAATGTATTTATGTACATATGTAAAAAATTACATTCTCTAACATAATGATACATACCTGTATGTACTATGTTACATATGTATGTACCCACATACATATTTCTGTACTTTTATATGTTGTTGCCAAAAAAATTGAAATGTATCTTTCTTTTTTTATTTTTATGTGATTAAATCTTATTTTAAAACGGTTATATGTGTGTTTTATAAAAAAAAAACATTTCTTAAAACGAACGAACATTTCTGCTTTCCCCTTCAGGGTTCGTTATATCCGCAGTTCACTGTACTCTAGAATCAGAAAATTTTGAATCCGTATATTAAAAACTCTGAAACGTTGAGTTTGGACATAATAAACATACAGACCTTACAATTTGCATATTAAGGTATTGCTCTATGTTATTTCCAACTGACGCTATTGAATTTTTCTTCAGATATTGATCGAATATGGCGCAGCTCTGCAAAATATATTGTCTTTCGTACTCAAATTCGTCGTGGCGTTTTTGCAAACCATTCAGGAATTCTTCTTTCGCCTTAACCATTTCCTCTTGAGAATTCAACTGAGGAGCCATAGATTCATCAAACTCTTTCATAAAAACCTTAAAGTAATATAAATATTTATTTTCCATGGGAGTGCGAAAAGTGGCATTTTTCACACACATTTAGTGTAAAAAATGTCACTTTGAGCAACTAGTCTGAAAAGTACTTTACTTTTCGCCTAGTGTGAAAATTAGTTTTCATGTACAGGGTGTCCAAAATAAGAATGTATATCTCCTTATCTCGAGAACCATAACAGATAGAAGGCAAGTTCATATACAAAAGTTTCTTAGCTTCGTTTGAATTTTTATTTTATTATATTCTTATTTATACAGGGTGTTGCGTTTGGTCTGGGCTGAGATACACTTTCTTATTTTAAATGGGACACCCTATATATTATTGCAGATTATGATAACGCGCTTAAAGACGAGTTCACCAATATATAACAGTATGGGCCTATAGTGCAACGTTTCGGATTTATTGACATTTTTCTTCAGTTTTCTACCTATTTTCAAATTAACAGAACTAAAGTACTTTTATAATTTTTTAAATTTTTGTTAAAGCCTTAAAAAAATAAAAACCTCGTTCTACTCACAGTCTTATACTCGAGTTTTAAAACTTCATAAAAGTTGCAATGTTGCCATGCTTCGCGTATTGTAATTTTTTTTTTTAAATTTAAATGCAACACCCTGTACATTACTATAAATTCGGATAGAGAATTGAAGTAAGATTTCAACGACCCATAATAATATGGGTCTCCGACTTATAGTTTTAGACTTATTGACGATCATCTTCAGCATGCAACTATTTTTTTTAAGACAAAGTTTTCAATTTGTTTAATTTCAAAAAATTCGTGGGTGTATTATAATGTATGCATTAAGAGTTATTACTTAGGTACCGATAATCTTTATTTACCCTTGATTATTATCTTAATATAAAAGTGTCGTTAATTATAAAACCCTTAGAACCGTATTCACTAAAGAGGTTTAAATTTAGACCATGTCTAACTTAACAGTTATAGGTTTAAAATGACAAATGCAACGATAGAGCAAATAAATTATTGTAGTCACAATTACCAAATGACAGTGACATATACAAAACGCAACTAGCGAACTAACAGTTTTAAATGTCATGGTAACTAGATCTGGTCTAACCTTTTTAGCGAATACGGGGGCTAATTTTTTAAATTTAATTAATGTTCACTTATTTTTTGCTTAAATATTAAGATATTGGAAAAACAACAAAAAAATAACAAGAAACTCAGTTATTCAATAAAATCTAAACCGTGTATATTTTGCTTTTTTTAGATAGTTATTTAATTCAAAACATACTTTGTAAGCGTATCGCCTGTATTTCAGCCGGTATAAACGAAAAATGTGATACTTGTTTATTATTTTATAATTTTCCATATTTTTGTGTATTTCTAAATAAAAAACAGCGTTATTGGTTGGTAAAGAAATAATATTAATAAAAACAAATTATAATTTGAAAACGCTTTAATTAGATTTACAGATTTTATGTTTTATATATTAGATTGCTTAATTGTTTTTATTTATATAATAACTAAATTTATTTGGAAAAAATTCTACAAAAAACTTATACAAAAAATTATTTTATTAAATGACCAATGAGTCCTCCGTTGTCGGCAATGCAAGTTGTAAGAATCATTTCTAATTTATTGGTCGCTTTTCGAACTGCTCCACTTTCATTTAAATACGCAACTTCCATAATAATTTTGTTTCTTAAATCCTCAATATTTTCGCAGCGGTTTTGGTATACATTATCCTTTAATGTTCCCCATAAGAAATAGTCCAATGGAGATACGTCTAGGCTTCTAGGAGGCCACAGAATATCCCCATTTGGACCTATCCATTCCATAAAATTGTTGGAAAGAAAGTTCTTTACATCTAGCGTGTTATGGCATGGAGCGCCGTCCATTTGATATATTATTTCGTTGGTATTTCCTCGTATGTCTAGCAAGGGCTTAATTGTGTCTCTAAGTAACTGTAAATATCTAGGGCCAGTTAAATGCTGATCAATAAATACGGGGCCTATAATTGTACCTCTGTAGATTCCGCACCACACGTTAATGCTTCGTGGTCCTTGATGTTGTATAGTTTTAAATTTTTTCGGGTTCTTTTGTGCCCAGAAATGGCTATTTTTTCTGTTGAAAACTCCACAGGTACTAAAGGTTGCTTCATCTGTCCAACATATTTTATTTAATATAGATTCCTGGAATTGACGATCCATAATTAAATTGCTATATTCTAATCTAGTAACGGAGTCATTTGGCTCTAAATGATGTAATTTCGCAAACTTCCATGGCCTCTACTTATTAAGTTTAAGCGAAAAATGAATAGTAGATTTAGCAACGCCTAAATCGCGCTCTGCATCACGAATAGAATTTTCGGAATTCTCTTCAAAATACAAGGAAATATTTAGTTGTTCTTCTTCGGTTAAAACAGATCTTGGTGTTATTCTTTGATCGTATTTTAAAACGCTGTGCCCCTCGAGATCTCTTTCAATTTTCTGAAAAATTCTTCGATCTGGGATTCGGTTTTCGGGATATTTTCGTTGGTATGCCCTAAGAGCCAAAGCAGCACTACGATTATTTTCCAAATAGCACTGGTAAAGAATCAGCTTTTCTTGATTTGAATACATTTTTATAATGTTAAAAGATATCAATAGCACTAGCAGGAAATTATGTTGACATTTCTTGCGACGTTTACCTTGGCGTCCTTTCAAACTCTATTTCCATGGCACTCTATGTGTCTTAAAAAAATTAGTTGCATGCTGAAGATGATCGTCAATAAGTCTAAAACTATAAGTCGGAGACCCATATTATTATGGGTCGTTGAAATCTTACTTCAATTCTCTATCCGAATTTATTGTAATATACAGGGTGTTGCATTTAAATTTAAAAAAAAAAATTACGATACGCAAAGCTTGGCAACATTGTAACTTTTTTGAAGTTTTAAAACTCGAATATAAGACTGTGAGTAGAACGAGGTTTTAATTTTTTAAGGCTCTAACAAAAATTTTAAAATTTATAAAAGTACTTTACTTCTGTTAATTTGAAAATAGGTAGAAAACTGAAGAAAAATGTCAATAAATCCGAAACGTTGCACTATAGGCCCATACTGTTATATATTGGTGAACTCGTCTTTAAGCGCGTTATCATAATCTGCAATAATATATAGGGTGTCCCATTTAAAATAAGAAAGTGCATGTCAGCCCAGGTCAAACGCAACACCCTGTATAAATAAGAATATAATAAAATAAAAATTCAAAAGGAGCTAAGAAACTTTTGTATATGAACTTGCCTTCTATCTGTTATGGTTCTCGAGATAAGGAGATATACATTCTTATTTTGGACACCCTGTACAATTGGATAAATAAAAAAACGAGAACTATTGAATTATTAACTCAAAAAAATCATTAACACTAAGATTAACTTAATTAAATACCTCTTTATAAACTACGCATTTTCTTTCAATTTTTGTCAACGGGGGTTTGTTTATAAATTATTTCAGATTTTTTGGAACACCTGGTACACAGGGTGTCGGAGTAAAGGAATGGACCGTCTGTATCTCGACAATGGTAGGGCCTAGAGGTTTTGAAAAAAAATCCTTATGAGTAAAATGGGCAAGAGAAATAGCTGGAAATTATTTTGAAGTTCGTAATTTGACCGGTAGGGGGCGTAACTACTATGAAGAAACATAAAATTCACGCGATCTTCGAACAAATCATCATTTGGCAGCTCGGGTAATATCGCACCTTTTTGCTTAACTAGAGGGCGTTATCTACAGCGTTTTGACATTTTTGTGATTTTCGGAAAAAAGTGAAATGGAGAGGTACTACTTTCTAGAAAGACTTGAACCACCATAAAAATAGCTAAATTTTAGTGAAAACCGCATTCCGATATCTCCAACCGATCTTGATTTATATGAGAAAATGTCAAAAATTCGAGTGCTTTAATCAGATCAAGTTACCTTAGCGAGAAAAACAAATGCCGTAACCATGGTAACTGCTAAATTGAAAAATACTGATTTGACAACTGTCAAAAGTTAGTTCTTATAGTTTTTGTGTCTCAGATTTACTTTTTTAATTCGATTATCATAAAACATGTCATTTACTAACCCGGAAGCATATGATATGTTATTTATTTTCAATGTTACGAAAATGCTGCAATTCAATGGCGGCTCGCGGGTGAAAAAGTAAGTGAAGTGCAAATGAAGCAAGAAAATATCGCAATTTTTTTATATGTTGAGGCGGTAGAATATTTTTTACGACTTACCTAAATTTTGTATACTAAATCAATTCTCCTACCCTTCATATCAGCAATACAATGGACAAATACAGCCTGCGGCGCTTTATCTTTCTTTTTTGAAGTCCATTTAGATGGCCAGACATCACACTTGCGCCATCGTAACATTGCCCTATTAATATATGTTTATAGTCAAATTGGTCCAAAATTTGATCCAATAGAGAATATAAATTCTCCGACGTTCTATCGGAGCTAAGATTATAAAATCCTAAAAATCTCTCGACTACTGAACCTTCTGAATTAACGTATCTTAAAATTATGGAGCACTGGGAGGTTTGCGTAATATCAGTGGTGTCATCCACTTCCACAGAAAAAACCTGCCTGTTCATTATTTCATTTTTTACATGATTATTTAAATAATCAGAAATGCATTCATTTATTTCGTTTTGAATAGTTTCGAGTCACCAGTTCGTGATGATCTTTTAGTTCTTGGGAATTTCTCGATATTAAAAAACCTTTTTAAAATTCCCCTATTTATTGACTCGCTGCTCTCATCATGGCCGCGAAAGACTAACTCTTGTTTTGCAAGGTACAAAACTGCGTCAATTACCAAGCAGATAAACAGTCTATTTAATCGGACGTTTTCGTTAAAACGTATTTTATATAGTTTAGCATTTGCTTTTAAAGTTTATTCCACACTGAATATTTATTGGAAACTAGTAAACAAGGCCAGCAAAACAATTTTTGTAATATTTGACTATTACATAACCATTTGCACGACGAAAACCAGGATGACGATTAAAACTCTGATCTTGTTCCTTCCATCGATTAAATGGAGTTTCCAACTATTTCCGAAACTTGGTTGAATAGTTCTGTTTACAATTCTGAATTTAGTGATAGAACAATTTTTTGAAAAGATAGGAGTGTTAATTTGACGGGAAAAAAACAAGGAGGTGGAGTGCTATTGGCTGTGAAGAACAATATATTGGCAACTGAATATGATATGTTTGACAATGATCTTGAAGCTTTGAGTGTAATTTTGAAATTTGGCCAAAGAAAAATATATATTGTAATTGTCTATTTTCCGCCAGACACTAGCTTGTATGTATATAGAAGATTTTATTCTTGTATTGAAAATAATCTTTTAAATTGTGATTGTATTATTTTAGGAGATTTTAATCATCGCGACTATGTATCTAATGCTCCCAGTGAACGTATTTGTGATTTTAAAAGTTTTTTATTGTTTACAATTGTACAAATTAATAATATTAGAAATGTTAATAATGTTCTCTTAGACTTGGAAATTGTGAGTTCTCATTTGCAGGGGTGCATGGTGGATATAGATGATGAACCATTATTGTTGCCTATTGATCAACATCACCCAGCATTGGAAATAAGTTTCTATTGTAAATATAAGTATAATGAGTGTGAACAGGTAGTTAACACAAAATTTAATTTCAAAAGAGCTGATTTTAATTTAATGTATCAATTAATAAGAACCCAATGGCAAATGCTTTATGCATGTAGGGAAGTCACTGAAGCGGTCGACATGTTCTATCATATTCTTAATGTGGTGTTTAAGGAGTGTGTTCCTTTGTCAACGCAAGTGGGTAGAACATTTCCGGTATGGTATAGCGGTAAGGTAATAAAATTAATAAAGAAAAAGGAACAAGACCCGCAAAGATACAGGAGAACCAAGTCGGCATATTGGTTGAATAAATATAAGAATACTCGACGTCTTGTTAAATCTAAGATCAGGGCTGCCTACAATCAATACATAGAGCGTGTGGCCGGTAGTTTGTATGTGGATCCAAAATATTTTTGGTCCTACATAAAATCGCAAAAGAGTGATAATGATATGCCTGATGAGATGTACTATGAGAATCTTTCTTTTAAGGGTACTAAAGACATAGTGGATGGTTTTTCTGTATTCTTCAGTTCTGTTTTCTCCCGGCGGAACAATTGCCGACAAAACATTGTCACGTAAAAGATTATTTTTGTGAACTGCCTATCACTGAGCATGAGGTTCTAGAGGCAGTTAATAAACTAAAGGGGAATAGAGCCATAGGGCCTGATGGGGTGCCTGGATATGTCATCAAGGGCTGTAAGGAATTCTTGCTAAAGCCACTATCTCATATTTTTAATGTAAGTCTTCGAACTACGACATATCCTAGTATTTGGAAGACCGCTGAAGTAATACCGGCCTTCAAAAGCGGTTCAAAAGAACAACTAGCAAATTACAGGCCTATATCTATAATAAATGCCATCTCTCAGGTATATGAGATAGTGATATTCAATAGGCTTTATGATAAGGTGAAGTATTGTATTTCTGCCCATCAGCATGGCTTTTTACTAAACAGGGCAACAATGACAAATCTTAAGGCTTTTATTCAATACTTGCATGAAGCTTTTAATAAGAAAAATCAGGTAGATGTAATCTTCACAGATCTTGAGAAAGCGTTTGATAAAATAAAACATAGTGTTGTCATCAAGTCTTTAAAACAAATGAATGTGAGGAATAACTTGGTCTCCTATGGCTTAGTTCATATTTATGTGACAGGAAACAATATGTTGAAATAAGGGGTGCAAGATCTGAAATGTACAGTAGTACGTCTGGAGTTCCTCAAGGCTCAAATTTGGGTCCGCTCTTATTTGTAATTTCTATTAATGGCTTGTGCCAAGTTGTTAAGAATGCAAAAGCATTATTATTCGCGGATGATTTTAAGATTTTTTTAGAGATTATAAATGATGATGATTGTGATCGATTGCAAGATGACCTCGATAATGTGTGTTTTTGGTGTAATGAAAATGTATTTATATTAAATGCAAAAAAAGTCTGCAAAAATGACATTTTCATTAAAAAACAATGTTGTCAATTCTGAATACAAGATTAATAATGTTGTATTACAACCTTGTAATATGCAAAAGGATTTAGGTGTTTTTTTTAGATAACACACAAAATAATGGGTTTTATTGTCAGGTTCACCAGGTGCTTTCATGTAGATGTATGCCTTAAGCTCTTTGATAGCCTTGTATTGCCTAAACTCGTTTATGGCTGCATAATATGGTCCCCTCAATATGAAATCTGGATTAAGTCCTTTGAAAGAATTCAGAGAAAATTTCTTAAATACCTATTTTACAAAAGATATGGCTATTATCCTCCTCTAGGGTATAGTCACAATCAATTATTGTTTATGTTTGATAGACTATCACTCGAGAATCGTAGAATAAAAATATGTTTGGTGCACTTCTACAAATTATTGAAAAATCATGTAGATAATGCTGATATAATATCTCAGCTGGTTTTGGTTACTCTTGGATATACAAGAAATAGAAATACATTCTACCTGCAATTCCTCAGGACGCAACTTTATAAGAACTCACCTATCTACAGAATGTGTGACTTGTTTAATAGATTTGCAAGTGATTTGGACCTAGCTACTCTCAGTTTGGAGCAGTATAGGGCGGCCATAGAGATTAAATTATTACCAACTCAGGAACAAACTTAGTTAGTTTTTATACTGTATTAGTATTTCGAGTAAGAATGTACAGTTATTTTGTAAATATTTAGGTAGTGGTGTCAGTAATTGGCAAATATATGCTGTAGATGCCTTATAATGAATAATAAATAAATAAATAAATAACTAAAAAATTAATAAACCCGACACCAAATAAAGTTGTAACAACACCATAAATAAATATAAGACAAAACCGTCAAGCAAACTGCAAAGGAACTAATAAAAATAAACAACCACCCCAAACTGAACGACACGTGGGTGAAGTGCACTGCGTTAGTAATTTACCGAGAGCGTTGTATGGCGCTGGTTAACATTATTCTTCATTATTATTCTATGGTTAACATTATTCTTCCATGCGCTCGACGTCAGCAAAGGCGAAGCCGTTTGCGCCACTGTTATAGTTGTTACAATAAAGTTCGATTGAAAGTTTTAAAAAGACATTCCGCCAACGGTCAAGTAAAATATTTATTCGAGATGTACAGTTTATTTTTTGCCAATTAGGTGAATAAATGAATGTAAAAACTTAAATTTTAAGAGATATATAATAAATGTAGTTAGATGTTTGCTTGTTTATTTTTCCTGGTGGTTTCGAAGAAGACGTATTGAAGAAAATATTATTGTTTTGGCTTACGTGCAATACGATTCCACCTTAAGCACTAGAAAAATTTCCAACGACCTGGGGGTCCCAAAACAATTGTCCACGAGATTCTTCAAGAAAATCAAATGCATCCACATTGTTTTACATCAGGCATTACAAGATACAGATTATGATAGAAGACTGAACCACTGTTACTGGCTATATATACAGGGTTATTCATGCAACCCGTTCATTAAAAGTTTTTGATGATGCCATTTAGATAAAAAATTTCAAATTTTGGGATTAAGGTAAGGTCAAGGGGTACTTCTTTTTTGAAATATTTTCAACTTCTTGTCACTTCCGGTTTAACCGGAAGTTGGTATCAACTTGCTTATTTTAAATCGAACACCCTGTATTTTATGATATTTTTGGTTTCTACGGAGAATTTTAAGGCTATTTTATGTAGCATGTCCTATACCTAGGTTCAAGCGTTCTTAAGATATTTGACCTTGAACCAAAAATGAGCCCTCTGGGTACCAAATTTTAAAATCTCATATTTTTGTAAGTTTCGAAAATATATATCTTCATATTTTGCAGACGATCGGTAAATAATCTTAGGTTTCTATTTTTTT
Source organism: Kuschelorhynchus macadamiae (assembly GCA_030620095.1). Classification (NCBI taxonomy): domain Eukaryota; kingdom Metazoa; phylum Arthropoda; class Insecta; order Coleoptera; family Curculionidae; genus Kuschelorhynchus; species Kuschelorhynchus macadamiae. The sequence continues at coordinate 1,233,430 of JAUTXW010005465.1, read as the reverse complement.
TATTGAATTTGTCAATTTTTATACAGGGTGTCCTAAATTCAGCGGCAAACATTCACATTTTCAAAGCCGCTAAAGTCCGTTTTTTTAAATGGGACACCCTATAACTTTATGCACTATCAAATGTAGAATTTAATTTTCTATCGAACTGTATTAAGGTTCCCTATACCTATTCATAACCATTTTCGAAATAATCAGGTTTTTATTAAACTATCATATGTATTTGTGCTAAATGCTTACACCTTCCCGTAGTAAGGCATGGAAAAACAATTGTTGTGCTTTTCGATTCAACATGACAGCTGATTTGAAACTTTTAAATTAAAATAAAATAACACTCAAAAGCTGATATTCTCAATTTTTTTTATATTCGCGGAGAATGTTACAAAATATTGGAGAGAACGTGCCATGTTTTTAATGAAAAACATCCTCATTTATCGCCAATGAACAAGAGACAATTGAATAGGACTGAAACGAAATTTTTTCGTTTCTGAAAAATTAAAGTTATAAAAAATGTAATAAATTGTTTACATTATTTTTAACCATATCTACGATGTAAGTTCGAGACTGTTCTAAAATTGTTTTAGTGAACTTGAAAATTATAGCAATCTAACAATCAACAATAAATAAATAAAATAATAAAATTGAATTATAACAAATGTTCTATATGCTGTCCGTTCATTTGAAGACACATTTCAATTCTTCTTTGTACAGTTGCTGTGGCCCGTTGAATTTGTCCGTTTTCTAATGAGGCAAAAGCTGTTCGCATCCTGCCCAGTAAATCTTGTTGGTTAATTACTGGGGAAGCATAGACTTTACCTTTGATAAATCCCCATAAATAAAAGTATAGGGGTGTTAAATCAGGCGATCGCGGGGGCCATCTCCAAGGGCGATTGGGACCAATCCAGCGATCTTCAAAAATTCGAGATAATTGGAGATAAACTGCAGCGGAATTATGTGCTGGTGCCCCATCTAATTGATACCAATAATTTTGCAGCTCACCAATAGGAATTTCTTCTATAAATTCAGAAACCGTCCCTCGTAGAATTTCCAAATACTTATCACCGTTTAAATTGTCTTCATAAATACAGTAACGCACCTGATCATTTAATACTATACCGAAAACATTGAAGCTAAACCTCTCTTGAGAACGCGTTTCGCGTAAAGTAACGCGTAAGTTATTCCTTCTCTAGAAAATTTCGCTTCATCGCACAGTGTTGCACAAGATAGGGAATAATAGACAAAAATAGTTCCGATCATAAAAATTGAGCACATATTATTTTATTATGATAGAATTACCTTTTAATACATGAATCTTCAATATTGTAACACAATAAGTAACGTTGGTTTTATACAGGGTCTTGAAAATTCTTATTTTTAAAAGTTGATATCAAATTATAAATTATGCTAAATTAACATCTGAAATCAAAAATTTATTTCCAAATTCAGCCGTACTACCTAAATATTCATACAAGATATCAAAGTATCTGTATGAAAATTATACAGGGTCTTGCAGAAGTCTTGGTACAAAGGCTTTTTTACTGGGAGATTAATTGGTTCAAATATTACGAAATAATACTTTAAAAACAGCGACAAACAAATATAACTAAAAAAAATACACCTCAGAGGTTACCAAAAGATGATAGTGTGAAGCTGCATGTCATAGTTCGAATATCAAAAAGAAGTGGCACAGACTTCACATTCAACAGATTTCCAGCATTTGGCACATAACAAACTCAGAATAGTGTTGTTATCCGTTAATAAATGTTTTGTTTATAATTAATTTTTTTCAAAATTAATCTGAAATCGAAGAATACCAGTCACCCAGACTTCTGAATGTGAAATTTTTTGAAAAACTGATTTTACCCTATAGTCTAAAGTCGCTCTCCCACATGTTTATGAACGCAACTGTACATTATTAGTGTTAACTTAATCAGAATCATCGCTATTATCATTGATAATTCCATCAGGAATGTCGAAAGAAAATGTAGAAATTGATGATGGTGTATCAATGTGTAAATATTCCAGTATATCTCTGTCATAGTCCTTAGATTTATTTTTTAATATTATGTTTCTTAAACTAGATATATGAGGGTCTGAAGTTAATAAAAGGGTTCTTAAAATATCTGTGTTACTAGATATTCTAGATGATTTACGGGTATATGATAAGACGTATTTTGGTTTTGTGAGATGCCTCCTCAAAAGGCTTTCGCGGCCTCCCACGATTAGGGCCTAGATGCAAATTATTATTTTCTAAATTTCGCTCAACGTCTGATTCTAATGCCAAAAAAATAATAGTTCCATTTAGCCAGTCACCATGCTTATTTCCGAATGTTTTTCTCGTTCTGTTGCAATTTCTCCACATTCGGTCAATATTCAAGCAAAAAAAATTACTTTTTTCTAATAATAGCTTTTCAAAATTATCTAGATAGTTGTAAGATTCCAATTCTTTGCGCATTTTCGCCAGCACATTTGATATTTTTTTGTCTTTACTGCTGTCAACCCATTCAGTATACAACATTTTTCGTTGAATGGCAGGTGATTCGCCTATAATATTATTAATTGCAAGAAAAGCGGCAAAAAGCGGCAAACAATATTTATATTTTAGTAAAGTCTAAGGGTAGATATTTTTATTAAAAAAAGATCTCAGATATATTTTGATATATATTTTCTTAAACCTTAGCTAAACTAAAATAATCCGTATTGTTCAATAATATAAATATTAAAATGATAAGGATTAGTAGAAACACGAAAATAACACATTATTGTGATAAATCCCTTTAAAATTATTCGCCATTTCCAATTTACCGCTCGCTTAAACCACCTTAAACGCTTAACTTTCATTAAAAATGTCATTAAAAGCATATCATCAAAATTTGTTATCATGGCAACCAAAACGACGTATTCGCCTACTTCGATCATAATATTGACAGTGCGAAATTTTTATTGCTTATTCTGCATCCTTTGGATAGTTATTAGTTGTTAATTCCCATAATTATTGAAATCCATTTCGGCAAAATTTTGAATTATGTCCATTGAATGCAACACTGTGCATCGGTCCAAAATATTTTTGAAAGGAATTGAGGGTCCTCTTGAATTTTCAAAAACATGAATTCCCAAAATTCTACTTGTCGGACGTCATCACCAGGTCTCAAGGCTTGCACGTTTTGGAAGGAATAAGGGTGCATATGATGTTCGCTCAAGATTCTTTGGACAGATGAAGAAGAAATTCCCAAATCATTTTTTGCAGACGGTATTGAACTTTGCGGGTTTGCGTGGAAATAAGCTAATGTATTTATTACGTTATCCTCGGCATTTGTCACTGGTTTCGGAACATTTTTTGTAACTTTAACCTTGCCAAAACGCAAAAAGTTCGTTTCAATCCTCTTGAATTTTGACTTGTTCATTGACGGCAAATCAGGGTGGCGTTCATTAAACACACGACACGTTCTCTCCAAAATTTTATAACATTCTCCATGAATATAAAATAGATTGAGAATATCAACGTTTGAGTATTCTTCCATTTCGATTCAGAAGATTTAGTTTATCACTGACAGCTTTCGATAAATAACGCATACTAATCATCTGTCATATTGGGCATTGGATCTCAATTGTTTTTCCATGGCTCACCATTGGAACATTTAAGCAATACATACGATATTTTTATAAAAAGCAGTTATTTCGAAAATGGTTACGAATAGGTATAGGGAACTTTAATACAGGTCGATAGAAAATGAAATTCTACATTTGATAGTGCATAAAGTTATATGGTATCTCATTTATAAAAACGGACTTTAGCGGCTTTGAAAATGTTTGCCGCTGAATTTAGGACAACCTGTATAAAAATAGACAAATTCAATAAAAAAAATAGAAACCTAAGATTATTTACCGATCGTCTGCAAAATATGAAGATTATATCTTCAAAAATTACAAAAATATGAGATTTTAAAATTTGGTACCCCGAAGGCTCATTTTCGGTTCAAGGTCAAATATCTTAAGAACGCTTGAACCTAGGTATAGGACATGCTACATAAAATAGCATTAAAATTCTCCATAGAATCCAAAAATATCATAAAATACAGGGTATTCCATTTAAAATAAGCAAGTTGATACCAACTTGTGACAAGTGACAAGAAGTTGAAAATATTTCAAAAAAGAAGTACCCCTTGACCTTACCTTAATCCCAAAATTTGAAATTTCTATCTAAATGGCATCATCAAAAACGTTTAATGAACGGGTTGCGTGAATAATCCTGTATATTACGGACGGATGAAGCAACAATTATTAGCGCAGGAGGTGTAAATTTGCATAACATACATTACTGGTCCAGAAAAACTTACATTGGATGCAGCAAGTAGAACATAAAAATCACTGGAGTTTGACTCTATGGTGCGGAATCGTGGAAGGAAAAATTATAGGCCCGTATTTTTTCGACAAAACCCTAATGCAAAAAGGTTTTTGGAATTTCTGAATATGTTTCTTCCTCTACCGTTAGAAGATGTCTCCTCGGAAACAAGAAGACATATGTGGTTTCAGTTTGATGGTTGCCCGACACATTATACCCAAATCGTACGTCAACATTTAGAAGAACAATATCCGAATCGTGTTATTGGGAGAGGCAGTTTGATTCCCTGGCCGGCGCGTTCGCCGTATTTAACTTGTTTAGATTTTTATCTATGAGGCAGACTAAAAAACCTGGTTTTTCAAGAGAAACCAACAATCAGAGAAGATATTTATTAAATAAATGCATTTATAATGACGGAAAACATTTTGAACACTTCTGAGCTTTTTGGACTAATTTAAGTAATTATAAGGGTTTTGTGCTTTTTTCATTTGTTCTGTTGTTACGTTGACTCGTTGGCCCTTAACCACGCTTCAAAAGTAATTTTGAACCAGATCTAAGCCTGGATAAAGTGTGTGCTAAATGGAAAGAAAGTTTTTCGCGCTAAGGTAACTTGATCTGATTAAAGAACTCGAATTTTTGACATTTTCTCATATAAATCAAGATCGATTGGAGATATCGGGATGCGGTTTTCACTAAAATTTAGCAGAAGCAAGAAAGTAGTACATTTTCATTTAACTTTTTTTCGAAAACGCTGTAGATAACGCCCTCTAGTTTATTTACTTTAAACTAAATAGTTTACCAAAAAATTTTCTTTAAAAGATCAGAAAATGCTTTTTCAAATTCAAAAATTATTCAAATCGGTTCGACGGTTCAGGCGATATTAAAATGCAAATAGTGACAGATCCTTTGGCTCCCCTCTCCATTATTATGATAGTTATGTAAAGCAAAATGGTGTGGTATCACCAGAGCTGTCAAATGATGTTTTGAAAGTTATAGCTCATCGTCTAACTTTCCAAGATAGCGTGAATTTTATGTTTCTTCATAGTAGTTACGCCCCCTACCGGTCAAATTACGAACTTCAAAATAATTTCCAGCTATTTCTTTTTACTTACAAGGATTTTTTCCCAAATCTCTAGGCCCTACCATTGTCGAGATACAGCCGCTCCGTACCCTTATATGGACACCCTGTACATTTTTAAAAAATATGTAAAAAAAATACACACGTTCAAGCGTTTTTTTTTGGAAAATTGACCGATTTCTAAATAAAAAATATTGTAACATTTAAGGGGCGGTTTCACCCCCTTGAAATTTGAGTTTTGAAAAATCCCTTCTTATCATCCTACAATCAAGCTGTAAGCCAAAACGCAGCTTTTTACGTCAAGCGGTTTGAGCAGAATGGTGATTAATCAGTGACCTGAATTTTTGAAACATCCTGTGTAAATTAACGCAAAAAATAATGTTGAAAGGTCTCGGTCCCCAGACGAACATTCCAAAAGAAAATTTTTTATTAACTTCAAAACGTAGCAGAGCGCTTTCGGCTTTCGCCATCATCAGTGCCACCTGAAAGGAAGGAAATCACATAAATGGCAAGAATTAAAAGACGATAATATTTTATAAATTAAAAATTTTAACGGAAAAGGAAGTTGAATTCTATGACAAAGTGAAACTGTATATTAATAAGCCGACCAATAACTGCACTTCGCCTTTATCTGAACAAAAATATAAGAAAACAAATTTTATAAAATGCAAAGGAATATTGAAGAGACAATTAAATAAATTATTATTTGTATAATTAAGTGGTGAAGATAAAAAACAGATTGCTAAAAGTGCTGAGGTGTCTACTTAATGAAAATTATGAAAATCCAAAGGAGGAACATGATCCGACAAAATAATGAACAATTTAAAATTTGTTACCGTCTCTATCGCAACTGACTCATAACTGACCAAACACTGAACGACTGAACTCAATCGAACACGGCTTATATACCGCAGAAAAATGCTCACTGGGGCGCATGTTTGACATGGCTGATTTAAAGAATGTGATTTCCTTGCTTTCAGGTGGCACTGATGATGGCTAAACTTTTTCCTGCTAGGTCTTTTATTTGGCGGTATGCTACTTGCTTCTACTGTTCTTTTGGAGTTCTCGGTAAAGTGCGGGACACGAAAGAAAACCGGGCGGTCCTTAAAATAAAGGTTCATAGTCTTAAGCAAGCGGAAAAGTAAAAATTGTGTACGCAAATAAATGTTATGTTATTTTATTTGTTGTAATAGTTTGCCGCTTCACCTATAAAGTGCGCCAGCTAAGCGGTACGGAAAATTAATCGAGGAAGCGGTGCACGTGAAGTTATTGCGAGCGTTATAGAGGTCTGTACTAGAAAATATGAAAATAATAGTTTGACTATTCCAATTCAAAATCGAACAGAACGCGCTGCATTTTACACTAGTGTTTCGAAAAGAAGTGTAAGAAAAATTCAAAGAGAACATAATGATCGCACGTGTTCTACCTTTAAAATCTACTGGTAAAAAAAGACCCCGATTATCATACAAAGATAAAATTGACGATGGTGATTTTCAAGTAATTCGACGAACAATAGAGGCTTTTTATATAATTTTGAAGAAGGTTCCGACCCCTACTTCGTGCTGTAAAGAACAAAATAGATTTTCCGTACGGGTATAAAACCTTAATCTGACTTTTACTATCTATAAACTGTAAGGCAATATAGGCAAGAAGGACGCAATATTGTGTATCTAGACGAAACCTGGGTAGATAATGATATGACAGTGAACAAATGCTTGCAAAGTGAAAGTGTTACAGCTGTTGTTCAGGGAATCCGCTCTAGTAGTCGCTTTATTATAGTTCATGCTGGTTCAGAAGGATTTGTTCCAGGTGCTGCTTTAGTTTTTCGCTCGGGACTAACATCTGGAGACTATCATGGACAGATGAATAGAGACCATCTTGAAAAGTGGTTGCTCGAGAAGCTTCTACCTAACATTCCTCCCAAATCAGTCGTGGTAATGGTTAATGCGTCTTATCATTCTCACGTAGAAGATAAAGAGCCAACTAAATACTCTACAAAAGCTCATATGATATCGTGGCTTAAATCGAACAATCTTGTTTGTGATGCAATATGGAAAAAATATCAATTATATCAATATCATTTATATGAAGTAATATCAGCCAACAAGCCTAGAGAAAAAAGTATAAAATTGACGGTCTTTTACGTAACCTCGGTTATACACCTTTAAGGCTGCCTCCATACATGTGCGACCTCATCCCTATTGAACTTGCATGGGCAGGAATAAAAAAATATATTCGAGAGCGCAACACCGGTGAACTTTCAATTAAAGATTTAAATAAAATAACATTAGAAGCGATTGACTCAATATCGGCTGAAAATTGGAAATCGTATGTTAAACATGTTCGTTCTATAGAAGATAAACACTGGGAAGTAGATAGCAAAACTGAAACGGTTATTGATGATTTAGTTATCACACTGGGATCTTCAAATGTTGACGACGAAACCTCATCATTTTCAGAGGAAGACAACGATTTAGAAGGAATCGAACCATTAGAATCACAGCCGTCAACCTCAAAAATGGCTTAGTTTTTTTTTCATATATTTTGTAAAATTGTTCAACAAGTAGCTATCAATAAACTGCTTCAAAATAATTAATTTTCTGTTCAAAACCGGGTGTTAAAAAATATCTAATATTGCAATTAATATTTTAAAAACTACAGAACTCATATTTTTCCAAACTTAACACATCAATGTAGTTATAGAAGGGGAGCCAGCACTGAAACCAGTAAACAAGATTTATCAAAATTTTAACTTATGCAGTTCGACTTTGGGCTATTCGGGTATGCCAAAACTGACCGTTTATCTCCGTCTGTCATATTACTTTGTACAGGAGGCGTCATTGTGAAGTACTATACAGGGCGTTTCCTAATTGCGTGCTAATGTTAAAGGGGGGTGATTCTTGGACCTTTTTAAGACAAAACTTTAATATAAACCTAAAAGTCTTAACTTTGGAGATACAGGATTTTAAAAAAACATTTTTTTAAAATCCTAATTCTAATGCTATTATAGATAAATAACTGTGTGAAATTTGATACACGTCTTTTATGCATAAAAGGGCATTTTTTATTAACAATCAGTTTTTGAAATTTCTACCAGTGGCGTGAATATGTAATTAACCTGGGTAAATCCGTATGCTCTCTAATGCATAGAAAACGACGTAGGCAGTAGCCGGGAACCGTTAATGAAGAACTCAAGAAAAATTATATTTATAGGTAAATCGATCAAGAAAAATCAAAATTAAATCATTTTAAAATTCGAAAGTTCGCCGTTTTTGCAATACAAAAGAGATATAGAAGTGCGGTACACGAAAGAAAACAGACAAATATAGACAAAGGTTCATTAAGCATAGTTACATTTTTTAATTATCTGAAGTGCGTATAGTCAAAAAGGAGTGCCATATTATTTAAAGAACGACGGGACACCACTGGTGAAAGAGATTTCTTGGCCGACCTTCCTAAACCGATTGACTCCGCCCGGTTTTCTTTCGTGTCCCGCACTTTATCTGTTCCTTCATAGAACGGAACTGAGGGTGCCGTAGTTTCCGGTTCTTTGATTATTCGCATTATTGCTGAAGCAATGAGTTCCAAATTCCGATCTAAGGATGACATGTTGTCCTCCTCATCGCTTCTCATTTAATATATTCGGATTTGGCCTTCCATTTTGTGTGTACAGGGTGTCCCGTTTTGGGTACTTTTGTCGGGCATCTCCGTTATTCTTATGGATAGAAAGTTGCGGTTTTCGCGACAGTCTGCTACTTTTTCGTAAAACTAAAGATGCCGTTAACAAAATTATCATAGCCCTTTTAGTTTTTAAGATACAGGGCTAAATTAAAAATATTGCAATATTCAGGCACCCCTCGTATCTCAACTATCAGATAACATCGAAATTAGTATACAGGGTCAGGTCAAAAAGTTATCGGATCCTACTTTATTTTTTTAAATTAAAAAAAAAAACACCCTGTATATTTATAGGCTATAAAATGTTTCTTCATCTACCTTTTCAAAAATATATAATAGTATGCACTTTTTCTCAGAAACAAGCAAATAAATGACAATTTTCTGAAATTAAATGCATAATTTAATAGTAGGCCATTAATTAACAATAATAAACAATTGAAAGTTACATGTTGCTAACGAAGGTATCATCTTATATAAAACTACCTATAGAGTTTTTTAATAACAGTGAGTTTGTAACAACAGTTTTATAGCATAGAGTAACAATATAACAAACACAAAAATATAACATCATTAAAAAAAAAAAGAAAAAACAAATATGTAGGTATTCTTTAAATCGACGACGATTTTCTCTAATGCAAAATTGGCACATTTTTGTAATTCTTTGAATATCGTTAAAAAGAACCATTTGTCTCATTCGCAGATTTCGAAAGGCTAAATGAATTGCCTCTCGCAGTTCTGCTATGCCGTCGTATCGTGTTTTATATACTTCATTCTTTACAGGGTTATTCACGCAACCCGTTCATTAAAAGTTTTTGATGATGCCATTTAGATAAAAATTTCAAATTTTGGGATTAAGGTACTTCTTTTATGAAATATTTTCAACTTCCTGTCACTTCCGGTTTAACCGGAAGTTGGTATCAACTTGCTTATTTTAAATGGAACACCCTATATTTTATGATATTTTTGGATTCTACGGAAAATTTTAATGCTATTTTATGTAGCATGTCCTATACCTAGGTTCAAGCGTTCTTAAGATACTTGACCTTGAACCAAAAATGAGCCTTCGGGGTACCAAATTTTAAAATCTCATATTTTTGTAAGTTTTGAAGATATAATTTTCATATTTTGCAGACGATCGGTAAATAATCTTAGGTTTCTATTTTTTTATTGAATTTGTCTATTTTTATACAGGGTGTCCTAAATTCAGCGGCAATCATTCACATTTTCAAAGCCGCTAAAGTCCGTTTTTTTGAATCGGACAACCTATAACTTTATGCACTATCAAATGTAGAATTGAATTTTATATCGAATTGTATTAAGGTTTCCTATACCTATTCGTAACCATTTTCGAAATAATCAGGTTTTTATTAAACTATCATACGTATTTGCTAAATGCTTACACCTTCCCGTAGTAAGCCATGGAAAAACAATTGTTGTGCTTTTCTATTCAACATGACAGCTGATTTGAAACTTTTAAATTAAAATAAAATAACACTCAAAAGCTGATATTCTCAATTTATATTCGCGGAGAATGTTACAAAATATTGGAGAGAACGTGCCATGTTTTTAATAAAAAACATCCTCATTTATCGCCAATGAACAAGAGAAAATTGAAGTGGATTGAAACGAAATTTTTTCGTTTCGGAAAAGGTAAAGTTATAATTATTAAATAAATTAATAAATAAATATTAAAATATTATATATAAAAATGTAATAAATTGTTTACATTATTTTTAACCATATCTACTAAGTTCGAGACTGTTCTAAAGTTGTTTCAGTGAACTTAAAAATTATAGCAATCTAACAATCAACAATAAATAAATAAAATAATAAAATTGAATTATAACAAATGTTCTATATGCTGTCCGTTCATTTGAAGACACATTTCAATTCTTCTTTGTACAGTTGCTGTAGCCCGTTGAATTTGTCCGTTTTCTAATTCGGCAAAAGCTGTTCGTATCCTGTCCAGTAAATCTTTTGGTTATTTACTGAGGAAGCATAGACTTTACCTTTGATAAATCCCCATAAATAAAAGTCTAGGGGTATTAAATCAGGCGATAGCGGGGGCCATCTCCAAGGGCCATTAGGATCAATCCAGCGATCTTCAAAAATTTGAGATAATTGGAGATAAACTGCAGCGGAATTATGTGCTGGTGCCCCATCTAATAGATACCAATAATTTTGCAGCTCACAAATAGGAATTTTTTCTATAAATTCAGAAACCGTCCCTCGTAGAATTTCCAAATACTTATCACTGTTTAAATTGTCTTCATAAATACAGCACCGCACCTGATCATTTAATACTATACCTAAAACATTGAAGCTAAACCTCTCGAGAACGCATTTCGCGTAAAGCGTGCGGATTTCCTGCTGCCCAGAAATGTTCGTTTCTTCTATTTGTTATTCCTTCTCTAGAAAATTTCGCTTCATCGGTCCAAAATATTTTTGAAAGGAATTGAGGGTCCTCTTGAATTTTCAAAAACATGAATTCGCAAAATTCTACTCGTCGGATGTCATCACCAGGTCTCAAGGCTTGCACGTTTTGGAAGGAATAAGGGTGCATATGATGTTCGCTCAAGATTCTTTGGACATATGAAGAAGAAATTCCCAAATCGTTTGCTACAGACGGTATTGAACTTTGCGGGTTTGCGTGGAAATAAGGTAATGTGTTTAATACGTTATCCTTGGCATTTGTCATTGGTTTCGGAACATTTTTTGTAACTTTAACTTTGCCAAAACGCAAAAAGTTCGTTTCAATCCTCTTGAATTTTGACTTGTTCATTGGCGGCAAATCAGGGTGGCGTTCATTAAAAACACGTTCTCTCCAAAATTTTATAACATTCTCCATGAATATAAAATAGATTGAGAATATCAGCGTTTGAGTATTCTTCCATTTCGAGTTAGAAGATTTAGTTTGTCACTGACAGTTTTCGATAAATAACGCATACTAATCATCTGTCGTATTGGATATTGGATCTCAATTGTTTTTCCATGGCTCACCATTGGAACATGTAAACATTTAAGCAAATACATACGATATTTTTATAAAACCCAATTATTTCGAAAATGGTTACGAATAGGTATAGGAAACCTTAATATAGTTCGATAGAAAATGAAATTCTACATTTGATAGTGCATAAAGTTATAGGGTGTCCCATTTAAAAAAAAGACTTTAGCGGCTTTGAAAATGTGAATGTTTGCCGCTGAATTTAGGACACCCTGTACAAAAATAGACACATTCAATAAAAAAATAGAAACCTAAGATTATTTACCGATCGTATGCAAAATATGAAGATTATATCTTCAAAATTTACAAAAATATGAGATTTTAAAATTTGGTACCCCGAAGGCTCATTTTACCTTAATCCCAAAATTTGAAATTTTTATCTAAATGGCATCATCAAAAACTTTTAATGAACGGGTTGCGTGAATAACCCTGTATATAGTCCCATAAAAAATCTAAAATTGAGAGATCTGGAGATCGTGGAGGCCATCTAACAGGTCCGTTGGTACCTATTCATCTTTGAGGAAAGTTATTATGAAGAAATTCCCCTTAAGAGCCTAGGGTTGTCACTTGGGGCACCATCTTACTGTAGGTAAACAGCATTATATTGGGCTAATGGAATATTTTTGACCAGTTCTGGAATAACTTCCTCAAGAATTTCCAGGTATCCACGTGCTGCAAGACCTCCTTCAGAACTCCTACAAACTATATGTCTTCCCAAAATAAAACATGACACCCCAACTCCAAAGCGTCCAAATAAATTGTTAGCATCGATTTGTCGCAAATACCAGTGGCAAAACAGTGCCCGGCGCCCGGCATCGCCAAGATGCAAATGTTGCACTATAATAAATTTGTATAGATGATACTCATATTTCTTCAAGATCCTCTGACCGTCAGTTTTTGCCACACTAATTTCCTTTTCAATTTTTCTACATGAGTACGAAGGTGTTGCTTTTATATATCCTAAAACATCTATCTCTTTTCTTTCCCTGTTCTCTTTGTTTTCTGTTTTAGAATGCATGAACAAATGATCTGTGCTCAACTAAATCTGCTTTTAAACGAGCAAATATCTCAAAATACGGTTGCATTCTTTCTGGATATCTAACAGGTAAAAATTTGTAATACAAATTTCCTTAGCTAAAATAGCTCACTTACCTTTGGAAATATAATTCCCAGGCTTCTTCAGAATTTACTCTGTATAAAACATACCAGCATATCATATTTTTCATACGCTGCCATTATTCGAAGAAGTTGATAAATATCAATTAAATAAAAATACCAAAAGAACGTTTATTAACTGCTTTATAAACCAAAAGTCGATCCGAAAACGATTGTTGTCATAAACAATAGCCATAGACTACTATTAAAATATGCATTTAATTTCAGAAAATTGTCATTTCTGGTATTTCATATTTTCTTCCTCTGTGTCAAGTTCTGTGAGTGCCAGCTTTGTGTTTTATTTCTCTGTTACCTCTTGGTCAGTTGGTATGTTTACTGCGTTTACACTGTGGTTCCCTGGTGATGAATTTTTCTAATAAAAACGTCTAAATTGCTGTTATTATAGCTTAAAATCGGATTTCCTATGTCTATATTGTCACCAAATTCACTAAATAGTGTATATAAAAAATGAAATGTTGAGTTTGCTATGGACTCTATACAGGGTGATTCAGAAATAAGTACCGAAAATTTACAGGCATATAAACCTTGGCGAAACATGAAAAAAAGTTTTATATAATTTTTATTCAAGATGGCGAACGATAAACAAACGCCAAAAACGATCTGCGAATTTTGTAAAAGTGCGGCGGTTTCCGCGAGAGTTAAATGCGTAAACTGTTCTAAGTACTACCATAACAGTTGTTCGAAGAAATCAGTGCAAAAATGCTGTGAAAAACAAGACTTAAGAAGCACAAAACCAGATGAAACAATCTCGGGAAGCAAAACAATGGAGGATATTGTCGTCGGCGAAGCAATTCCAAACACGGAAATGTTAGCCGCCGAAAATAATTTCTTAAAACGATTGATCAGTGAACTTGAGAGTAAAAATTACTTTTAGAAGAAAATTGCCAGCTCTTAAAAGAAAAATTAAATAACCATAACCTGCAAAAACAAAAGGTAAACAAAACCATCGTGCATAAAGAACACAATCAGGACCCCAAATCACAGACAATCATCATCAAAGAACCAGAAACTTCACCAACAGAACCTGGGCACCAAGAAAACCCAAATAGAGAATACGAAAGTACCGAAGAGGAAAAAAATACGGACGATTTTGAAGTCCAAAAGAGGCGAGGATGGAATGGTAAACAAAAATCTAATCTTCAAAATATCCAAAAAAATCAAACTCCAAGCCCCACAAATGGGAGACAAACTCAGATTCGCAATAATAGGTGGAAAGAACATCTAAAGAAAAACCGTACAGAGAGAAAAATCGGAACCAAAACTAACGAAAGTGAATTTATATCTACCCAACTTACCAATGAAAATAAGAAGCTTTGGTTATTCTTATCAAAAGTAAACATGCATGTTATACCTGAAATAATCAGAACCTACATTGTAAAAAATACAAATTGCCAGTCCGATGATGTAGATATTAAGCTCTGCCAGGTGAAAAAAGCCAATGCAACACAAAACTGTTTCATGGTTGGACTACCAATAGACCTGAAGGATATTGTCTATGGCGAGAACTTTTGGCCCAAAGGAGTTGCTTTTCAACGTTTCAATTTTTCTCTGGGACGAAATTTTTTGGGGCAAAACCAACATTCAGTGGCACAGCATCAGTAAGAAACAAGGAAGCTTTAGCAGTGGTACCTAATGCCATAAGAAAATTTGAAACAAATTCTCAAATAGACACCAAAGCATTAAAATTGCTTCATCAAAATGCAGGAAGCCTAAATAACAAAATGTTATCAGTCTCTGTTTTGCTATCAGTCGAGAGCCCAAATTTGTTTATGGTGTCAGAACACTGGATGCCAAAGGATCAGATATCATCAGTATATTTTGAAAACTACACACTAGCAAGTTACTCATCCAGAACAGACTCTAGAGGAGGAGGTACGGCAATTTTTGCAAAGCATAATTTAATTATAGACTGTAGAAACACAATAACTAAATCAATTCAAACACATTGTGAATTTTGTGTAGCTGAAATGAAATTTGAAAGTTGTATTTATTTATTTGTCTTTATAGATCACCATCAGGTGACTTTGATATTTTTATTTCCATTTTATGTGATTTGTTAGAGGAACTGTACAGTCCAAATAGTTATTTAGTAATTGGAGGAGACTTCAATGCTGATTTTTCTACGCATAATCCTATGTCTATAACAATAGTTGAATTAATGGCGAGCTATGGGCTGGAACCTCATGGAGTTGGGATGACAAGGGTAACAGTCACAACCGAGTCTCAAATTGACAATATATTTAGCAATTTGCCTATAGATGGCATCTCTTTTGATACCTGTTATACCCCTATTTCTGATCATAATGGTCAAATTCTGAATATCAATATTCGAGAAACGCAATGCTTATCATATACAAAAAGAAGGTTTTTTACAGAGGGTAATATATCTAGATTTAGAACATATCTACATAATGAATCTTGGCAGGATGTTTATCAGCAAGAGGGTGTGGATGAGAAATACGACTGCTTTTCCAATATATTATTTTATTATTTTAATATCTCATTTCCTATGTGCTCCAGCAGGCTTAGGGATAAAACAGACTGGGTGAGTCAAGTTATCAATTTATAAAACGGAGAGAACTAAATATCGTAAATACATTTCTGACTATAAGAAAACTCTAAATGACAATAAAATACTAAATTCTAAAAATAAATCTAAAACTATGTGGAAAATCTTTAATACCGAAACAAATAAAACAAATTGTGTCTCAAATATTACATTAAAAACAATTGATGGTGAGCTGATTGAAGACCCATATCAGATCTCGAATACCTTTTCTTCTCAGTTTAATTTGCCAGTTTTAAATTCAAACTTAATGCAACCAAATTTAAATAATTCTTATCCGACAATATTTCTACGACCAGTGGATCATGTGGAAATCCGTGGAATCATTATAGATCTTCCAAATAAATACTCCTCAGGTCTGGATGAAATTCCAGTTTATACACTTAAACATGTAGCAGATTTAATATCTTGCCCAGTTGCGCATATAATAAATGAATGTTTTGTTTCTGGTAAGTTTCCTAATGCACTAAAAAAAGCTAAGCTAGTACCTATCCACAAAAAAGGAGATAAACAAAGGAGTTCAAACTATCGCCCCATCTCACTCTTGCCTTCCATTTCAAAGGTTTTTGAGAGATCAATTTACAACAGACTTTTATTATTTTGTAACCAAAATCACATATTAAGTGACAGGCAGTTTGGATTTAGACCAACAAAGTCTACTGAATTGGCAATTTTTCATGCCTTAATATACATCTATGAAAATGTTGATAAAAACCACAGGCTAGCAGGTATCTATTTTGACCTCTCTAAAGCCTTTGATACTCTGGATCACAAGCAGTTATTGAGAAAATTGCATTGTTATGGGATTCGTGGTACATGTGCAAATCTAATAAACTCATACTTGGATGAAAGAACCCCAACAGTGTGCATCACACAAAATGGAACAAATTATTACTCAAATACTGTTAAGCTCAAAATGGGTGTACCTCAGGGCTCCATTCTGGGGCCACTTTTATTTATATTGTATGTGAATGACCTATTCGATAGATTTAGTGGGGGGATTGTTTGCCAATATGCAGATGATACATCTGTTTTAGTGGCTGATAGTTGTTTGCATGGTTTGTCGAGTGGATGTTCACGTGTGGCAAAGTCCATGGCTGAATGGTGCGAGGGAAATTCTTTGAAGCTTAATGCTGACAAAACTGGTCTCTTGACTTTTGCCAAGAGGAGTACCCAGGAATCATTACTTGTCAGACTTAAACAAAAATCTATCTCAATGTCTGACTCAGTGCGGTTTTTGGGAGTGGACCTAGATCAGTGCTTGGCCTGGGGAGCTCACATTGAGTCTCTGGCCTCAAGATTGAGTAGTACATGTGCTATGATCCGTAGATTAAGACTCATCATATCTCTTCAGCCTATTCGTGAATATTATTTTGCCCATATTCAGTCAGTTATGTCCTATGGAATCTGCTTTTGGGGCTCCTCCAAGGATGCCAATAGAATCTTCATCATTCAAAAAAGAATAATTAGATGTATTCTTGGTTTACCACCGAGAACATCTTGCAGAGAACATTTTAAGGAGTTAGACATTTTGACCGTACCATCCTTGTATTATCTATCTTTGGTAATGCTTGTCAGAAAACAACCTTAGCTCTTTACTCAAAACCGTGACCTCTATGCCCACAACATGGACATTGTAACTAGAGAACGCAATGAACTGAGCGTGCCTGCACATAGCTCCTCATTCTATAGAAATGGCCCATATTACATGGCCGTTAGTGCATATCGATCACTACCAAAACACATAAATGGTAAATATGGTAAGTCGAAATGTTTTTATTCCTTCAATTTTTAAAATGTTATTTATTTATTCATTAATTTAAGTTTAAAATGTTTTGTCAAAATCATATTTAATTATCTGTTTGTTTGATCATTGAATGTCTATTTAAAATATGTATTATATATTAATGTTGTTATGCAACATATATACTTTCTTGTGTGACGTTGCCTTGTCCTTTGTGATTTAGCTGGCAATAAAGGATGTTTATTATTATTATTATTATTATTATAATTTTTCTCAAAGCCTCACCGTTTGGAATATACAGGGCATTGTGTGATAACAAGGACATTTTATTATGTAATATCTGTTAGGATCGAGATATCATTTTCAATTCTGGAACATATTTACACTATCACAGTTAATTTTTTGGACGATTTCAAAAAAAATATATATAAATCTTAAAATTAGTGTTTTTGAGTTGGTACTAACCTCAAGTAAGAGAATTCGTGAAAATTAAAATCTTTCATGTAGGACATTCTACACAGTGGCTCAAAAATGGGTTAAAAAATATTAAGTTTTATAAAAAAATTAAAAACCAAATTTTTCAAAAAAAAATTTTTTTTCGTAATAGACTATTTAATTTTAAGTAAAAAACGTCTTATGAAGTTTTCCATAGAACCTATACCTTTTTCCAAAAAAATAACTTATCTTTTGTGCATAAATAATACAAGAATAACAATCGAATTTATATTATACATACATTATATGTGTTGGCTATTATAGTAACAAATGCACCTCAACAATTTTTGTTTAGAAGAATGAGAGTTTTTTGAATTTAAATTAAAATTTTGTGAACACATCTTAAATGAATGGTGAACTTGTTCTGAAGCTTGCTCAGAAAAAAAACCAAGTGCTCGCTGATGTACGTTAATAAAGTCAGGAACATGATGCACAAGGCCATGAATTTTCGGTGTATAGCGTATTCCGACTTGTATTAATTCGACGGCAAAGCGTTGAATATCTTCGGCAAAATTAATGTCAAGACTTTGCCCAAAGCAACTGGAAACAACTTTATCAAAGTACTTGAACAAATTGCAATATTTGTTGCCTAAAACCAAAAAAAAAACTATATTTTTTGACATTAGGAAAAAATAAGTTAAGTAAGTGCTTAGGTAAGTGTACAAACCAGGTGACAATGCTTCTAAAACATCAACTTTTTTCAACAGCTTTCTCGCGTTGTTGCCATTAAATTTCTCATAATGGTCGAAACTTAGCCCAGCTCTTTTTATCCATGCTTCGGCTGCTGCTGGATATTCAATTTTTAAGCTGTCGAACATTTTTTGAACGATTCCCAAAAGAAGGTGCAATTCTGGAGGAGGTATATAGTTTAATACTGGCTCGTTTTCATCTCCGATAATTAGTGGCATATTTACACAGTTTACTAAAAATGTCAGATGATGATCATTAAAATTTATCGCAACTTGATGAATTTATACTTATACTTACCAAAATACTTTGCTTTAGAAAGTTTTCCCCCAGTCGTTTGTTGCCATAAAATTCGTTGTTCGTTGATGTTCTTAATTGTTCTTGGATTACCTTTATTTTGAAGTTCCTTGCAGTTGATGTCGCACCACGGACAAGGATGGCATGACGCGTTTGTTTGCAGACCCAAAAGCAGCATTATTAGTTTCAGATCAGCCGCAAAAGTATATGGACAAATTCCGCATATACTATGTAATTGCAAAGTGTCCATAAGTAATTTGACGTTTTCATAATTCTCCTTGAAATTTGGTCCCAAGCCAATTATTAGTAACTTTTGTATACCAGCACTTTTATATTTTTGATAATATTCTGGGTCATTTGTTGGTTGTATGGTTAGACATATTTTCAAGGAATTGTCGCCACTATCTATTCCGATTTTTAGATGAAAATCATCGTCTTGTTGCCTGGCATTTAAAATATAAGTTAGTAGCCCCGGAAGATCGCTGCAGTATATCAAAAGTGGAGTGCCATCTTGTTTCAAGCATTGAATATCCGGTAAGTCTACAGTTGAAAAAAACTTATCTAGCATATGACTACTAGACCGCAATTTCTGTAAAGCCGAAGATTCTATGGAAGTTCTGTTTATCCTGGTGCGAAGGTAACCACATATTTTTCTTAACGAATTTTGAGATAAATTACAGTCTTGTTGCATATAGCTCAAATCTTGAGCACTTAAAACACCCTGAAGATCTGATTTTCGCTTCAACTGTATAGACATAGTACTGCGTCCCTTATCTAAAGATATGACAGAACTTCCCTGAGCACATTCTTGTTCCTCCAGAACTTTAGTTACAATCTGTTGCTTACAGTCTTTAATTAGTGTTAGGGAATTATCAATTTTTTTCATCTTGGTACATTTATGCCTTCTGCCTTTTTGTAATTTACAATTGCAGTTCACGCATATTTTGTAATTTTGTTTCGCTTTCGTATCTTTCTTTGAAGGTCTACCTACAGCCTTTTTCTTGACAGCAAACGAAAACGGTAGATCTTTGATTTTAGGATGACCACGAAAACGCGCCACTTGACAAATTTGACAGACGCATGTTTCAGTAATTTCGAAACGCCCAGGCAAAATTTTCATTTGTGCGTAGTCAAAAATTATTGTTAGTCTATTGTTCATTAGTTTTATGTAACAAGTTCTACAGAGCACTGAGGGAATACTTGCATTATTTTCGTCAAAACTAGGCGAAATAATTTCAAGACGTTGTTTTACTTTACCAGTAATATTAACACTTCTAACTGCTTTATTAAAACATGCGTAACATACCATTTTTCGATTATCACTATGATGTTTTCTTTTATGAGGCATCTTACTCAAAACACAGAAAAATCACAAAAATAGCCTTAACACAGTTTATATACTATATAACTTCAAAGTGAAAACGTCAAACATTGTTAATAAACCACGCTTTTTTGACATATTATTTATTTGTTTTGGTCTAAGCGTCACGGCTAGTCACAGGTAACTTGATATTATGCTAATGTAGCCGTTATTAAAAATACATATTACAAAGGGCTATATTTTGTGTTTTGAGTCATCAAAATGTTATTTAGTAGCTATACAATGTTTTGAATATGTATTATTTTTTGCATTAAAAAAATCAGATAATTTTTTACCATAAAACCATAGGTTTTACAGAAAACTTCATAAGACGTTTTTTACTTGGAATTAAATAGTCTATTACGAAAAAAAAATTTTTTTGAAAATTTTGATTTTTAAAAATTTTATAAAACTTTATATTTTTTTAACCCATTTTTGAGCCACTGTGTAAAATGCCCTACATAAAAGATTTTAATTTTCACAAATTCTCTTACTTGAGGTTAGTACCAACTCAAAAACACTAATTTTAAGATTTATATATATTTTTTTTGAAATCGTCCAAAAAATTAACTGTGACTACATAAAGACCCATTAACCCAACAAATCATATGGGTCACTTCAGTGGCGTCGACCAGGGGTATATGCCGTACATTTATGGTCATCTTTTTGAACCACTCTAAGAGTCAAATTTTGAGATGCAAGCTAACTTCTTCAATGTAAAAAAAATTGTCTAAATGCTGCAAAAAAATTGTAAAAATAAGAACAACAGTATTAAGTACTGACCTCTGTTTCGTAAAAAATACGTTGATGAATTTCAGCTGAATGGTCACAGGCCTTGCAACTTCCCCACCAGAATGCTGAACACCACTTCAACAGGGTTTTGGGGTCGCTAGTAAACCAGCCCAGTTTGCACCCTTCACAGCACTTATTTTTGAAATGCGTTTTACGAATTCCATTCACCTAGTCAGACAAAAATTTTAGCTAATTAGAATTGAACGAAATTTGGCATGTATCTTTCATCGAATAGATAAACAAGGCTAATAAACTAAATTGTACCACGGAACATTAACAAGGCAAGAAGGAGCACTGGAAGCTCTCCTCCCCTCGATATGCTTATCTCACTCGAATATCGGATGCTATCCACGACATGGAAATAACATAGACCCAGGTGTTTACATTTTGGAGGAATCCAACATTAACCCTGGTTTGCCAAACCGTTACTGTGGCCAGATTATAACGGATATCATCCTTTATACTATTATCTAAATAAACAAGGAATTCCAGAAATTCCCAGTATAAATTTCCATATAGAATATTTTAAAACGGATAATTAAATAGCCTATTATAAATAACTCAAACCGAATCTGTTTTCGATGTAATTTAAATATTCTGTTATTATTATTCCTTATTTCAAAAAATAAAGCCCAGAATAATCGGCAACATCGGAATTCTACCTTTTTCGAGTATAATACAGATTTCTTTCGGGATCATTCGGAAAACGCCGAAGACGGTCGTAGTCATTCAAATTTCGACCTATTTGATGCGCGACGTTGTAATTGTTCTAGTTTGAGTGAAATAAGTGTTTTTCAGAAATCCAAGGGTTTTGTGTAGCTATTTTCAAGAATCTGTTTAAAAAACTTTAAGAAAATGGTGCGAACTTGCTTTATTTGCAGAAAAAGAAACGATTTAAACCCAGAAGTTTGTTTTCGAAGGTAAGTAAGATATGTCATACCAGTGCTGTAGTTGAAGGGTCAAATCACCGTCTAATAGCGTTCTTATATTTGCAAATGAAGTATTGTTTTTATATTGCACATTTCCGTTGAGCTTAAATTAATTTTTGATAACTTCAACTTATCTATAAAGTCGAAGACACTGATGATAAACGGAGTACAGCGTTTTGCTAATTTATATATTTGTGAAAAGTCTCAAATATTCCTCTAAAATTTATCAAATCACCTTTTTTGAGGGGTTAATAAACAACATAAATATACTATTTGGTAAAGCATAGGTAGTAAATTTTAATTGAGTAAGCTGTAAGACCCACTATTTTATGTTGTCATTAATTACTCCAGGATAGTTTGCATTTTTTATGAAATTTTCAAGGAATATTTAGGGTAGTGTCGGAGTTCTCATATAGCAAGCATATACAAAAAATGAAAATAGCGCAATAGTATTACTTTACAATTTTTCATTTACCATAGAT
This sequence comes from Kuschelorhynchus macadamiae, assembly GCA_030620095.1. Lineage (NCBI taxonomy): Eukaryota > Metazoa > Arthropoda > Insecta > Coleoptera > Curculionidae > Kuschelorhynchus > Kuschelorhynchus macadamiae. Next base: position 1,210,800 of record JAUTXW010005465.1, on the reverse strand, counting down.
TTTCTTTAATGAATTTAAAATGCTTTAATTTATTGCCTAAAAATTTGGTTTTTAAAAATAAGTAATCAAAAAAGTAAATAAATACCATCCTGAGGTACATTATCCCAACTAGGGAGAATCTGTTTTTATCAGGTGATTTCGGTAATATAAATAATAATATAATATATTATAATGACTGTTAAAAATATTAAACATCTTGGCACAAAATATTTATATTGTCAATAAGTGAAATGTATAGCGGGGAAGGTGGATGGTGGGGAAAAAGGGGGTAAATTGAGGGATAAATACTGTAAAGATATTGTTTTTCATAATATGGTTTTTGTGGTTTTTAGGGACACGAAGTTCAATTTAGTATTCATATTAATATTGGGCCATGTTTATTGCTGATATTTCTGTAAATATGAATAGATCCAATACATGTAAAGGTGGTGCATTTTTATATAATATTACTTGCCGCGAGCCTGGCAAACTTTTAATAGTAGTGGACCCAAATTTTTACCTAACTTCGCGTAAATAGAACTAAAATGTGTTGGAAAAAGGGTGAAATCAAAATGTTTTGAAAAACAAACCCGATTTCAAAAAATAGGTTGCATTAAAAAGTGATAAATTATATTTTATTACATATTTCCTATGAAGTCGGTGATAAGCTGATAAAGAAAGGTATTAAATAAGCATTATACTCTTGGTATAGACATCAAAACACAAAGTGGGTCCATTTAACAAAATTTAGTTTTATCTTAATCTTTAGTAACAATAGTAATGAGAACTCACCCTTTTATTGGTTGTATTTTGTTATGGAAATGCTTGTTCTTTAATGACTAAGCTTATTGCTAATAATAAATATTGCCACATGAACCATTACATAAATATGTCTTTTGCAGGCACGTAGCCAGAATTTCAGTTCTAGGGGGATCCAACCCTGTCAAAACCACTTCAATGACGAAAAAATTATTAAGAAGAATGCTTTTTTTTCACTTGTTGCTAGTCCCCCCTGCAAGTGAAACAAAATATGAAAAAAAGTTGCAAAAAACTAGTTATTTGCCAATATCTATTAAAACATTGCAGGTACAGCAATTATGAAAATGTAAAAAATTATAGGTATATCTTGAGCAAATAGGACGTTGGCAACTTTTGCTTAATATTTTTAGGTTTCATATATTTAATAGTATTTTAATAAATAATTGCGTAGTCACTTTGTTAATATCGAGGTTAATGTGGTGCTATCTTCCATAGAGGGTCTGGAACCATATTGCTACATTAAAAATCTGGATTTCTTTAATCATAAATGTATTCATCTTTCTTTTTAGTACGTTCTCGAAATTCAAAAACTACTTTTAATGAGCGTTTGCTTAAAAGTTTTTCTTTTTTTGAGAATTCTAAATATTCCTCACTGTCAAAATCGAATATTTTTTGAGATAATTTTTTTCAATCCCCAAAGGTAAATTCAATAATTTTCTTATTCCTTAAATCGTGTTTTGTATACGTAAAGATAAGAACTTCAAAATTGTGTGAAATTGGATCACGAAGAGAAATTTTCAGCAGCTACCATATATTCTAAGTTTAATAATAATAATTTTTGTTGGAATTATCATAAATTTGGTCTCGGCACGCATTCGCAATTTTGCTTATGACAGGAGATTTTTGTGGAAGAAAAATGAAATTTATTTTCCTATCGATTTATGTTAGAAATTGTCGTACTTACGAAAAGATGATTAGGTGCGTCTTTGTTTAGTTGTTTACATACTTGGGCTTGTTAAAAAAACCCGTCAAAAAGTGAGAATTTCGAAAAATAGCCTGCTCCCTAATTTTCCTCAGGTTCGAGTTAAAAAAATGTAGTAAGCAGAGCCAATACCGAACTGCTAATCAGCAGTTATTGGAATTCTCCTTTCGTATGTTAAATTATGTAAAAACTCCTAAATATTTTTAGGGTATCGCGCGGAACGTGGGGGGGTTCCGTACCCCCCCCGACTACGTGCCTGGTCTTTTGTCACAGATAATTATTGGTACAATTATATTAAATTAGCGTCTTGCTAACCTAAAGTTATATATATATATATATATATATATATATATATATATAAAAAAAAATTAAGTTTCAAATATAGTGTAAAATATTATACAGGGTGCTTCAGAATCACCAAAAAGTTTCGATGATTTTATTTTTAAATATCTTGCATTTTAATGCATTTATTTACTTTTTCTATTATTAAAAAAAATATTAATAAAAAAGTGGATTTACGGCCGCGACAGTCACAAAAGTTTTAATTTTTGAAATACACTTTTTCGTATTATTTGAATGCCTTGTATATCTGATTTAAAGTTGAATATTGTGAAAACTATTTTTTCGACAAACACACAAGTTTTATCAAGAAGAAAGTTTTTCGAGAAATTGATAATAATAAAGTTTCCCATTTAGTGCAGACTTTTCCACGACATAATATCTAAATTAGTTGTTTTCAAGTTGTTATTAAAACTCTAACTTTTGCAAAGTGAAGTCGTTCCTGTTTATCTTAGAACAAAAAAAACTGTCGTATCCACCATAATAATATTTGGGCTCAAAAAATATAGCAAATAATACATTATCTCAAAAATAGCTACACCACTGGTAAGCCTCGCGAAGATATCTGACAGCGTTGCAATTTTCACCGCAAACTATTCTTTATGCGATCAGTCCGTCTTTTTTCCACTCATACACAACAACAAATTGATGTTTGATTCTATTTATTTCAGTTTTATGAATGAAATGCAGGGTCTATTTCTTTTTGACGTCATTGATTGCTTATAAGTATGAAAATATCAGGGTATGCAATGCATTTGTGCATTCATTTATTGCACGCCACTGACACTTCTAGTGATATATCATTTAAATATAGCACACAGAATACTGAGAGTAATGTCTACGAATTGGCAATAACATATTTTAAAAAATTCTACAGGGTGGTACTTTTTCCCAGGTTGCAACCGCTTTCACCCTGCCAAAAATGTCTAAACTGTACAAAATATCAAAATACCGATATCGGTATCGGTATATCGGCCATATCGGTCTTCTTGGCCGATATGTAAAGTTCGATATCGGTATTTATCGGCAAAGTTTACTGAATATAATATATAAGTTCCTTCACTCCGGGTCGGAACTTTGTCGAACGGGCTAGACAAGCCTGACGACTGGGACAAAGCCCGTGCCGCCTTGAACAAAAAACTTCCAGGGGAGATTAGAGTAATAAAATAAAAAATGTAATCGTTTTCTCCTCAGTTGCATATTGTGGGGAAGGCGATGTCAGGCGGTGTTCGATTGTAAAATAATAATAGTAATAAAGTTTAATATTTATTACTAGTATCCGACAGTCATTAATTGAAATAAAAATTTAGGGAAATTAACTTGATGTTTAAAAAATCCGTTCTATGGACGTGACTACTCGTACGAAATGGAGAAAAGAAAAATATTAGTCGAAAAGCATCACCATTTTCTACATTGTTTTATTTATAAATGGTATAATATTATATAACAAGCATTGCCATGTCATAATGCAATAGCCGATATTTTTCTAACGTTTACGAAAGGTACTTTCTGGTGTCCGAATACGTCCTTCCTGGAATATTGATTTTTAATGGAGAGTAGAAGTTTTAGCTAAATTAAGCCGGTAATACAAAAGCATGTTGCTTCTTGTTTTGTTTTTTTATTGGTAAACTATAAAAGTTATAACAGTGTAAGAAATGCGTTCTTAATATTATTTGTTTATAACAGAGTACATCCCGGTTGGTGTTCGAAAATGGACATAGTGTCTTAGGGACTTTCTATGCGGCCCATGAGGTGCACAATTTAAACATAACTTTGATCATACAGGGTAGCTCACAAAACCGTAGCAAACCAATCTTTCTATTTTTAATAAGACACAGAGTATATTCGTTTTATTTTATTAAGCTTATTTAAAGGCTGGTTTAGCTTATACAGGGTGCTAGGAGTACACATTCTGAAGTATGCATGGACAACTTGGAAACCAATGAAACCATGTATAAGTAAATATAGGATAAAATATGATATTACCCAACCGCTTTTCGAATAAACTTTCCAAAATACAACAAATGCACTGGGTGTCTGATTAAAAAAGAAAAGAAGTTTGGTTTGCTATGGCTTTGTGAATTGTGAGCTGAAGTGTATGATCAAAGCTATGCTAAGACCATGTATCTTATGAATGACACTTTATTCTGTTTTGTACATAAACTGAGATATTCCCTAGTCAAAATTTCATGGGACACCCTGTATATTCACCATTTCAAGTTGATGTGGTTTGAATTTTGCTGATAGACATTTTTTTCAAATTGGACTTAAGTGGCATATGTAGTGTTTCACAAGACTCTTGCAAATTTCTTGTTCTTGTCTTGTTCTTGCTGCAAGAACAAGATAAAACTCTTTTATATTTATTATTTCCCTTATCCCTTATTATTTACCAAAGTGTTATGATTCAAATCTGAGTACCGCAAAACCTATAAAAAGGCATATTACGGATTATTAACAAAAAATGATAGCACAATTATTCCTTTGAAATTTATCACAAACTAACAGACAGACAGAAAATAGATTTCGCCGAAATTATGTTTTTACACTTTTTGGGTCATTTTAAGCGAAAAAAAAATTTCGTTTTGCCGATATTATAGTTTTCCATCTCTTAGAGATATAGAAGTAATAATTTAACGGCCATTTTGTTTCGCCATCTTATATTCGTTTCATAATTTTAACAGTTAACTTCTAAACCAAAATCAATTCTTACTTAAATATTTTATTAGGTCGCCATTTTGTTACGCCATCTCAGATTCGTACCAAAATTCTACCCGTCCATTACTACGTAACACTTGCAAAATTTGAGGTGTATTTATTTAGTAATATTTTTTTAACAATTTACTAGGCCGCCATTTTTACAGCCATTTTGGATTTTCACCAAAATGTTACCAGATTATCTCATAATGCCAATTAATTTTTGACCAAAATTTGAAGTCAATGGGATAAGTACCTAGTTTTCTAGTTATACCGGGAACGGACAGAGACCGACGGAATGGAGAAAACATGTTTGTCGGTATGATCTCGGAGGGTGATTTTTCACCACTACAAACAATACTTCCCTTTTAAAGGAAGACAAAATCCTCGTCTTCGGCTCTGATTTTTAAAACCAGGATCGCTCATACACTATTTATGAAACAAATTCCTTAGAAACTAGCTTTTCGTATTTTTTCCGGAAAAATCAGTCACACTGGAGATATTACCCCCGAAATTTTAGCTACTTTTTGGATAGGTATAATGTGGGAATCGCATTGTACTGAAGACGTTGCTTTAAAGGTGACATAAAGCTTTCGTCCGTAAAATAACGGCTGCAAATCCTAATTTTTTTTGATAGGACAACTCAGAATTAATGTCTGCATATTTGTGGTCCCCAGTAAACCCTAAAGCGACTTCCAAGCTTGACATCTGCAGAGATATTATATTTCAACTTAAATACCAAAAAAATGGGTACTATACAAAGGATATTCATATATTTTTTAATATTTTTAAAATTGCAGAAAAATTATAACGTTATAATTTTATATTCCAAAATAGGTAGGTGCCTACCTTGGTTCACCTCCTCGTTTTGAAAAACAACTATCCACAGAACAATATTCGACGGGCATTTTATTGGTCTACCACGTACAAACAACCGACAATATGTTAATCGTAAAGAAAATCCACTGTGTACACACCAGCGCCTCGCACAACTGAAAACGGTGGACTGCCGAGAACCAGCTGCGGCGAGGGGAATGGTATAGGTAGATCGGAATTCAGTCAACTTTGTCATGACCCAGGAAAAAGCGCCACTCAGTGGCGGCTCGTCAGGGTAGGCCTCTGAGGCCGCGCCTCACCCCCAAAATAAAGGAAAAGAGAATTTTTTTATATAACTTTTTATCTGTTAACAATTAGAAATATACTTTTTAACAGTTTTACAACATAATAACATTTAAAAAAAACCAAATATAATCCCATAATAAATATTTTAGAAAATAAATTCTGACCACATCAAAAAACCGACCGTGCAATCCGTGCAAACCCATTCCTAAAGAAAGTGCTCTCGAATGAGGCGAAATAATTTTAGCTTGGAAAGTTTCGACTTCTGACCTATTTATCAACGGCCGGTGCCGATGCCGGCGAGTCACCTGATTACGACAGAGCGGGATGGCGATTGCCGATGCACGCGTTTTCTATTGCATTCTTGAGGCGATAAATCTGTAGCTTGGATAGGCTTTTATTGGTTATTTAAATCACATGACTAGCGAAATATTCCAACGGCTTCTTTTTACGTGGTGCGTGCGGCTGAGAAAGAAATAGGAAATAGATTGCGATAATCGCTGATTGAGGGCGTTCTGTCTTTTAAGGTGAATAAATACGCATGAGTAAGTTTTTGTTTTGTTTTGATTTAGTAAGTTGGACCGTTCCATTTTTGTATTTGCTTTTTTCTTTTGAAATGAATCCTATTCACGACATTATTGCTTCATTAATTGAAACGCCTTTTTTAAGAAGAAGCGAAACTGAAAAGAAACAGATATTAGGTAGCCGTCCGACGCCGAAAATTTTAGCAATATTTAACGATAAGAGGCAAGGTAAAAATATTTAAGAACTTTTCAAATATCTTGGTACGAAACTTATAGGTGGCTATGCGGAAGTATTTATAAAGAAAGCTTATATTGTTGGCCTTGTATTTTATTAGGTTGCGTCAAAAATAATTGGAGTTCAGGGGGCGGATATTCGGATTTAAAAAATTTTTCACGAGCAGTAAAATCGCATGAAAGTTCAAGAGAGCATATTAAAAATTCGGTAGCACTTACAAGACTGGAGCAAAATAGGGCGACTATTGCGGATGCACTACAAGAAAATGCAAGTCTTAATAAAATTGTTTATAATGAAAATGTTCGAAAAAACCGTTTATTATTAAATTATTTAATTGATGTTACTATTACTTTGGGTAAACAGGACTTGGCATTTCGAGGTCATAATGAAACAACAGATTCTTTTAACCGTGGCAATTTTAAGGAAATATTTGCATGCTTAATAAAAAGAAATGCCGAACTTACTGAACATTGTTCTAAATTTAGTAATATTTTTACGGGACAATCTAAGACTATACAAAATGAACTAATTGGTTGCATACATGACTATATTCAAGAATATATAAAAAAAGAAATTAATGACACCGATTGTTGTTTTTTTGGCGTAATTGCGGATGATAGTACTGATATAACAGAAAAATCACAGTGTTCGATAACAGTTAGGTATGTGACCAACGGATCTTTAAAAGAAAGATTTTTAGGATTTTTTGACGTTAGCGATAATAGAACAGCAGAGAGCCTTTTTCATTTAATACAAAACAGCTTAGAGCCTTATGACTTTAAAAAAAAAATTGGTCGCGCAGTGTTACGATGGGGCTAGTGTTATGGCAGGTGAAATAAATGGGCTTCAAACAAAAGTTAGATCTATTGCTCCTTTAGCTATGTTTACTCATTGTTGCGCCCACAGATTAAATCTAGTTTTACAACAGGGAACAAAACTGATTACCCAAAGTCGTATATTTTTTGCCACTTTATTAGGAATACCAAATTATTTCCACCAATCACCAAAACGGTCTTTTGTGCTTAATCAGATAGTAGGTAAAAGAATTCCGCGAGCTGTAGAAACGCGATGGTATACACGGTCTAAAATTTTAAACTTAGTGGCTAATGAATGGGACAATTTAATTATAGTATTTGAAACTATTATCAATGACTTAAGTTCTGGAACAGAATCTATTAATGGTGCAAAAGGATTTCTAAAGCATTTTAATGATTTCGAATTTTGCCTTTTAACGCATATTTATAAACAAATTTTTAGTTGCACTGATGTACTGTTTCAAATATTACAGTTAAAGCATTTAGATATAAATTACTGCATTTCGCAAATAAACCTTGCCAAGCAACGAATTATTGAATTTAGAAACGAGGACCATTTCAAAGAACTTTTCAATATTGCTAAAAAAGCCACTATTCTGCCAACTAACACACGTCGAGGGCAATGTTCTAGCGACTTTGATATTTTTACTAAATATAAAATATTATATTTCGAAATAATAGATTGTATAATTCTTCAATTAGGGACGCGGTTTGAAAATTTAAATAATTTAAATTTCTTTGCTTTAGTCGATTGCACAAAATATTCGGAATATGTTAAATGCTTTCCAGACGACTTATTAGATAATTTATTAAAAAATTATCCAAACATTTTTGACAGAGATAGATTAAAGAATGAGCTTTCTGTATTGTATAGGGATGAACAATTTTCAAATTTAGATGTCGAAAAAAGTCTAGCTTTGTTATTTAAAGATTTTAAAGCAATTTTTGCGGAAGCATATAAGCTTTTTAATTTAGTTTTAACTATTCCCGCAACAAGTGTATCGGCCGAACCAAATTTTTCATGTCTTAAACAGATCAAAACCTACCTAAGAAACACAATGACACAAGAACGGCTTTCGGGTTTAGCAATGATGTCAATAGAGCAGGAATTACTGTTAGAACTTATTACGACCAAATTATGGGTAAATTTGCAACCTTAAAAGACAGACGTATAGATTTAATGTACAAAAAGTAGTTTTTTTATCTTATTTCATACAACTATTTATTTTAAGTTTTAATAAACTAAATTATGTTTTTATTATCGCAATCACCGCTATATTTTAGTGATAGGTGTACATATTTTACTTGTTTTGTTTACTTTTTATTTACTTTTTTTAGAGTTTATTTTTTTAGTTTTCAATGGTTTAGTAGGGCTATTGGCGATGACCTCCATTAAAAAAAAAGGTCAACGCGTCGCAGAATAATACCTCATGGGTGACGTGGAAATTTATTCACATTTAAACAAAATTAACCTCATGTAGCCTCACCCTTCAATATACTCACGAGCCGCCACTGGCGCCACTCAGTAGATTTATTTAAAATGTATTATAGATATTTCCTAAACATTGCTCACAGAATATACTGTGTGTCCAATTTGAATGGTTTGTTTCTAGAAATGTTCATGAAAAAAACCTAAAAAAAATATAATATTTTAATGCGCTGGATCTCAAAATGAAGGCCCTGCGGACATATGTTTATAACTTTTAGTCCTGAAATGAGACAAAAAATTACATCCTTCGTTTTTAGGGATCAATTAAAATCACCCCGTTTAGGGCAGTATTGAAATGGCAAACATTTAAAAAATATGTGTAAGATGTTTACCTCATAGGTTTTTGTGCAATTGTCATGTGTACACACTGTTTGAGCTTTGTCCAGTTTGTGCACTTCAATTTCTATCTGTGGTGTATACATCTTCTTTGATATCTCATCTTTTGTCAGTCTCGCTTCGGTTAATTCATGTCTGTGCTGATCTAACAACCTGAGGTTGTCGTCGATCAGGTGAATGATTTCCGTTGCTGGTTCCGACAGTTGCTGAGCCATTATTTTCGCATCGTTCACGCTTATTGTTTTCTTTAGGTCATGGGGTTCTAGACTCGTGATGTAGATAAGCATCCTAATAAAAAAAAAAGATTATTAGATAATGAAAGACAAGTTTTTTTTTAACGATGTTAAGGAGCGGCTGCTCCCCGTATATTCAGAGATAAATATATACAGTGTGTCCCAGATTCGCTTTTCTATACAGGGAAGGGACAACGAAGGTTAAATGGGGAAAGTTTTAGAGGAAACTTATTGCATTCGATATCCGGCTTCAGATTTACGACCGATCAATTGTTTTTGGAAATATCGGGGAAAAACCGAAAATAGCGGATTTTGTTTTTGACCAGTATATCCAGAACGGTAAATTTGACAGCTGCCAAAATGTGACATTATTCGGACACATTTTTAAGACAAATAGGATGTATCAACTTTCATTTTTCTTATGGCCGCCATATTGGATTTAAATTCACAACATAATTGAAAATTAAAACAGTTATATAGCTCTTTGGGAAAAAAAATGTGTTTTAAAATGTTTTCAAAAGATGTATGATGTCAGGTGAGCACAGGAACTCCGAAGAAGGAACATGATCAGACAAAACAATGAACATTTAAAATTTATTAACGTCACGTCTATAAAATCACATTAAAATATCACAAATGGTATGTTCTTTCACCCCTTTTGGCGAATTAAACCATGAAGATGTTGAAACTTTAACACATGGTCGCTTCAAATGACAAATATTTTTGTAGAAAATTCAAAGGTTATACAGGGTGTCCGGATTTGGTTGCAAAAGCAGGGTATCTCGCTTATTTTTAAAGATAGAACCTTGCGGTTTTCACGAACCTGAGCTAATTTGTAGTGAAACTCATGAAGCCGTAAACAAAATTTGCATAGCCTTCTTCGTTTATGAGATACAGGGCGAAATAGAAAATTTTGCATTTTGGGACGGTTATCCTTTAACTTAACGAAAAGGGAAAAATTGCTGCTTATGCAGTTTTTTACGCTGGATCCAGTGGCGTAGTCATATTTTTCATTTGAATTGTTATTTTTTAGATATGACCCAAAGTTGTGTTTTTTTAAACGGGACACCCTGTATATTTGTCCAGAAATTGATTTGTCCTTTTAAAAGCTTCTCAAAAATTTATAATAGTATGGGTCTACTTTAATAAACAACAACAAAAATCCTAATATTTTAAAATTATCATCCCAAATTTTGCAGTAGGCCATGAAAAACAATGCTGCCTTTTATTTAAAGTCGTTAACAATATCTACATCCTAACAATTAATCAAAATAAATATGTAATTCAATCTATTTATCAAAATATGGATTGATAATTTCGCACCAAAAATGTAACACAAGAACAAAACAGTAATAAATTATTATGTAACAAGCCTTTCAGCAAAAATCGACTGTAGTATAAGAACTACAGTAACCAAGGAAATCAAAAGAACTGTTCAAACTGATTTCCATTTTGTTCTATGCATGCTTCGCACAATTTTCGTATTCGTTTTTGGGAATTAAGCAAAATAACGGGATGATTTTGTAAATAGCGAAAATTTTCTCTTATTGCATTTCCTAAATCTTGGACATTATCATAGTGGTCTTTGTAAATTCTATTTTCCAGATATTACCATAAAAAGAAATCTAAAATCGACAAATCTGGGGACCTAGGGGGCTATCTTATAGGTCCATTTGTTCCAATCCATTGATTGGTAAAATTATTGTCCAGAAATAATCTCGTTATTCCAGAATTGTGTGCAGGAGCACCGTCATGTTGAAAATAAATTTCGTTAATTTGCGCTAGAGGAACATTGTCAAGTAATTCAAGTATAGCTGCCTCTAAAATTTCTATATAGCGATTGGCTGTTAGATTTCCCTCAAATATATAAAATTTTATATGTGTTCCTAATATGAAGCAGGACACATTTAGACCAAACCTGCCCTGCTGTCTTCTGGGAAATATTTGGTGTTGATTTTCCTGGGACCAGAATCTACTATTGTGCCTATTGAGTATACCAGAATTACTGAAATGTGCTTCGTCTGACCATATAACCTTCTTTTCAAAATCTCTAACCATATCGCATCTTTCTCGAAACCAATTGCAGAAGACTACCCGACGCTCTGCATACCCTGGCTGTAAGTGCTGCACGAGCCTAAATTTGTATGGGTAGTATTTGTGCTTTTTTAGAATTTCTTGAACTCTTGAGTTTTTGGAATCCCTATGCTCTTTTCACTGGCCCTACAAGTGTTTGTAGGGTAAGTTTCTACATTAGCCAAAACCGTAATTTCCCCAGCCTCCCGATTTTCTTTATTATATGTTTTCGTACGAGGTTTGATAAATGATCCGTGACTAAGTAAATTCTTTTTTATCCGATAAAAAGTGGATATATTAGGTTGCCTCTTTTCTGGATATCTAAATAAAAATTAAGCAATAGTATTTCAATATACCTAAAAATTAACTATTTACCTGTTAAAATACATCTCAGAAGCCGCTTCAACATTTTCATTACTTACTATAAAACAAGCTAACATATCGTACTTTTCATAATGTTCCAAAGTTTGGTTTTCTTCCATAATAATACAAATATATTTTTACACAATAAATAAATCCAAAAAACTAGCGCTATATTTTATATACGCGTACAAAATTGGGAAATGTCATTTGCTGCCAAGAAAACAAAAGGAAACGGCATCGTTTTGCATGGCCTACTGCAAAATTTGGGATGATAATTATAAAAATTAGGATTTTTGTTGTTGTTTATTAAAATAGACCCATACTATTATATATTTTTGAGAAGCTTTTAAAAGGACAAATCAATTTCTGGCCAAATATACAGGGTGTCCCATTTAAAAAAACAACTTTGGGTCATATCTAAAAAATAACAACTCAAATGAAAAATAGGACTGGATCCAGCGTAAAAAACTACATAAGCAGCAATTTTTCCCTTTGCGTTAAGTTAAAGGATAACCGAGATACGAGGGGGGTCCCAAAATGCAACATTTTCTATTTCGCCCTGTATCTCATAAACGAAGAAGGCTATGGAAATTTTGTTTACCGGTTCATGAGTTTCACAAAAAATTAGCTCAGGTTCGTGAAAACCGCAAGGTTCTATCTTTAAAAATAAGCGAGATACCCTGCTTTTGCAACCAAATCCGGACACCCTGTACATTCTAGCTTATATATTATATATTAGCTCTCTTATGGCTCTTGCAACAAAACTTACATAGGAAGAATTTTTACAAACAAGAATCAAACAACATCTTAGTAGAACCACCTCAGCCTTTGGAGAACATCTGAGACCCTCTACTCATGCTTTCAGCCCAATGTCAAACGCTAATTTGCTTCATAACATAATTTCAAAAAAGTACATTAGACTGAACTTCATGGAGGATACTTTTTGGATATAATTTCCAAGGAACTTAAGAACAACGACTCTTGTCTTAATACACAATTTTCTGTCAACAGATCCTTTGTCCCCCTACATCGAAGACTTTTGGATTAAAATTAAATCATCTTCACTCTGTCACTCTATGATGAGCTCAGACTTAAAGACCCAGATTGACTTGTCCACTCGCTGTCCTCTCTCAAATTAATATAACTTTGCGTTACATATGTCTCAATCTTCGGTTTTGCTCATGTCAATTTTATTAATTAAACTCTTAAAAGTAAAAAAAAAAATTAACGAAAAAATGTATCATCATTCCTATTATAATAATATTATAAATAAAGAGATCCTCTAAAAATAAATTGATTTTCACATTTATCTTATTCCACTTCTCTCATTCCTCTTGCATTTGTGTCTTGACACATACTTGTTTAGCAATTTGATTCCTCCACTTAACAAATATGTCCGTTTCCATTTAGAATTGTTCACCATTTTATACATATTTTTTACATAGAAATAAATACATACAGAACCCTTCTAATTTTTTACTCTTTAGCCAATCGTTCGTTTCTGTTTTTCTCTTAAATTTAAAGATTTTTTCTTTTCATACTCAATAAGAGCTTTCCTTATGATAACTTTAAGCAAATAAGTTTTGTTAAGCACTGCTAACAAAATTTATTTAAAATATTTAAAATTGAATTGAATTTTCTCTTTGATGGATGCGCAGTTTTGATAGTTAAATACCCTTTGGTTTTTAATTCTGCTAGATCCATCCACATCTGTTAAGATTCCTCTAACAGTTTGTAACTAAAGGTTAAATTTTCCAATTCTTTAATTATACGTAAACTTTTGAATTTTCTATATTAATTTTCTCCTTTTGATCTATTTTCTTAAGATTCTGGCTTAAAAATGTCCACACTTTAATGACATTATTTTTTTTATCGTATTTAATTGTTTTTACATTACATGTAACTTCCCCTTTAGATTTAACCTACAAAAAGATTTGTCATTTGAAGCGACGTGTTAAAGTTTCAACATCTTCATTGTTTAATTCGCCAAAAGGGGTGAAACATACCCTTTGTGATATTTTAATGTGATTTTATAGATGTGACATTAACAAATTTTAAATGGTTTATTATTTTGTTGGATCATGTTCCTTCTTTGGATTTTCATAATTTTCATTAACTAGACACCTCAGCTCTTTTAGCAATCTGTTTTTTACACTCACCACTTAATTATACAAATAATTCATCTAATTATCTCCTCAATATCCCTTTGCATTTTATAAAATTTTGTCTTTTTCCTTAAAAAATTTAATTTATAAGATATAATCGTCTTTTAATTCTTACCATTTAAAGAAAGTGATTTCCTTGCTTTCAGGTCGCACTGATGATGGCTAGGGGTTCGCGAGACCACGAGACTAGTCTCGGTCTCGGTCTCGAAACGAGACCGAGATTGATACTTGAACGAGTATTTCGAGATCGAGACTTGGTGTTCGAGACCGAGACTTACGTATCGAGACTCTCGGTCTCGATCTCAAAGTGAAGTAGCAAAATAACTAATGTTCGTAAATTATTTGTTTTGACAAAATAATTAAAAAAATATGTTTGAGGGCAAATTAATTGATGCAAAAAATAATTTTTCTATAATCAATTATATTATACTAGTATTGTATATGTTCTTATAACAATGATGCTAGCGAAATAGTCATTTAAAAAACGATATAAATAAATTCCACTTCACATGTCGAAAACCGTAAATTGCTACACTGTTCTCAAAGAGAGACACTTTATCACAACTATACTATATAGGATTTTGATATTGTGATCCTTATAAATTTATAATCGATTTTTATGTTTAATTATTGAAAGTAACTAAAATCCAAAAATTCTTAGTTTTTTGGTTCAATAATTAATAACTAATAGACTGTAACAACTAAAAACATCGCAATATCATATTCTTATATAGTATAGATACGGTAAATTATCCAACAGACGAAGTAATTGTGGTAATTTTTGTTTAAAAATTTTCCGACTTAAAATAAACAAAAAATTGTTAAAAAAAAATTTTGAAAATTTTTCTTAACATTTTCTTGTTTAATCGCTTCGATGGCTTGCTAATTAAAGAAGGTACGTGTTTTATAGAACAATATTTTTGTATTGATTTTGTTTGTATTTGAAAATAACAAAAATAATACATATACATACGGATAAGATTTTCAACAAACAAAACACAAAGTAGAATTTGGCTTAGGATTTTAAATAGATGATCAATAAAGCTAATTCAACTATTACGCTTAAAAAATAACGAACTGTTCTAATAACAAAGTAAAAATTTAAATTTCTAAACATACATTATAAGCATATTTTTTAGATTTTATTTCAACCTATATAATAAACCTAAAAATATTACAGAAAATTTAAACTAATATTTAATATTATTATTTTCATTTAACATGCTTCTTAGTTTTGTATTAATTAACCCTGTTTTGTGAAAATAAACGCTATACTGCTACAGAGGTCGCCTGTATAGACAAAATTGGCTAAATTTGGAAATTGTTTATCGTGTGCTTTCCACCATTCTAAAATATCTGTACCCTTTAGAGCGCGCTTTAATTGCAAATATTCTATTATTTCTTTTCTCCAATTTTCGGAATCACTTCTTTTTTCAAATAGTGATCCATAATTGGTGTCATAGTTATCATCGCTTGAGGAAATTGATATTATTGGTGATTCAGCAGGCACAATATAATATTTATCCCTGTACATTTTCTCAAAAAAAACTATAGATTGATCTTTCAGGCGAAAAATTGAACAAGTAGATATTTGTTTAATAAATAAATTTACTTTTAAAATCTACTCCACTTTTAAAATTTATAGTTAATTTACCAAAGAACAAAAATAATTGATTCACAAGTAGTATTATGAACCATAGCCGCCTTTGTGCAAGCACGTGCAGACCCCTAAGAACGGTCCTGGTTAAGAAAGTAAATACGCATAAAAGTAATAAAAGTTTGGTTCAAAATAACAAAGTTTACAGAATACCTAAGGGTGTTTTACTTGGCCATCGATCGTTTTCTACCTATTGAATTATAACGTCTGTCCCTAGAATGCCCATTAATATATCTTATTCCATTTGTATATCTTTCGAAATGTCAAATAATTATTGTTCTGTGGATGGTTGTTTATGTAACTCTAGTGATGTGTGGCCTTTCTGTTGATATCCAAAGAACAAGGGATATGTGATATTTATTTTGATACACCTACTATTGTCCGTATATCTTCATTCATTGATTCCATCTGTTGGCAACTTCATTTCGAATTATAGATTTTTGGAATAATTTTTTATATAAATATACCTACATTTTTTCTACTTTACTGAAAGGTGCAAACATTGGGTTTTTTACATTACATTTTTAAGATTGGAAAAACTCTGGGTTTCGAACGTAGGCTTCCATGTACTTTTGTCTAAATAACATCTAGGCGAACAATTATTACTTTTAAAATTTTGTTTTCGAGACCACCGAGACTTTCGAGACCGATACCGAGGCCGAGACCGTAAACATTTTCCGAGACCGAGATCGAGACTGATTCAGTCTCGGTCTCGGTCTCGCGAACCCCTAATGATGGCGAAAGCCGAAAGCGCTCTGCTACGTTTTTAATTTAATAAAAAAAATTGCACGAAATACAAAAGTGTCTACATTTTCCCCTTTTATCTCTACCTGCACCAAGCCGTTTCCTATTTTTAAAGAGGAATGACCAAAGTATTAAAAAAAAAATAGTTTCTAGTTTTGTCCCTGTCCCTGTAAAATGACACCTTTTGGTCTAAAGAATATGGTAGCAAGTCCGTTCCTGGTTTTATGATTCTTTATGACCTACACACAATATTTAGATTTCCTAAAATTATACAAGTCGGTTAAAAAATTAAAGCCAGAAACGTAAATCGCTGAGAAGCTGGTGGCGAGTATCTCTATTAAGGGGCAGTTTAGGTTTTTTCATATATGCTCCCGAGAGTGTGCTATATAATTACCGGACGCCCTGTATTTAAGCTTCAAAAGTTTGTGCAAGCATCTTGTATAGATCTTTGAGAGAAATTTTAGATAACTTTGTAACATCGGAAATGTGTTTCGTCTTACTGAAACTGTAGGGCACAAAGCTACAAAGACCTGTAGCCCCAAATTAATACACAAGGCACATGTCCTTATTCATAATTATTTTAACTTTAATTTTCGTATATTAGGATAATTTTAAAAACATTCAAACTGAAAATTTGTATGCGGTAAAAAGCAGTGAAAGCTTTCGTCCCAAACTGGCAAACTATCACAAGAAAATTGTTACAACTTTATGGACAAAGCGAAATTTACCTTAAAACAAAAACAATGAAAAAACGAAATATTGATCGAAAAAAAATCATATTTTTCGATAGGTCAATGCAAATACATAAATTGTAATTATAACATTAAGTGGTCAATGAATCCAGGTGACCTAACAAAAGGAAATAAACAATACATTTGCAAGGTGAAAAATTTCGATGACATTGAAATTAAAATTCCGCGATCTTAAATTCTATTTTGTTATCGTTATAAGTGAAGTTAAACAAAAAGTGTACTGAACTAATACAGTAATTAAAGTGTATTAAAAAAAAAGAAAATGTATAACTTTAATCATTAAAATGTAACAAAAATAATGAATGTTAACAGAGTATCAGGCAGTTAATTCCTTATAAAATATTTTCAAATGCCTTGCAGCAACATGATTTAAGTAAACAAGCAAATACAGAACTTTTTAATGACATTATTTATTATAAAAATCAATAACGCAGTAAAAAGGTCTTTCGATAAGATACGCTTTGGTTCTTTTTCGGAAAAGTTCAAACATAGGGATTGTTTTTAAATGTTCTGGAATTCTGTGGAAGGAATGGTAAGGTATATGTCATGCCTAGAGTTTCTGGTAGGATATACGTGTTGTGGTCTTTCCTGAAATGTTTTCTTATCAAACAGATGGTTTCTAAAATAAATAATGCAGGAAGTGTTTATATTTCATGTTTTTTGAAATAGTAGTAGCAGTGCGCTCTATTATTTAGACCAGCCATGTCAAACATGCGGCCCGCGGGCCAGTAAGCATTTTTCTGCGGCCCAAATCAGTTTTGAAAACAGCCAGATAATACGGCCTGCGAACAAGTTGAAAACCGTTTTTGAAAGCGCGCGCCGCTGCAATAACGATTGGTATAATAAAATGTACAATTGTACATAGTGTCATCTTTGTTTAGGAGGATGAACTACACATACTCAACCTAAAACCTACAGCCAAAAGTTATCTGGCTTGTTCCATGAAATTCTATCGCGCAAAAACACAGATGCCGCTAGGCGAACATTCTGGAAAGAAAGAAGAAATCACAATCCGTATATAAGCCGTGTTCGATTGAGTTCAGTCGTTCAGTGTTTAGTCAGTTATGAGTCAGTTATGAGTCAGTTATGAATCAGTTGCGATAGAGTTTCGAGTTGAGTTGCGCACTTATTGTTACAACACTTAACAGTACTTATTATAATTTATTTCGGATACAGTTTTTAACATGTCTCTTGCAAAACCAAGTGGAAGTAAGAGGATCTTTCAAGAAAAGTGGGAATTAGAGTTTTTTTGCTGTGAAGTGAAAGAAAAAATTATTTGTGTGATTTGTAATAGTACACTCGGTGTCCCAAAATTATATAATATAAAACGTCACTATGATATTCATAAAACTATGTTTGACAAGTATACAGGCATGGTCAGAAACCAAAAGTGAAATAAGTTAAAATCACGGTTGAAAGATCAGCAGCTTATGTTTACACGTCCAAAGCAAGAAAATGAATCTGTCCTTCAAGCAAGCTACGTACTGTCGGAGTTGATCGCGAAACACTCAAAACCATTTGTTGAAGGTGAATTTATAAAAGAGTGCCTTGTAAAGGCCGCGGAAATTGTAAGTCCCGGGAGCGTGAAGGCATTTCAAAATATATCCTTGCCCCGGAATACTGTCGCTGAAAGAGTTACTGAGTTGGCTGCCAATATAATTGATCAGATAAAAACAAAATCAGATTATTTCATTGCATTTTCTATTGCCTGTGACTAAAGTACGGATGTGTGTGGTGTGGCGCAACTTGCTGTTTTTTTTCGTGCGGTTGATACAGATATCAATGTGCATAAAGAATTACTGGAATTAGTACCATTGCATGATACAACAACTGGGAACGATATTTTCAATGTTGTTTATGGAGTTCTGCAAAAGTACAATTTAGATTTGTCAAAACTGTGTTCTGTTGCAACAGACGGAGCTCCTTCAATGACTGAAGTAAAAAATGGCTTCGTTAAAATATTACAAAGATCAGGGAAACGGGCAGTGACAAACTACATTTTCATCATATTCATTGTATAATCCACCAAGAAGTTTTATGCTCAAAAATGATCAAATTGGAAAGTGTTTTAAAGTCAGTGAATAAGGTCACGAGGCCTTAATCAGCGACAGTTTTCTGCATTTTTACGTGATTTAGAAAGTGAGTACACTGGTTTACCATATTATGCAGAGCTGCGATGGCTTTCGTGTTCTATGGTTCTCGACCGGTTTTGGAAACTCAAAGAAGAAATACGCGTTTTCATGGAAACAAAAGGAGAAGATGTCAGCTTATTATGCGATATACCTTTTTTAAAAGATCTTTCATTTATGGTAGATATCATAAAACACTTGTCGGACTTAAATACGAAATTGCAAGGACCACGTCAAATTATTACGGATATGCATGATCATGTGAAAGTTTTCAAGTGTAAGATGATGTTGTGGGAAAAACAGTTAGCAGAGGATAATCTGTCACATTTTCTGACTTGTAAGGCATATCAGGAAAGTACAAGTGTCCCAATATCATACAAAATATATTCAGAGAAAATGAGAAGCCTTCTGCAGAATTTGAGAAGCGTTTTCAGGATTTTAAGACCCATGAAAACAACTTTTCTGGGTCTTTTCACTATCAATATTGATAAAGTTCCCCTCACTTGCAAATGGAAGTAATTGAGATTCAGTGTCAGACCCATTTAAAACAAAAATTTGATAGTGTTGGTACATTCGAATTTTATAAGTACTTGCCTGTTCAATACCAAGAAATGGGAAAATTTGCCTGTAAAATCCTGTCAATATTTGGAAGTACCTATAAGTGTGAACAACTATTTTTTTTGATGAAAGGAAACAAATCTTAGTAAATAAATTCGCACTACAAATAGACAACTTAATTAAAGACAAAAGATTCAAATATATGGCAAAAGAATTTAATATTTGTAGTTTTTTGTAATGTCCTTTTTATTAGAAATTTAATAAACAGACTTGTCCTATAATAGTACCTTTTCTCAAGATTTTTAGTAGTTTGTCTTCTTTAAGATAAGGTTTTGCAGCCCACCTAGTCGATGGTCTTCATGCTTTTGCCCCATCAGTGACTTTGAGTTTGACATGGCTGATTTATTTATTTATTTATTTATTCCATTATACAGTTACAAAAACCAATTAACTAATGGGTACAAGCACAACAGTATTTGTGTATTTTTATATTCATACAGTGTAGTACTATGCTTTAAAGACAATGTCATTTTACTACATTTTTTTATATTTAACGGTAATTTATTTTTATTACACCAATCAAAAATTTTGTCAGTTGACAGCTGCAAAGTATTACAATCTTCTGAGCTTTTTATACGGGCATAAATCTTCATATCATCTGCGTAAAGAAACGTGTGATTATCCAGATTATTAATTATGCTATTGATGAATAAGTTAAACATTAAAGGACCCAAAATAGACCCTTGTGACACCCCTGAAGTAGCCTTCAACTGCACGGATGATTGACCACAGCATTCCACTATTTGCGTTCTACCGGTTAGATAAGATTGGAAAAACCCAATCAGATTGTCAGAAAAGCCAAGCGAATTAAGTTTATCTAGCAAAATATTGTGGTCAAGCCTGTCGAAAGCTTTCGAAAAATCTGTATATATTACGTCAACTTGATAATTATTATCAAAAGCTTCTGCTAAAAATTGCGTAACACAAACAAGGTTGGAGACTGTTGACTTTCCCTTGACAAAACCATGCTGATTATCCGCGAGTTTATTTTTAACCTGAAAGTACAAATTTCTATTCAGGAATATTTCAAAACCTTTAGAAAAGTTGTTATTATACTTACTGGACGATAGTTTTCGATTTTATTTTTATCTCCTTTTTTAAAAACAGGAATTATTTTAGATAATTTCCAACAATCTGGAAACTGCGATGTTTTAATAATTGATAAATTAGAAAGTATCGCAAGAGGCTTTGCAAGAAGACATGCACAGTTTCGTAATAAAAATGATGGTATTTTATCTGGACCTACCGTCCCTTTCGGTTTCATTTTTTTTAAACAGCGTAAAATATCGTCCTCAGTAGCGCAGTTTATAAAAACGGTGTCCACAATACCGCTGATTCTCTGAGGATTTAGTCCATCACTATCAGGCACAATATACGAGCACCGGAAAAAATTGGCAAATGCATTTTCCAATCGATGTGTGATCTTTAAAACTGTCCTCGCCTAATGTCATTATTTCTGGAAACTGCTTATTATTTTTTTTACTGTTAATTAATTGCCAAAATTTTGAGGGATTAGTCGTAATATCATTTTCGATACCTTGGCAGTAATATTTATAAGCATTACCTATGTCAAATTTAACCCGAGTCCTTAGTTCTCTAAATGCCTGCAAATCAGTAACATTCTTAGTTATTTTAAACCTCTTCCATGCCCTGAATGTTTGTTTAATTTTTCGTATTATTTGAGAATTGAACCAAGGTGGATAGTTTCTGCGACGCTTTCGTGTTTTTGGAACAAAAAGATCCAGGATTTCATAAATTTTAAAATAAAACTTTTCACAAGCAGAGTTAAGATTTATAAAATCAGCCTTTTTAAAGTTATAAAAAATGTTAGTGGTCTTTTGCCTATTAAATTTTTTTCCATGTCACGCTAGAGTGAACTAACAGAGCTGGATGATGTACATCTTCAGGAAGCAAAAAATCCTCAGCCTTTTCAACTTCACATGAAAAAGTATCAGAGTCACATAGCACAAGATCTAGCAAACGGTTATTTAAATTTTTTACAAGGTTATACTGTTTTAGGCTGAAAAATTCCATAAAATTTAACAAACAAAGGGTGTTATCATCAATATTCTCACCAGATAATGTGTTCGAGAAGTCGGGCAAATTAAAATCACCTGAAAATAAAATTTTCGATTCGTATAAAAAATCCAGTGCACTTATTTCTTCAGATACTTGATTATATTCATCTATACTAGTTTTAGGTGGAATATAAACTAAAAATAAATAATAAATGCAAGAGATGTTTACTTTAACACCAATAATATCAACACATTGTGGAAAATTTTTAATTTTTTTGAACTGTAACCGCATAAATATTTGGCAAAAGGGCGTTGGCAATATTAGAATGTAAAGACGTTGTATCAAAATCACTCCATGTTATGATTGTGTCGTCAGCAAAGAGAGAGATTTTTCCATTAATTTTCATGTTGTTGATATCATTAATGTATAACAAAAAAAGAATACCATATAACCATTTGCCCTTACGAATAGTTCCCTATTCTCGAGATAAGATTTAAACCAATTTAAAGAACGAAAATAATGAGCTCTTACCTCCACAATTCGCTAGAGGATTGATTCCAGCTGGACCTTGTTGCCGAATACACGAAGTCCTCCATTTGCACACCATTTTTAACAGCCGCAGCATAGCGAAAGGGTTCGTTATCGAAACAAAACATGTTCTTTTTGCTTATAGGAATAGAAATTCCGTTATTCTTTCTGATCCCTTCAATAAGCACCTTCAGTGGCGCCAAAGTTTTTCCGGGCGTAAAGTTTTCTCCCCTGGAATTGGTGAACGCGAACACCACGTTGTTGACGGCGCTTGCTTCTAAGCGTGACAAAATCTGGAGTATGCAGTAGTTCATGAAGACGTCTAAGCGGGCGTTGCCCGGTTTTAAGAGCAAGCAAAATGCGTGGACTTCTTTCAGTTGCGAAAGATACGCTAGGATAAGTTCACAGTTTATTTCGTCTTGTTGGGTGCCCCTTTGATCGCCCATTCCAGGAGTATCGAGGAGACTTATTTTGTATTTTTGTCCGTCGAGTTCGAATGGAAAAATATATAATTTTACGTCTTGCGTGGCCGCCTTTCCTGGTTCCAGACATTCATTCTGGTCGTGGTTTACTCCGACTTCAACTGTTTTTTGCTCGTAATTTCTGGAATAAATGCTAGGTTAAAGAACTATAATGGAAAATTTATATCCAGGCTGTTACAAAGTAAGCTACGAACAACGGGTTTTTGTAAACAGTAGGAAGTATAAGGTGACTTAAATGATAATAATAATAATAATAATAATAATATTGATGATAATAATAATAATAATAATAATAATAATACTAAATTGCTTTTTAATGGCAACATTTAAAGAACATACAATAAAATGACAAAATAATATCCAGCAAAAAGTCAGGCGAAATCTAGCCTAGCGGCTACTCTACTGAACCTCACCTAAACGGACTCTTCAACAAATGTCACAAATAATATTATCACTTAAACTAAGTATAATTATAAGGCATTAAATTATGGAAAATCAGTAACATAGTTATTTAGTAACACATATACAGGGTTATTCACGCAACCCGTTCATTAAAAGTTTTTGATGATGCCATTTAGATAAAAATTTCAAATTTTGGGATTAGGGTAAGGTCAAGGGGTACTTCTTTTCTGAAATATTTTCAACTTCCTGTCACTTCCAGTTTAACCGCTTATTTTAAATGGAACACCCTGTATTTTATGATATTTTTGGATTCTACGGAGAATTTTAATGCTATTTTATGTAGCATGTCCTATACCTAGGTTCAAGCGTTCTTAAGATATTTGACCTTGAACCGAAAATGAGCCTTCGGGGTACCAAATTTTAAAATCTCATATTTTTGTAACTTTTGAAGATATAATCTTCGTATTTTGCAGACGATCGGTAAATAATCTTAGGTTTCTATTTTTTTTTATTGAATTTGTCTATTTTTATACAGGGTGTCCTAAATTCAGCGGCAAACATTCACATTTTCAAAGCCACTTAAGTTCGTTTTTTTAAATGGGACACCCTATAACTTTATGCACTATCAAATGTAGAATTTAATTTTCTATCGAACTGTATTAAGGTTCCCTATACATATTCGTAACCATTTGCGAAATAATTGGGTTTTATAAAAATATCGTATATATTTGCTTAAATGTTTACATTTTCCAATGGTGAGCCATGGAAAAACAATTGAGATCCAATATCCAATATGACAGATGATTAGTATGCGTTATTTATCGAAAGCTGTCAGTGATAAACTAAAGCTTCTAAATCGAAATGGAAGAATACTCAAACGCTGATATTCTCAATCTATTTTATATTCATGGAGAATGTTATAAAATTTTGGAGAGAACGTGTCGTGTGTTTAATGAACGCCACCCTGATTTGCCGCCAATGAACAAGTCAAAATTCAAGAGGATCGAAACGAACTTTTTGCGTTTTGGCAAGGTTAAAGTTACAAAAAATGTTCCGAAACCAGTGACAAATGCCGAGGATAACGTAATAAACACATTAGCTTATTTCCACGCAAACCCGCAAAGTTCAATACCGTCTGCAGAAAACGATTTGGGAATTTCTTCTTCATCTGTCCAAAGAATCTTGAGCGAACATCATATGCACCCTTATTCCTTCTAAAACATGCAAGCCTTGAGACCTGGTGATGACGTCCGACGAGTAGAATTTTGCAAATCCATGTTTTTGAAAATTCAAGAGGACCCTCAATTCCTTTCAAAAATATTTTGGACCGATGAAGCCAAATTTTCCGAAGAATTGAAATGTGTCTTCAAATGAACGGACAGCATATAGAACATTTGTTATAATTCAATTTTATTATTTTATTTATTTATTGTTGATTGTTAGATTGCTATAATTTTTAAGTTCACTAAAACAAGTTTAGAACAGTCTCGAAGTTAGTAGATATGGTTAAAAATAATGTAAACAATTTATAACATTTTTTATAACTTTAACTTTTCAGAAACGAAAAAATTTCGTTTCAATCCTC
The DNA here is from genome assembly GCA_030620095.1 of Kuschelorhynchus macadamiae. Classification (NCBI taxonomy): domain Eukaryota; kingdom Metazoa; phylum Arthropoda; class Insecta; order Coleoptera; family Curculionidae; genus Kuschelorhynchus; species Kuschelorhynchus macadamiae. The sequence continues at coordinate 1,185,779 of JAUTXW010005465.1, read as the reverse complement.
TTCAATTTTCTCTTGTTCATTGGCGATAAATGAGGATGTTTTTCATTAAAAACATGGCACGTTCTCTCCAATATTTTGTAACATTCTCCGCGAATATAAAATAAATTGAGAATATGCTTTTGAGTGTTATTTTATTTTAATTTAAAAGTTTCAAAACAGCTGTCATGTTGAATAGAAAAGCACAACAATTGTTTTTCCATGGCTTACTACGGGAAGGTGTAAGCATTTAGCAAATACATATGATAGTTTAATAAAAACCTTATTATTTCGAAAATGGTTACGAATAGGTATAGGGAACCTTAATACGGTTCGATAGAAAATTAAATTCTACATTTGATAGTGCATAAAGTTATAGGGTGTTCCATTTAAAAAAACGGACTTTAGCGGCTTTGAAAATGTGAATGTTTGCCGCTGAATTTAGGACAACCTGTATAAAAATAGAGAAATTCAATAAAAAAAATAGAAACCTAAGATTATTTAGCGATCGTCTGCAAAATATGAAGATTATATCTTCAAAACTTACAAAAATATGAGATTTTAAAATTTGGTACCCCGAAGGCTCATTTTCGGTTCAAGGTCAAGTATATTAAGAACACTTGAACCTAGGGATAGGACATGCTACATAAAATAGCATTAAAATTCTCCGTAGAATCCAAAAATATCATGAAATACAGGGTGTTCCATTTAAAATAAGCAAGTTGATACCAACTTCCGGTTAAACCGGAAGTGACAGGAAGTTGAAAACATGTCAAAAAAGAAGTACCCCTTGACCTTACCTTAATCCCAAAATTTGAAATTTTTATCTAAATGGCATCATCAAAAACTTTTAATGAACGGGTTGCGTGAATAACCCTGAATACCTACTGACTTAAAACATTTTTATTTGTGGCCATTTTGTTAGATTAAATTGGATTCCTACCAATATTTTACAGTGGCGGCTCGTGAATTTAAGAACGGGTAAATCGCACCGTAGCTAGAAACCTTAGACAAGGAAAGAGAGAGGACGCGTAACAACCATTTATGCGCCGTCTCAGAAGTGAGGCCAATTTATCCATCGACGCCGTTTTCTGGTGGCAGACAATTGTGGTGGCAGCGTGGTTTTGTATTGTGATTTTTAGACAAAAGTGAATTAAAGACATTGTGATTATTATCGAACTAAAATGGTGAATTGTTGTGCTTTTGGTTGCAAAAGTCGTAGCGAGAGAAAAGAAGCTGGAATAACCTTTCACAGGTAAATAAAAGAAAATTGTATATTTTAGGTGTCCCTATAATTCGCGTTTTCATTATTAAAGGCGACCTAATACCCATATTTCTATCCACACATTTTATATTTACTGGTAGACCAATAAGTATCTCAGCATTTTGCTCCTGTTTCATTCAGAATAGCTTATAAAATTATCTAATTTATCATCTAATTAGGCGTGAAGGTCGATTTATTCCAGTGGCGTAGGCCATGCTTCATGGATATAAAGAAATAATAGTTATTCAACCTTCATGTGTGGTGAATATTATTATAATTCAATTAAATGTATTTTTCTTTTTAGGTTTCCTCTAAAAGATGTGCAAAAAACTGCTTTATGGGTAAAGCAGCTGCATATTGCAGACTGGACACCTACAAAAAATGATAGGCTATGCTCGAAACATTTTGATTCCAAACAGTTTTATCGTGTTGGCGAAAAAAAATGTCTACTAGATGAAGCAGTACCAACAGTGTTCCCTGATGTACCAAAATATATGCAGCCAAGTAGTCGTTATCGCAAGGTAAGTTTGTATTGATTTTTGTGTAAAATATAAATGACAGAATATTAATTCATCCCATCTATTTATCTTCATTCATAATTCACATATTATTTCATAAACTATTTTTTACTTTCCAACATATTGTTTGATTTTAATGTTCATTTTGCTTTTAATGTATTGTTTAAATTTAATATTAGCATTTGTTTGTATTTTATATTAGTTGTTAAGTTTTTTTATGACACCATTTATTTAAAAACACGTTGATGTATTTTTATAAATATAGAAATTTTTGTCTAAATTTTTTTTGATATATTGTGTATTTTATTTCAGGGGACAAAGAGACCTCATCAGGAAGAAGCATCTACTTCTTCAGTTCCAGACGAGGTTCCAGACACAGGTACTCCTAGAAAACAAAAACTGAAGCGAAAACTTTTTAGTCAAGTTGCTAAAAGGCGTGCAAATTCTAAGAAAATTAAAGTTTTGCGAGAGAAAGTAAGAAGGTTGAAAAAAAAGGTTACCTCTTTGAAACAATTGATTACTTCTTTAAAACAAAAAATCTATTGTCATCAGAAAGTTCTTATTTATTTGAAAATATGCCAGAAATAACTAAAGAACTGCAAAAAAGAAAATTAGGAAAGAAAATTAAGTACTCTCCAGAACTTAGAAAATTTGCGATAACTTTAAGTTTTTTTCTCCAAAAGCGTACGATTATGTTCGTTCTGTGTTCGATACATGTTTACCACACAGAAGTACTATAGGTAAATGGTTTAGAAATATTAATGCGGATCCTGGCTTTACAAGTGAGTCATTTGACATTCTAAAAAAACAATGTGACCTTTCTCATAAGCCTATTTTTCTTGCTCTCATTGTAGATGAGATGTCTATCAGAAAACATATTGATTGGGACGGAGTTAAATTTCACGGTTATATAAATTATGGCCACGACTTCCAAGATGACAATAATCCTATGGCAGGTTTTTGTTTTAATGGTTGTGTGCATTAATGGTCAGTGGAAATTGCCAGTAGGTTACTTTTTAACTGATGGATTGAGTGGTCAACAGAAAAGTGCTCTTGTCTCCCAATGCATAAGTTTATTAACTGAGACAGGGGCACGTGTAGTATCACTTACATTTGATGGTGCGCCATCGAACATTGCAATGTCAAATATTTTGGGTTGTGATAATAATATGCCAACCTTACAAACTTTTTTTACTTTAAGAGGAAACAATATTTATAAGTTTTATGACCCTTGTCATATGGTTAAATTGATACGTAATGCTTTTGGTGAAAAAAAGGTTCTTATAGATGGCAATGGACATTTAATTAAGTGGGAATATATCGTCGGTCCCATGCCAAAACCATGAATGTGCAAAACTATAGTTTTGAGATAATTGCAATTAAAGTTTGTAATAATTGGGAAAAATAAGGTTGTTGTGAGATTTTAATTATATTTTGTAGTAACTATAAGGTGTATCGACCAGTTAAAGATGTTCAACAAAATTTTGCAAATTTTGAGCTTTTTCTTGAAAAAAAAAAACACATTCGTGGTTTTGCCTTTGAAGAATTTTTTTAAAAATCAGTTTCGCTGAATAGAAAAATTGAAACAATTTATCAAATTTTTGCAAAATGGTTTAATGAAAAGACAAACAAAATAATAGAATGTAATTCTCAACTTATTCACAGTAAAATGAAACATTTGTTCTTTGCAAAAAGGACTAATCACTTTCATCTGAGTCATTTTCCGATGCATTCGGCTCAGGTAAACAGTCCCGGATTTTTTCGCTACATTTCAAAGATCTGTAGTAGTTATGGTAAATCTTGGGTATGGTGAGATCATTGCACATTTTCTGCAAGTCTTGAAACTTTGCCTTGGAGATTGGTAACTCGTCGTTGTAGGATTTGTTCAAATTAACTTTTCTGGGCCTTCCTTTTTTGGAACAGCTTATCTTTTTAAATTCATTATCCGTAAAACCTGTTTTGTAAAAAACTTTCGTTGGCTCATCCTTTATGTAGCGAAGCCAGCACACTTTACGCCATGGGATTTGGTTCATATTAAAGGACTGTGTTCCAAATGCCTTAAAATCGTAAAAGTCTTCGTGTGTTAGATTTTTGACTTCAAATGGTCGAGGCTTTATCCTTGCACTGCGCATAATTTGTGTCCAACCTTCTGCAGAATACACAGGAACATACTTAGATTTTCGTTCTATTTTCGAATGTATTGAGTCGCACTCCATTTCCGTGTGACCAGTTTCAAAAAACTTATGATCGATTTGATTCAAAGTAGGATGACATGAAAAAAGTAGAAGGCACATTGTGGCGAAAATGGAGTTTTTTTGTTGGCCCCCACATCCATCGGACATCATTCGAACTTCTCTAATATTTGGATGTGCTAGAAGGTAGTCGTAAATGCATGAAGAAATTTCAATCGATCCTCTTTTTCCTTGGGTTTCTTCCCAGACATAACAAAGAACATCTTGGTTGCCCAAATTATAGACAGTCAAATTGTAGATTGCTAACTTTCTCAAATAGAAGATTTGACCTGCTGGGCCTTTCGGTGTTGTCAAGACTGCTTGTAGATCAAAATTGAAAGACAATACTTCTGGATTTTCTTTAGCAGTTTGTTTGTCGTCATCCCTGGACTTGCGAGCTAATCCTTTTCTCTTTAAATGTTCTTGAAATTTTTCCTCTTCTTTCATTCTTTCATTTTCTGTCATTTCTTTATACTGCAAACACTTTTTGCATTGGTCTTTTTTTGGCCGGAAAAACCCTAAATTATATTCTCTAAATATCTGTCTATATTTTTCTAAAGAAACTGAGTTTGTTACTTCTTTCTTCCGGCACATTTCTTTGTACATTGCATGCATAATGCAAATATTTAAAGAGGCATCAAGGTACTTTTTTTGTGAGGAGCTTCTGCAGTAATGCGACTCAATGGCGGGAAATGAGAGGATGTGCTGCCTAATCAACTGCTCGTCATTATTCTTAAGTTTGTTGGAAGGTGTGTGTTTTCCACGCATGTCACCTTGAACCACTCCAGTGGAAGAGCGTCCACCGTCAAGCTATACTTATAAGTATACGTTCTTCTGGAATTTTCCAAGCTTCTTGTGACTCTGTTCTTCAGCTTTTGTTCGATGTGGTTGATGACAAAAAATCTTTGGTCGTCTATTGAAGACAGTCCACGGAAAGCATCATAAATTTCCTTTCGTTTTGCTTCCGTAACAAACGCATCACAATCATGTTTTGCTTTTCCAGAACATGGGGACGGTAGCAGAGGTCGTGCCGGTTTCTCCAAATTTTTTGCACCAACGTATGACTCGCCTTTTAGCCTTTTCTGTTTCCTAACGTTTTTCTTCCATAGGGCAATATTTTTCTTTCTTTTTATTGGGTGTTCTAAACTAATAATATCCTCATAAATTTATTCAAAATTGATTATAATCAACTTACCTCGTTCATCTTCAATGTTTTTGTTTCTGGATTCAGAGAAATCTGTGCTTGGACTCGAACTACTTGAACATGTTGAACAGCTTGAACTACTTGAAGAAGAATCATTTTCTGGATCATAATTATCCGAAGAACTAGCGATTTCAAATTCAGTCTCATTCGAAATATTTGGTTTCATGCTGGAAGTGGATGGCATACTCTCGTTGCTAGTTTTATCTAGCCAAAAAAAAAACAAAGAAATTTTTCAATGGCATTGTTATTATCTACAAAATCGAAATAAAATAGTTTCTCTTTAAATAATTTAAAAATTGTTTACCTTGTATATTTTGGACAGATTCATGAATGTCGTCACCTTTGGCCATAGTTTCTGGTTTTTCGACCTGAGTATTTAAAATAAAAACAATGTTGTTACATTAATTAAATTAACTGGTATAACAGTAGTTTACCTGATTATTTTCATCTGAATTATTATTGTCCTCTGGAATAATTCCTGAGTTGGTCACCATTTGCAGAATTCTAGCCGTTCTGTTACTCATGTTTATTTAAAAGCAAAATACTGTAAATTGAAATCCTCAGTTTTCACAACACATTCACTTGATCACACAACGTGGCAAACACGAAACTGTTACATTCACGATTATTTGTAAACTTCATCAAAATAGATAATCCCGAAACTGACAAACTCACGTGTATCTAAATAACTGTTTACTACGCCATACACGCGAAACTGGTACATTCAGATGAATTTAAATAATTGTTGACAATGCCAAACACACGAAAGTAGCACTTTCAGATATTTTGAAGAATTTTTCGCAACGCCAAAAACGCTAAACTGTCACATTCATGGACCGACCGTTGTGAAAGCTGTCAGACAACTGATATTTCGTGAATATGGATTTGACGTTCTGCGTAATTATGGCGCGCAAACACATTCGTGTGTTTGGCATGGCTAATATGGGTTATTGTAAGATTTATGGTGCACTTAAGTCAAAACGGACAATTTTGCACATTCATGGTTTTGGCATGGGACCGACGATATGTAAAATTTAGAGAAATTGCAAGATTCAGAAGGTTTGCATTTAGGGAATAAACTACGAAAAGCTCACATAAATTTTTTCAAACAAAAAATTAAAGTCAGATTAGCAGTACAATTATTAAGTGAATCAGTTGCTGATTCGCTTAATTATTGTGAGGAAGAATTGCAGTTAAAAGAATTTATGGGTGGTAAGGCAACCTCTGACTTTATTAGAATAATTAACCACTGCTTTGATATTTTAAACTCCAGATCACTAATTCCTCCAGGTTTTAAAAAGGCAGTTTGTGAAAGAAATATAGAACAGAAAAAAAGTTTTATTGCTAACTCTATTGATTATCTTTCTTTATTAAAATTTCATGATGGGGAATTAGTAGTTCAATCCAAAAGAAAAACAGGCTTTATGGGTCTTATAATTTCTTTAAAAAGTGCATTGTTGATGTATGATGAATTAGTTACAAATAACAAACAATTAATTTATCTTCCTTTATATAAAGTCAGTCAAGATCATTTAGAATTATATTTTTGTTCAATAAGATCAAAAGGTGGCTTCAATAATAACCCTACTGCACGGCAGTTTATGGCACCGTATAAGAGATTATTAGTAAGAGCAGAAATAAGGGAGGGTGGTATGGGAAATTGTATACCCTTAGACGATATACCTATTTTAACCGGATCAAGTAGATTCGAGTCACCTGAAGAAGATATTAATTCAAATAGGATGTATTTGAGAGGTCAAAATGAACCATTTCCTTTGGAAAGTGTTTGGCATGATCATAATTACCTTATAAATAGTGAGATGTTGAGCAATTGTTCAAAACAAATTATTATTTATATTGCTGGTTTTGTTGCCCGTCAGCTTATTAAGGTTGTCAAATGTGAAAGCTGTTTGACTGCATTAAGTGGTAACCGAGAAAACTTTTTGCATTAGCTGATAACAAAAAAAAGTCATGGTGGATTGACGTATCCCTCAGAGGATGTGATAAAAATTTGTAATATCTGCGAGCATTTTATAAGAATAAATGAAAATGAGTTGGTAAAAGCCAATTTTAGCATTAATGTCTTAAAAAGGAGAATAATGTTTGAATGTATTGAATCCCAATGTTTTAGCAGTTTGGAGCAACATGTTTTAATTTCTAATGCTAGTTGTAACCATATATACTTTCTAACAGGATCTGTTGTATCAAAATATCTTAATATTCGCATACATTTTATAACTAAAAGATTGTCTGCAATAACAGATCCTGTTAGAAATCAATATACAAAACTTATTTTATTTAGAGGACAATAAATGAGTGTTAATTTTTATTGTTCAAGTTTATTTTTTTCCTTGGATATCACTTTTCATTTTTACCTACTTAGGTACTTTTTTATGTAATATATTTTTAGTAATGTATTTTTATGGTTATATATGGATTTATAATGATTGCATATTTTATTTCATCAACAATAATTGGTTGTTGGTCTTAGAGATCTTTCCTACGTTATCTTAAAATGTAGCTTTATTAGAGCTATTAAAAGAGTGTGGTAATTGAAATGAGGTATGTAACAATTTCTTTATTGAAATTTCAGTTTTCTGTAAATGTGATTAACTTTTATTATAATTATTAATAAATTACCTAAATGCATCGTTTTAGTCAAAAAATTTGCAAACTTTAAATAAAATGACACCCTAAATAAAATGGGAAATTTGACATAATTTTTGAAATTTTAAACAAATTCCCTTCATTTTTATAATTTGTTATATAACCCCATTATTTACTGAACTTTTCAATTGGCTCTAATATATCGATAAATACACTTTGATCAGTCTTCCACTAGTAAGATTTAAATGTTCATTTCAGGCATCATTTTACCTAAACCCGAGCGTTACGCCACTGGGCGAGCCAGCCTGGTGGCAGCTGGCAGTAAATCATATGCATAGATTACGCGTCCTCTCTCTTTCCTTGTCTAAGCTAGAAACATAGCACCGCAGGCAAATATTTGCCGGGGCGCCACGCCCAAAATAGCTGTTTTTTTTTTAACCTTTTTATGATGTTAATTATTCATAGCTTTGGAGCGTTTTTTAATACTTAACGGAAATAATAAGAATTTATAAGATATTGAATATATTTTTTTGTTCTTAAAAACAGTCATGTGCAGTCTGGTAACTGAATGAACCTGGATAGAAAGAATGCGGGCAAAAAACTTCCTTCCGTTTTTCCATATAAGTGGTTCCATTTCTAGAAATTGTTTTATTTGTGTAAAGAATAATCATGGCCATTTGGAGAACTTGGGAAAATACTTGCAATAATGTGGAACTTGTAGAACTTGTGGTTAAAGACTTTTTTCACAAAGATATGGAAGAGCACACACAAAAGGTGATAAAAAAAAATAAATATTTACGCCCATTTCTAGAAATTGTTTGAAATATTTTATGGGGGAGAAAAAAAAATAAAAAAAAACTTCTTGTTAAACTCTGTTTTATTAATAAGGATTAATTAGTTGTTTTGTTAATTTTACTTGTTAGTTAATTATTTCCGATTGTTTAGTTATCTTATATTGAACGATAGACTCGACTCGCTTCTTGGTGCATTTCTTTAGTTTTAATTAATGAATATAGTGAATATATACATGCAAATTTCATACCTATTTAAATCTTAATACGTATCTTTGTTTGGTGACATATTTCTAAGTTTTAATTATTTCTTGAAGCTTACATATTTCTTACAATAATTAAATTTCTTTTTGAATTATGGAAAGAAATATCATTTTAAAGAGAAAACCTCTTGCTGGCCAGTCCAGAGAAATTATCGCCAATGTTTATAGAGTTTGCGATGAGGAAGCGAGAAGTAATAATTTTAAATTACCTTTAAAAAGGAAAATAGATCGCGTCGCTCTATATACTGGGGATTCTCAATACACTGTGAGCAAAATTTACAAAGAAGATGAAAAGAGGCAAAGGGAACGTCCAGGTGAGATGCACCCATCACCACCCAACAAGAAAACCCGTTTGTCTCTGGATTTTGATGAGTTTCATTAGGCAAACAATAAACAAGTTTTATTTAAAACTAAAAACTGAGCCTACACTCAGAAAGCTTCTCCTTAAATTGCAAGGAACAATGGATTTCCCTTATAGTCGTGAAACATTAAGGATGTTGTTGAAGGCCAATGGCTTTTTTTTTCGTAAGTGACACAATAAACGAAAGATTCTTTTGGAGAGACCCGAAGTTTTACATTGACGCTATAAATATACAAAAGCAATTCGAAATTATAGAGAGGAGGGTGGTAACATAGTTTACATTGATGAGACATGGGTCGATAATGATTTAACTTATGGGAAATGTTGGCAAAGCAATGACGCATTTGGAATAGTAAGCAATATTAAAGCAAGTGGTGAGTGTTTGGAATTGATTATATTTAATTTATTTATGATGTGATAACGATCATAATAGTTTATTACTTGTGTTTATGTACTGGGTGTTCAATTAAAAAAAAAAGTTTTAATAAAAATGGCTCTCGTCGATATCATGAAAAGTATTTTCCGTTTTTATTATACCCCTAGCGGCAATTCTTTGAATTTGAAAATATTTTCCAATGATTTGTCGTGGCCGCTTTAATTTCACCAAGAAAGTACAAAAAAATATATATTTTCCAAATTTTTACTACAAAAAATATATATACGAACGTAATAGCAAATTTATTTCAAATGGAAATAATTTCCTTTCTGTGATATATTTATCGCCGATGGCCATTATTGTTGATTTTTACACCAACACCACAAGATGTACAAAGTGGTAAACAAAATTTATATATATTTTCAATAACATTTTTACTTTCCTTTGTCAAAAAATATATATACGTGAGAACTCGAAACTATAACAAAAATAAATTGTTTGAAATGGAATACCATGTATACTTTTCAATTTCAAAGACATCGCTTTCTCTTTCCTCTAAATATAGCCGGTGATATATTTATCTTTGAAGATGACTGAGTGAATCGACAAAAACCTTGTCATAAATTTCAATGTGCTAGAGAGAGATTTGATTTTTACACCAATCAATAGAGCAAAAAAATAGTCGTTTTTTGGTAAAAATACTAACCAGAATCCGAGTGCGCCATCATACACAAGATAGTTCATAGTAATATTCTTTTATGTTTTCCACTCACGACTAGGTATCAACTTAGGTTATAAACAATTTAATGCAAAAAAATCCTATTTTTTTCGGCATTTAAAATCGAAACTAATAAAGTAATCTTGATGGTATAACGACATGAATAGTAGAGAATGAACTTACAAATAATATAATGTCATCGCCGACTTGATCGGATCATTAGAACAGGAGAAAAAGCTGAAAAATCTGAAAAATTAGGCTTTTTCCAAAAATGCATGTTCTTATTTTTTGAAGATGTGGTGGAAACCTTTGATGAAATAATAGTCATTGTTAAGTACTTTATGCACACCAAAACCAGGCTTTGTGGAACTAATAGTTTTTGAACAATTGCGCCTTGAAGCAAAATTTTATGGGCTCATTCCTGTGTAACACTCGAATTTTTGTGCCGAATTTTAGATACATTAGTTAATTACATTTTTAGCAATATACTTTTTAGCATTTCACTAGGCCACCATTTTGTTCCGCCGTATTGGAATTTTACCAAAATATTATCAGGTTACTGTCATGCAATCCTTAATTTTTGACAAAAATTTAAACTTAATATGGCAAGTAGATTTTTTGCTATGCCGCAAATTAACAAAGAGACAAACAGACAGACAGATCAAAAGAAACTCTATTTTTTTGGGACCTAGGGACGCTAGAATACGAAGATGCGTAAAATATTGATTTTTTTCCATGTTTATAAATGTTGTAGTTGACCGCCATTTTGTTTTGCTCTCTTGAAATCGTACCAAAATTTTACAAGTTCATCTCTATACAACAATTATTTCTAGAGCAAAATTTGAAATCAATCTATAAAATGGTCTTTTCGGGCCGAATTGTGAAATTATTTATTAAGCCGCCATTTTGTTTCGCCATCTTAAATTCAAACCAACATTTACCAGCTAATTTCCACATAATCTTAGTAATAATATTTCACTAGACCGCCATTTTGTTTCACCTTAATGGATTTTCACCAAAATGCTACCATTTTATCTTATGATCTATGGTTTTTGACCAAATTTTAAAGATAGTGGATAAATAGTTTTTGAGCTATGCCGCCTACAGATAGGCAGACCGACAGACAGAGCGATGGAAATGGGAGAACATGTTTTCCGAGGTCTAGAGACCCAAAAATGTAAGAATCTGCAAAAATCTCGGTGGGTGATTTTTTTCATGATTACAATCTTCCCTTATACGAGGGAAGTCCAAAAGTTATATTTATTGATATTATCATTATTATTATTATTGTCATCAATATTAATGAATAATAATCTGATTAAAATAACTTCGCACGCCTATGACACGGGAAGATTTTTGACGAGATTCTCCCCTGCCCCTTCAGGCGTTGATAAGGTTCATTCGCTTGTCACACTGTACGTAGCCCTACAAAATTCCTCTGTATACATATATTAGAAGACGGGGCTCGATCGCCTGTCGCGTGGAATATGGCGGCTCGGCTTCAAAGTACCGACGTCAAGTGACCCTTCTTGTCTTGTTTATGTTCGGTGACTCTACCTAATATTCGCATGAGAATTAACAAATCTTAACCGTTAATGTAACACACGTGCAGTTTATGAATGACATTCCTAAAAAAAATTAAGCAAAAAAAAATTGTTTTGCCGATCCTTTGTCTCTGTCACGTCCTGTATAATATCTTTGTGTTAGCTGTATTAGCGACGTAACTCCCCACTCCAAATCCGCTCATCTCATGCCTACTTTGTAAAAACAGCCTGAGTTATGGATACATTTTTGAAAAAATATCGATTTTCTCGATTAAACCATGTATAGTGAAAACAAATGAAGCTAGGCAAAACCGGTAGAAATTGATTTTTGGTGTTCATCTATAGGTCATTTTACCGTGAACAAAAAATTCTAAAATTATTTTTCTTAGATTCTCGGAACTAACAAAATTTGCAAAAAACGAAAGGATTTCATAAACGCCCTGTATAGTGCAGTTGTCATTGCAACTAGCGATTATGGTCTAGAAGTAAGAAAGTAGGGTGATTGAGCAATCACATGCAGAAAAAATAACATCAAAATCTTTTTGGGCTTTGAAAATATTCGTCTTTGAATTTTACCAAAAATATGCTTTGTCCCGTTTCATTTATCCAGCACTGCATTTAAAACTTTTACTGTGCTCGTTTGCAATTGACATTATGATGAACAAAAATAAAAAGGAGCCAACTTGACGTTCAGTCCCCCAAAAATTTTAGATATCGTAGGGAACAGAATGAATTCCCCGTCTACTTAAAGTGTGCTGAACTGTGCTGGCAAATTTTTAGCTAGTTTTTTGTTTTTCCCTTATTTAAAAAAATAGATATGGCCAATTTGACGTTCAGCCCCCCCAAAATGTTAGATATCGTGGCGAACGAAAATGAATTTCCAGACTATTTAAAGATGCTGAACATATTTTTTAGCTATTTTTTAAAAAATTGATTTAAACGGCTGGTTCTTAAGAATGACTAAACTAGAAATAAGACACAAAGTCTCGGTCTCAGTCAAAAAGAGTATAATGCGGTTACACGTGTTTCGCCTTTTCAGGCATCATCAGACCTACAATTAATATAACAATTAAAAAATATCACTATAAATATATAAAATTCAAACAGACCTCCGACATTAACTAAAATCACAAGAACAAATCAAACAACTATAACGTCACATGTTAAAATACACACTGAGATGAGGTTAAGAAACTAAGGCATTGACACGCGCAGATAAAAGTTGAATCAAATAAAAGACAAAAAAAAATAGTTCATGAAAAGTTATAATTAAAAAAATGGCCTATTCCTAATTCTCCTAAGGTTTGATGCTCTAGCTAGATAACCGACAAAGCCATTTTATCAAAAAAAACATTTCGTCTGTTCAGCATAAAATGTAAGATTATCGTTTATTCTAAAGTTGTTTTAATCCGCTATCACATTTCCGTTGATTTTTTTTGCTGATAAACCAAAGCCAATCATTGCATTTCATATCTTTATTGAAATTGTTATAGTAGTTACGGCCTTGGATAACATGACTTATTGACGTGCTATTGCACATGCAAACAAAATTTTATTTCAAGGTGTCATAAAACTTCTTTATAGGCAAACGGATTTAGATTAGAGTTAGACCAATCAATAAAGGAAAAAAAAAACGGCGATTTGTGGCCAAAAATAGTAAGCGGAAACCGCGTAAGCCATCACACTCAAGATAGTCCGTAGTGATCTTTATGTTTTCCACTCGCAACTATCATTTGTTTATTTGGGGTTCCTCTTGTAACATACCAGTTGTTTGTAGGGTAGGTGGCAGGGGCGTGCGGTGAAATTTTAAGAAAGGGAAGCAATTTTTAGAAAGTTACCTATTTGTAATGTAATTCGATTCTTCGATCATTTTTTGCACATTCACCAAATTTGTTAATTACGAGTGTAACTAAATGCAAAAGTCGTGATTATAAACGAACTTTTAAAATAGAAACTTACGAAAAAACCGAGTGGTTATGCGGGTGTAGTATTAGTAATAGTCTTTACTGTTTTCCGTGTTTATTATTTGAAAGCGGTGAGGCATCAGAATGGACAAAATCCGGGGTTAAAGATTTAGTACATTTATCCGAAAAAATTAAAAAGCATCAAAATTCAAAGTCGCATCTATCTGCTAAATTAGGATTTAATTTATTAGGTAAACAAGATATTCTGCAACAATTAAATAGTGAATACCGATTAAGCATTCAAAAACATAATGACGAAGTAAAGAATAATAGGTATGTCTTATCTAAAATTATAAATTGTATTAAATTTTGTGGCGCATTTGAGCTTGCTCTCCGTGGACACGATGAACAACAAGATTCATTAAACCCTGGTATATTTAGAGGCCTCATAAATTTTTCTGCCGAATTGGATTTAGCACTGAGGGATCATTTGCAGCAAGCTACCGTGTTTAAAGGCACGTCAAAAGACATTCAAAATGATTTATTAGAATGTATGCTTTCCGTGAGTCAGGCACATATAAAAAAAGAAATTGCCGCTGCAAATTTTTTGTCTGTTATGAGTGACGAAACAAGTGACATTTCGAATATTTTTCAAATGGTTATAGTTTACCGTTATACTTTAGCAAACGGCACCCCCGTTGAACGATTTTGGACATTTGTAAAACCAAATGAACATGATGCTGTTGCCTTAGCTGGCTGCATAGAGGAGGCTCTTAATTATGTTTTAAAAAATTCTGAACAATTGATTTCCCAAAGTTATGACGGAGCAAGTGTCATGAGTGGCGCCCATGGTGGTGTGCAAAAACGTATTAAAGATAAATTTAAATATGCGCATTATATCCATTGTTATGCTCATCAACTAAATTTGATAATGTCGCAGGCAACAAGCATAAATACAAATGTACGCATATTTTTTTCCGAATTGAGTGACCTTACCAATTTTTTTTCGAATTCTCCACAAAGAGTTGCAATATTAGATGAAGTGGTTGGAAATAGGGTTCCTAGAGCATCTGCTACAAGATGGAATTTTAAAATTAGAACAGTTAACACTGTATACGAAAACAGAGAAGCACTTTTAGAGTGTATGGAAAAAATACAATCCACATCCAAACAATCTGATACCATTAGAAAGGCGGGTGCTATTTTCAGATTATTGAATGACTCTAAATTTGTTTTTTGGTTGACAGTGTTTCATCGTGTAATGCCCCATGTTGATATTTTATATTCACAGCTGCAAAAAAGGGCTACTGATTCCGTTACTGTAAAACGATGTATTACTGAGTTCGAAAAAAATATTCAAAAGGAGAGAGATAACATACATACTATTAGAGAAACCGGGTTAGTAGACATTGATGAAAGTCAAGCTAGAAAAAGAAGGAAGACGGATGAGAGAAATTCTTATGTTTCCACGACTGTGCAAGCTAAAGAAGTGTGTGACACCATAATTGCAGAAATAAAAAGAAGGTTTTCGTTCACAGGCCATTTGGAAATAGCTCACTTATTTTCGGTGGAAAATTTTGAAACATATTCAGAAAATTTTCCTATACTACATTTAGATTCAGCAATTCAAAACTTTCCATTTTTAAATAAAAATAAATTAAAGACAGAATTAGAAATAATATACAGAAGAGCAGATTTTAGAGAAGTTTCCGGAGCAGTCCACTTGCTTAAATTTTTAATTGAAAATAATTTGCAAATAGATTTCTCAGAAACATTTTCAGTGTTACAGGCGATTGTTACAATGCCAATGACAACCGGAACGTTGTTTTTCCACATTGAATCGCATAAAAACTTTTCTTAGAAGTACAATGGGCCAGAATAGACTAACTGCTCTCGCAATATTATCTATTGAGAAACAAATGATTCAAGAAATTCCAAATTTTAATGAATTGGTTATTGAAGAATTTGTCTCAAAAAAGGATAGAATACAAAACGTGTTTGTAAAATATAAAAACAATTATTGTTTGGCCAGACCGATGTACTCAGAGAGGTAAGTTACTTAATTCTTAAATTCTTATAAGTTTATTTAATTTGTATGATTTGATAGTCCAATGAAAGTCTTTTGGGCGTGGCACCCAAAAAACGTTTCGCTTCCGCCGATTTACCAACGCACTCATGTTTTATTCTAAGGTTGTGCACCCCCAAGTTATTTAACCACGCGCCGCCACTGTAAACTATATAAAATACATTTTAACGAAAGCGACCGATTAAATAGACTATGTGCTTGGTAATTGACGCAGTTTTGTACCTTGCAAAACAAGAGTTAGTTTTTCGCGGCCATGATGAGAGCAGCGAGTCAGCTTTTAGGTTTATTAATATCGAGAAGTTCCCAGGAACTCAAAGATCATTACGAAAAAATTAAAAATGTTTTTACTGGTGACTCGAAAATTATTCAAAACGAAATAATTGAATGCATTTCTGATTATTTAAATGATCATGTAAAAAATGAAATAATGAACACACAGTTTTTTTCTGTGCTTTCATCCAGATGCTGAACATATTTTTTAGCTATTTTTTAAAAAATTGATTTAAACGGCTGGTTCTTAAGAATGACTAAACTAGAAATAAGACACAAAGTCTCGGTCTCAGTCAAAAAGAGTATAATGCGGTTACACGTGTTTCGCCTTTTCAGGCATCATCAGACCTACAATTAATATAACAATTAAAAAATATCACTGTGGATGACACCACTGATATTACGCAAACCTCCCAGTGCTCCATAATTTTAAGATGGGTTAATTCAGAAGGTTCAGTAGTCGAGAGATTCTTAGGATTTCATAATGTCAGCTCCGATAGAACGTCCGAGAATTTATATTCTCTATTGGAGCAAATTTTGGACCAATTTGACTATAAACATAAATAAATTAATAGGGCAATGTTACGATGGCGCAAGTGTGACGCCTGTCCATCTAAATGGTCTTCAAAAAAAAAAGAAAAAGCGCCGCAGGCTGTATTTGTCCATTGTCTTGCGCATCGTCTTAACCTTGTGATGCAGCAAAGTTTAAAAATATTTCTAAATGTCGAATTTTTTTGCAAGCCTTAGGGGTATTCCCTCATTTTTTCATCACTCAGCCAAACGAACGTATGCTCTTATATCTGCATCTACAAGGCGTATACCAACAATTACAGAAACTCGTTGGTCTTCAAATTCGAAGTTAGTAAATGTGATTGTTCAAGTTGCGTTCTTCAAAAAAAATCGTTTGACCTTTATTTTTGCACATCCAATATAAAACGCTGTTGTGAGGCGCTCTGTAAAAAAAAAGACCATTTTTTAATACTATGTTTGATAAAGCAAATTCGTGAGCTTGCTAAGCTTTCACCTGAAGAAATTAGGGCTAAGTATAGAACCCTTTTTTATGAAATATTGGACCATATTTTAATGGAAATGACACTAAGCTTTCAAGACTTTGAAAAACTTACATTTCTATGTTTGGGAGATTCGGAATTTAGTTTAAATTTTCCGACTGGCCCGTTTGAAAATTTGTTACAGTTACATGCGGAAATATTTTCAAAAAGTCAACGACTTAAAAATGAGCTTGGTCTTATTTTTGCCAATGACAGTAATTGGAATATATCGCTGCAAGAGCAAGTGAAAAAAAATAATCAAAATAAAGATATTTTATCCAAATCATATAGTGTTTTCCCTTATTTTGACAATACAGTCGACAAGTGTTTCAGTGAAAAAAAAGTTTTTCTTGCCTCAAAGGTGTAAAAAGTTATTTAAGAAATACAATATCTCAAAGAGACTTATTTCTTTAGGCAATATTTCAATTCAAAAAGAATGTTTGGAGGAGATTAGGGCAACTCACCCATTTTACGAGGATGTTATAAATAAATTTGCTGCTATGAAGGATAGGAGAATTGATTTTGACATATAAAAACAATTCTGGAAAAAAAATTATTGCAATATTTTTTTGCTTCATTTGTACTTCACTTACTTTTTCACCCGCGAACCGCCACTGGACGAAGACAGTATTAGAAATATATCTCACAAGATGTGAATAAAAGTGAAAATCTAAAGTGTTTTATTTACATTGTTGATAATGTATTTTCAACAGGTAACTATCCATTCAACTAAATAATTTAGTTACTTACGCATCGGAGATCTCAAATTTTGCGGGAATGAGTATCTTTAACTCACCAACCAAAACGTCCTCGAGTGTAAGGTACGTTATATAATTATAGCATGCGTTTATAAAGGTTGATTTTCCAACTCCCGATTCACCCAATAGGAGTATGTTGATCACCTTCTCTTCATTTAAACTTGAATTGGCCATTTTCAAAACCTAAAAATAAAATAAATTTTATGCAAAAGGTAGAAATGAAAACAATTTTTTTTAACACTTCCACTATATTTTTTTAAAACATGTAACATGTCGCGCTAGATAGAAGAATAAGCACTGCTTAAGATGACAGAAAAATCGTAAAAGTTATTTTGTTTTTTTTACTAATTCTAAAGCTGTAAAATCATTGTCTCTTTTTCTCCTCTACAAATTGGTAAGGTTAGTGTTGAATAAATAATACTTGAGTCTTTGCGCCGAACAGATACCTTATTATAGTTTTAAAATTAGGCCGCCTTATCGTTGTTTTTGTTTTGCCAGCTAATATTGTATGTGTTTTAAAATGTTTCCTTTCTAAGACAGTTCTATTTAACCATTCGTTCGTTGTAGTTTAAACCTTAATAAATTTATATACATTTTATCAAACAGTATTTTTAATTAACAGGGCCGGTCATTTTCGCTAATTTAGGCGGTAATAAATCGAAAAAATGAATGTCGTATATATTTTTTTTTGTATTTTATTTTGAAGCTAAGATTTCATAGATATTATTTGTGGAATGTTATAAATTTTAATAAACACAGGCGGCCATGGCGAGATCCACAACTGCGAAGTGTTGTTCAATTGTTTCGTGTTGCTAAGAATCGGTTGTTGATTTATAAACTTTAACATTTTTTTGCTACGAATACAAAGTGATTTTAAGAAGTTGTGTTGTATTTTCTTATAATCTAAGGTAAGATTTACTATTAATATATAATAATATTCCTGTAAAAAGAATTCGTGTTGAAAAGAATATACAATGTTTTAATAGTGAAAAATTAACTTTTTTTTCTGTAATCCTGCATTTAAAAGGCTTGCTAATTTAAGATTTATATAGATTTATTTCAAAAACATTTTTTTCATAATTATAATCTTCTTATCAATTAATTTATCATAAATTTAGCTGCCAAGAAGTGCCAAGAGCATAAAGGTATAATATTTTTTAGGAACCATGTCAATAGAAAAAACCTTAATGTTTTCTGCTTGGTATGAAGGCAGTTCTTTGGAGAAGAAAAATACATCTGTTTTGCGATTTGTTGTAGAAACACTAAATTTAGGACAACAAGTTGACAAGGGTCAACATTTTAAAATTATGAAAATGATAAAAAATTTTACTTCTTCTGTGGCAAATATGTGGCGGCAATGTAAACGTACACGTTCGGTTTTTGAAACAAGGCACCGAGAGTGGTTAAATGGCTCAATTAAATTTATTGACCAAAATCAACAGGAAAAAGAGCCCGGATTAAGCAAAGGTAGACCTTGCAAGCCTTTCACAAATCTTGGCAATCAACGGAAAAAGCAAAGAATAATGCCATTACTACAGAACTATTCCACCGCAGAAATTACATTCGCTGCTAGAAAAAGTCTAGAATTTTCAGGCCAAAGAAATGCCTCAAAAATTATCCAAGAAGTCTCTGAAAATTCTCCCGAAAGAGCTACAAAAATCAAAAAGGCAATAAGCGGCCCCTCAGATGTGAAGCCTATAAAGTACACCCCTGAAGAAGCTCTTGCTTTGTTTATTGATGCACGACTGACAAAAAATTCTTATATTTTAATGCAAAAGGGAGCAAAGTCGCGAAACTGTAATATTTATCCTAACTACAACATTATCCTTAAGGCTAAAAAGGAATGTTATCCAACTGAAAATAACATTACAATCAAGGACGTATTTGCTGAGGTAAATCTACAGGCTCTTGTTAACCAAACCGCGCAAAGACTAGTACTAACACAGAATGACATTATATCAATATTCAAACATGATCTTCCTACAAAATTTACAATAATGTATAAGTGGGGTTGCGATGGAAGCGCTGGTCATTCCATGTATAAACAGCAGTTTACTGATGACAATAATACCCAATCAAAATCAGATTTTTATTTATTCTCTGTTTGCATTGTTCCACTCCAGATGACTGCAGAAAATGGAAACATAGTATGGCAAAATCCCCGTACCTCTTCTACGCGATATTGTCGACCAATTAAATTAATATTTGAAAAGGAAACACGGGAAATAGCAAAACGTGAAATCTCATACATAGAACAGCAAATACAAAATATTGAAGACACTATAATCGACCAACAAAATATTCACATCCATCATTCTTTTAAATTGACAATGATAGATGGTAAAATGTTTAGCGTAATTAGTAATTCGTCAACTCAAACTTGCGGGATATGCGGTGCAACCCCGAGACAGATGAACAATCTAGATAAAGTCATGAGCCTTCCTGTAAATGAAAACCTCTTCGAATATGGTATCTCCACATTACATGCGTGGATAAGAAGTCTAGAATGTTGTTTGCACATTTCTTATAGAATTCCACTAAAAAAATGGCAGGTTCGGGATGCAAATGAAAAAAATATTCTGAAAGAGAGAAAAGACTACATAATAAAAGAATTAAGACAAAATCTAAATTTGCTAGTTGATACTCCCAAACAGGGTTATGGCACCACCAATGACGGGAATACTGCCCGGAGATTTTTTAGAAATTATTCTGTCACATCCAATATTACAGGTAAGTCCGTTTTTCTTTCATTGGTTTTCTTTTTCCAAAAAATTATTTTTAGGTCTAGACAAAGATTTTCTGAAACGTCTATATGTTATTTTAACAACCATGTGTTCGGGATATGAAATTAATTTGGAAATATTTGCTGAGTATTGTAAAACAACAGCAATGCATTTTGTTAGACTTTATTCATGGTATTATATGCCAGCGAGTCTTCATAGATTGCTTATACATGGTCCGCAAATAATAAAAGCAGCACCTCTACCTATTGGAATGTTTTCGGAGGAAGCACTAGAGTCTCGCAATAAAGACTTCAGCAAATATAGGGAGTGTTTCTCAAGGAAGTTTTCACGGGAAGAAACTATGAAAGATGTATTGTGCAGACTATTAATATCATCTGATCCATATATTTCCTCTTTGTCCAAATGTGTGGGAGCACGTTCAAATAAGGAACCACTTATCGAAGAAGTTATTAATTTGCTTCGAGAACCTAATTTACAGGCATCAGAACTAGAACAAAATAATGAAGATCATCAGCATATGTCTCTTAGTAGTGACGATGATGACTCTGACAGTGATGTTTAGTTATTTCAGTACTTTATTTGTTACATAAACTTTTACATATACAATAAACTTTTCTAGTTAATAGAAACAAAAATGGTCGATGCTTTTCTCACAATATTTTTTTTGTTATAAGGGATTTAGTTTCTTTTTCTTGTCTAGTGTAGTTTGATAAAAAAAATTGTTTTTTTTTTAATTTGGTATTTCAAAGATATTTTTAAGTAAAATAATGTTTTTAGAGTATTTCGATTTACTAAACATTTGAATAATGACCTATGTGATCGTTATTGAATTGTTAGTGTTCCGGTTTATTTTTAAATCAGGATACCTAAATCTTAAATAAATCAAAAAAAAAACAAGAAAATGCTGTTTGTTTGAGTCTAATATGTCAAAAAAGAAAACAACTACAGTCCATCAAAATATTATAATTTTTGAGAAAAAATGCATAAAATTAATTAAAACACAATAATTTATAGAAATAAAACTTTGTATGAAAAACTGAACGAAATTTGTAAAAAAAATAGTCAAAGTTTTTACATGTATTATTTATTACCGCCTAAATTAGCGAAAATGACCTATGGTCGTCGCGATAAGGGCAAACTGTTCGGTAGTATATGTGTATAAAAAAAAAAGTCGTTACGTCGTACAGTTGTCGGTTTAAGTGTCTATGCGAATTTGTGTTTTGCAGTGAATTACGTTCAAGTCGTATAAAGACAAACACTTTCGCATACCTAGTGAAATGGCTACATCAGCGGTTAAATTTGACTCAGCAAGCATACTGAAGCTAGATGGTTCGAATTTCCAGCTATGGAAGTTCAGTTTAACAATTTTGTTAAAAGCAGGAAAACTTCTATCCATAGTAGATGGAACAAAAGCAGAGCCAAATGATAAGACGTCGACAGAATGGAAAACTTGGGATGCAAGTAATTCCAGAGCACAAGTTGTCCTGATAGCAACAATCTGTCAAGAACAAATGCAGTATCTGATTAACTGTGAAAATGCAGCGGAAATTTGGACAAGGCTATTGTCCATTCACGAGCAGAAAACTGAAATATCGAAGGAGTTAATCTGGCAGCGTTTTTATGAGTATAAAATGGCAGAAAATGCAAGGATTGCCGAGCATATTTCGACCATTGAGTTACTAGTAAGGCAATTAAAAGATATTAAGGAAACCATAAGTAACAGTACAATCTGTTCTAAGGTGATAAATAGTTTACCATCCAAGTATAACGCTTTTCGCACGACATGGGACTCGGTAGCTAGTAATATGCAAACCTTCGAAAATTTGACAGCAAGATTACTAAAAGAAGAAACCCGAATGTCAAGTGATGATTCCGAAGTGTCTCGTTTGGTCTTAGAAGTTAGGGCTTTGCAAAGTAAACTAGAGAAATCTAAAGACAGGAAATCTGACATCCAAGAATTAAAGAAAAACAGCAACTGCAACTATTGCAAAAAGAAAGGACATTGGGTACGCGAGTGTAGAAAAAGGATTGCAGTCCTACAGAAAAATAAAGATAAATCGTCGACAAATTCAGCGTACATTTGTGACATAACATCTCTTTTTTCTAAAACTTCCAATGCCAGAGAAACCGAATGGATATGTGATTCAGGGGCAAGCGTGCATATGTCCAGTAAAAAGGAATATATTAGAGAGATGCAGCCCTTGGAAAAACCACTTTATGTAAGAATAGCAAATGATAAGCTAATAACCGCAAAAAGCAAAGGAATAATAGAAATTGAAGCACTTGTCAACGGGCAATGGCATGATAGAACCCTTAATTATGTACTTTACATTTCGGATTTAAGCCGAAATTTGTTTTCAGTGGGAGTAATGACTGACAAAAATTTTTCTTTCCGCTCAAACAAAAATAAATGTAAGTTTATCGATAGCGAAGAAAAAGTATCCTGTATCGGCAAACGAAAAGATAATTTATGGCTTATGCAATTTCGACCGAAATGTTTACCAGAATGTAACCTGAGTAGCAGCGATAAAAATACATTAAAATTATGGCACGACCGTCTAGGTCACGTTAATATTAATACACTTAAGAAAACAGCTGATATGGTTAAGGATTTACACATTAACCAAAATGAGACATATTTTTGTGAACCTTGTCAGTTTGGGAGACAATCAAGCACATCACACAAGACTTCGACAAGAGAAACATCCAAAAATCCAGGAGAAATGATTCATAGTGATGTATGTGGACCTATGAATATTACGTCACCCAGCGGATCGAGATACTTTGTATTATTTAAAGATGACTGTAGTGGTTATCGGACTGTTTATTTTTTAAATCAAATCAGATGTGTTTAGCAAATTTAAACAATACAAAGCATTTGTGGAAAAACAAACTGGAAATAAAATAAAGGAAAAGGAGAGTACATGAATTGATGAAGGAATTTAGAGACTTTCTTACCAAACATGGGATTTATCATGAGCTGTCAGCACCTTATACGCCACAACAAAATTGCCGGTCTGAAAGAGAAATAAGAACCATAGTAGAAAGTGCAAGAGCTATGTTAATAAACAAGAATGTACTTCAAGAATTATGGACCGAAGCAGTCAAAAGAATTATGCGATATTTGAAAAATACAATGCACTATAAAATTGTTTACTCTAAAACCAATATGATGAATTTAATGGGATATACTGACGCAGACTACGCAGGATGCTTAGGCACACGAAAATCCACCAGTGGCTATGTATTTCTTTTATCCAATGGCGCGATTACATGGAGAAGTCAAAAGCAAAATGTGGTAGCACAATCGAAGACCGAGGCGGAATATATGGCCCTCGCACTTGGAGTCAAAGAGGCGTTATGGTTAAAGTCATTTCTTCAAGAGTTGGACCTCAACGTGTCAGTAGTGCCAATAGGTGTCGACAACCAGTCAGCTATCAAGTTATCGAAAGCTCATCAACGTCATAATAGAACCAAACACATCGATATTAAAGTGCATTTTGTGCGGGATGAGTGTGAAAAGGGCAATATTTTCGTAAAATATGTGAGTAGTAGTGATCAGCTCGCGGACTTGTTTACGAAACCTTTAACAAAAGCCATTTTTAACAATTTGCTTGTTAAGTTAAATATTTCGATGGCATAAATTTGTTTTATGTTTGTATGCCAAATTTTTATTTAGATTTTGTTACTTATTCTTAATTAGCAGCTAAGAGATTTAAAGTAAAGCCTCAAATAAGTGGGAGTGTTGAATAAATAATATTTGAGTCTTTACGCCGAACAGATACCTTATTATAGTTTTAAAATTAGACCGCCTTATCGTTGTTTTTGTTTTGCCAGCTATATTTTCTTAGAAAAATGTTTCCTTTCTAAGACAGTTCTATTTAACCATTCGTTCGTTGTAGTTTAAACCTTAATAAATTTATATACATTTTATCAAACAGTATTTTTAATTAACAGTTAGTTTTTCAATCCGACGTTTCTGATTCGGGTGACCATCATCAACTTTTAACTTCCCCCGTAAAAGGGAGGTATTGAAATCATGAAAAAATCACTCTTCTAGATTTTTTCAGAGCTTCACATTTCAGGGTTCCTAGATGACGAAAAACATGTTTTCTTAATTTCGTCTGTCTGTTCGCGGCGTAGCTAAAAAACTACTTCCCGATTGACTTCAAATTTTGGTCAAAAATTAAGGGTTATATGGGGATGATCTGGTAACATTTTGGTAAACATCCAATATGGCGAAACAAAATGGCGGACTAGTGAAATATAAAAAAAAATATTCTTAAAAAACTACTCATCCAATTTATCTCAAATTTTGCAAAAAACATCAAGAACTATGTTGGAATCAACTGGTAGCATTTTGGTACGAATCCAAGATGGTGGAACAAAATGGCGGCTTAATAAAATATTTTAAAATTCATCCATAACTAATTGTAGTATAGGGATCAACTAGTAAAATGGTTATACTAATTCAAGATGGCCAAACAAAATGGCGGCCAAATAAAATGTTTGTAGTCGTGAAAAAGTCACCGTCTTCTAGAGCCTCTAGACGCCAAAAAATATGTTTTATGAATTCTGCCGTTCCGTCTGTCGGTCTGTCAGTTCGCGGCCTAGCTTAAAGACTACTTACACGATTAACATCAAATGACCAAAAGACTTTTTTTAAATTGTCGACGTTCCTCAACTTTATTCTTGCGTCCTCAGGACACATAGAATCTATATCCTGCATGAAACCCATAGGATTAGTCTCTTTACCTACTACGTTGGTCCGCAGATATTTTCCACATATTAAGCTCCTAAATGGTTTTCGTTAACGTTCCTCTTGTTTTTATGTGTCCTTTTACTCTGTCGACGTTTCGAAACTGTATTGTTGCATTCTCAGGACACAGATTTTATATCCTGCATGAAACCCATATTATCAGTCTTTACCTACTCCGTTGGTTCTATATTTTCCAGATAATAGTTTTCTAAATGTTTTTTGCTAATGATCTTTTTATTATTTTGCTAATGATTTTTTTATTTTATTTTATGTTGTAAAAATCTATATGTATCCTGAGGATGCATTAATAAAGTTAACAACGCATTAAATTAAAACAAATATTGCGTTTTAAAAAATAAATTAATTTTTTACTCCGCCCCTGTCGTTTGCCACCTCACCTAGGAAAAGACCATATATTAAGGGTATATAACTGCATTTGCCTGCAGAATTTCGTTTAATTTCAAGTTAAGGTAAGAAAGACATTGCATTTTTAAAAATATATTAATTTTTTACTCCGCCCCTGTCGTTTGCCACCCCACCTAAAAAAAGACCATGTATTAAGTGTATATTACTGCATAAGTCTGCAAAATTTCGTTAAATTTTAAGTAACGAAAAAAACAAATACTGCTTTTTAAAAAAATAAATTAATTTTTTTTACTCCGCCTCTGTCGTTTGCCACCCCATCTAGGAAAAGGCCATATTTTAAGGGTATATTACTGCATTTGCCTGCAGAATTTCGTTTAATTTCAAGTTAAGGTAAGAAAGACATTGCATTTTTTAAAATATATTAATTTTTTACTCCGCTCCTGACGTTTGCCACCCCACCTAAAAAAGACCATGTATTTATTAAGTGTTTACTACTCCATGTGCCCGCAAAATGTCGTTAAATTGGAGTTTATGATAAAAGAAATTTAGCTTTTTTAAAAATAAATTTATTTTTTACTTCGCTTCCAGTCGTTTGCCACCCCACTTAGGCAAAGACTATATATTTAGGGTATGTTACTCCATCTGTTAGCAAAATTTCGTTTAAATTCAAGTTAAGTTAAGAAAGAGATTGAGTTTTTAAAAAAATATCAGTTTTTTATTACGCCCCTGTCGTTTGCCATAACCCATCTAGGAAAAGGCCATATATTAAGAGTATATTACTGCATTTGCCTGCAGAATTTCGTTTAATTTCAAGTTAATGTAAGAAAATCATTACATTTTTAAAAATATATTAATTTTCTACTCCGCCCCTGTCATTTGCCGCCCCACTTAAGAGAGGACCATATATTAAGGGTATATTACTCCATCTACCTGCAGAATTTCGTTTAATTTTAAGTTAAAGTAAGAAAGACATAATTTAATTTTTTACTTCGCCCCTGTCGTTTGCCACCCCACCTAAAAAAAGGCCTTAATATATATTAAGGGTATATTATCGCATTTGCCTGCAGAATTTCGTTTAATTTCAAGTTAAGGTAAGAAAGACATTGCATTTTTAAAAATATATTATTTTTTTACTCCTCCCCTGTTGTTTGCCACCCCACCTGAAAAAAGACCACGTATAAAGTGTATACTACTCCATGTGTCTGCAAAATTTCGTTAAATTCAGAGTAATGATAAAACAAACATTGCGTTTTAAAACAATAAATTAATTTTTTACTCCGCCCCTGTCGTTTGTCACCTCACCTAGGAAAAGATCATATATTAAGGGCATATTACTGCATTTGCCTGCAGAATTTCGTTTAATTTCAAATTAATGTAAGCAACACATTGCATTTTTAAACATAAATTCATTTTCTACCCCGCCCCTGTTGTATGTTACTCCACCTGTCTACAATTTCGTTAAATTTGAGGTAATGATAAAAGAGATATTGCATTTTTAGAAATAAATGATTTTTTTATTACATCATTATCGTTTGCCACCCTCTATCGAGAGTTTGTAAAGTTTTGTTGCGATTAGATTTAACATAAAGAAGATATTTTTGCCCTTGGAAACATCCTGGAACTATTTTTCTTGTATATTTATATTAAGTCAAAGGTTTATCTGGTCCGCTGTAACCTTGTTGCTAGCTACAAGGAGCTGGCTTGACGGATATGGAGATAAAAGGTAGTTGCAAGCTGAAATACGGTTGTATATTTTTTATTTATCACGTATATTTTGATTTTTTTGTTTAAAATTGATAAAATATTTATATAGGTGTCCTTTGTTACTAGGTGTCCTGGATTTTATACAGATTTTGACTGATCTGTCCTGGTTTATGGAAATTTATAGTTGGCAACCCTACTGTCAAAGTTATCGATTTTAAACTCGAAGAATTTCTGTTTGAAAACCACCGTCAACACTTGTTTTGTAATATACTATTTCCATAAGCTGGTAGGAATATTTATCTGTAAAAGCAATTATTTGCTGGGGCTCCACTTGGAATTTTATAGTGTTATTTGTGTAATATTATATTTTATTTACAATTCTAAGTTTTATTTACTTTATTTATGCCCCCCCCAGGGAAGACATTTTTAGATAAGATAAAATGTGATATAAATTAAAATTGTCACAAAAAAAACTAATAATATAAAATATTAAAATATATTAGCTACATTTCTGAAATTGCTTCAAAAAGTTAACATCCCTATTAATCCAAATTTATTTTTTTTTCACAGTCACAATACCTTTCAGGGCAAATTTGGGGGCAAGTTTTGTTTACCTGAACTGGGTTATTTGGAAAAAAAATATTTGATTGCCTTCTAGAAGCCCTTCTTAACAACGGAAATGAAAAATTTTCCTGCGGAAATGCGTCATTTCCATTGTACACCCCTTTTTTTTTTTTTAATTTAGAAGCTTGCGGGATCTTGGAGCGAATAGGGGTGCTGGGTGGGGTAAAAATACTTTAAAGGGAAAAGAAATCTTTTCTAGAAGTGTTTCTTAACAACGGAAATGAAAAAATTTATTGCAGAAACGCGTTATTTTCATTTTCATACACAGTTTAGTATACCTGAAATCAGTTACATGAAAACTTTGCTTGGCATCTCATCCCAAATGCTTTCCCAAGCAACAAAATGCCAAAATGTTACTGCGGAAATTTGTCGTTTTAATTTTCCGACAAAATTTTGTATAGTTTAGTTTACCTGAAATCAGTTACATAAAAAAGAAGCTTTGATTTATATTCTAAACTTTTTCCCCAAGATAAAAATGTAAAAATTTGTCTGCGGAAATCTGTCATTTACATTTTTCACGGAAATTTTGAGCGCTTTTCCAGGGCGCGGCACGATTGCGGACGAAACATTAGTATTCAGTTTTTCACAAAATGAAGTGAGGGCACGATTGCGGAATGTAAAAATAACATTTTATACCCGTATACGTGACAGCCCGAAATTTTTTTTAGATAATCTCAATAATTTGTCTGAGTCACGAAGTTTCATATAAGTATCTGTCTGCATATCTTTGAGAACTTCAAGGAATATAAACAAAGAAGGATGATCCTTTCTTGAGTCAGGCAATCGAACAAATATATACGAGCATTCCGCAATAATGCCATCGATTATTTTGCCTCCATCCGCAATCATGCCTTCGTTTTCGTTACTTAAAAAATGTAGAAGAATTTAGAATGTAAATCAAAGTTTTTTTTTGTGTAACTGATTTTAGATATTCTAAACTATACAAAATTTCCGCAGAAAATGAAAATGACAAATTTCCGCAGACACATTTTAACATTTTCGTGCTTGGGAAAGAGTTTGGGATGAGATGCAATGCAAAGTTTTCATGTAACTGATTTCAGGTATACTAAACTGTGCAGAACGGAAATGACGCATTTCCGCAGCAAAATTCTTATTTTCCGTTATTTAGAAAAGCTCCTAGAATATGTAAAACTAGATACTTTCCTTATAACCAATTTCAGGTAAACGAAACTTGAGCCCAAATTTGATTTAAACCGATTAATTTACTTAAATATTGCCACTACCTCTCCCAGACTCATGATCTAGATGCGTCACTGATTATCCCCATTGAATATTACTTTCAAAACAAAACAAATGAAATCTCCAAATGCCAAATCTCTAAAATATTACTTTACACCAACCGAAATTTTAAAATTTCCAACAAATAGTTCCGATATGTATTTATAGAACAGTTTTGTCTGTTTATTTTCCCGAAAGTTTATAAAATAATAAATAATCTTATCTTACCGATGATTTTTTTATACTTTGGCACAAAATACAAGCCTGAAAACTAAAACCGAACACGAATACTACGCAAATAGAAATAGCGTGCGATAAAAAGAGGACTGGCTTATATAGTTTAGGTATTAAACGACGTTTTTGCTATGTATAATAGTTCTCGAATTCTCGCCTTGCAGTGAGTAAATCCCCAGTTTAATGTTCAGTTGGAAACAGACTAAACAGAGTAATTTACACAACTGGTCAGCGCGTTTGCCAGATTTACTTAATGTCAAATGTTGTTTATATGATAGCACAGAAAATATACCTAAAATTTTGTAAAATGTAAAAACAAAACTATTTTTTACAAACACTTTCACTATATTTTTTAAAAACACGTAACATGTTTCGCTACACAGTAGCCTCTTCGGACGTTATATCTCGAATTAATAAACTTAAACTACCTAAAATTACTGAAATATATTTAACAGAGGTGAATTATTGAGTGCTACATGATCGTTTAACAGATAATTTGAACATTTGAGTTTATTTATTTGTAGAGACTTTAAATTTTAAGATTTTTATCGAAGGTATGACCGGTCTCAATTAAATGGTTTGCATAATTGGACTCAGTTTTTCATAATAATAATAATAATAATAATAATAATAATAATAATAATAATAATAATAATAATAAAAATAATAAAAATAATAAAACCACCGAAAGTGTTTTGCCGGCTAAGCTGGCACCCACCAAGGCGGGAAAAGCAGGGCAACGCATGAACCGCATTACAGAATCGAGCGAACCGATCATGCGCTGCCAAATGGATACATAAATAAATCTGACACAGATGCTAACCAAACACAACAACTTGACCCATTACAACAGCGGATATATCGCAACGACTACCTGCAACTACCAAGGCAGGTAAACCAAGGACGAGGTTAAACTGGACAGAAGAAATGAATCGAACGGTGATGCATTCCTACTACACCGCTACCAAACTTGAGATAATTTCATCACGATACGGACATAAACTGCATATACTTTTTATAGCACAATATCCAGAATACAAATCACTTATCACAGAACAGAGAGTAATAGATCAAAAAAGAATCATCACTAAGACCAGTAAGCTCACCCCACTCGCATTGAAAAACATCAATGTGGTAGCTGCTGAACTAAACATTCATCAACCAAACATTGAGGACAGTGGGGCAAAATGCCGAACCGATCTCACATACCAACCAGCCCAACTTTGTGCAAGAGGATCTGCAACCTCCCTCAATGCTCAGTAGGGGCGAAGCACCCAGCAACAACCCACGACAGATGACAAGCACCATACAGCACACAGGATAAGTGAATCACTCGCCCAAAGCACCATACACACAGCTACATCTCGGACCGTCTCTCACACAAGCAATCAAAGTAGAAATGAAGTCACATCTAAACAAGTGGTCAGGCTCCGATCCTACAACAAGAGATCCTATTCCTCATGTAATCTTCAAACGAGACATACATAAAATCCTAAAGACCATCAACAAACACATAATTCCCGAGTACATAACGAATGCGAGCACAATTGAGGACATTCATACAGAACAATCAGAAACTCCAACAACATAAAACCAAAATTCAAATGGCAGATAAGGATCGAAAACAAAATAAACAAAATTAGAAAAGAATTGGGACATCTTACCCAATCCATGAAGGACAACAAGTCAAAACGCATCACACAAAGTGTAGAGAAAATCAAATCTGCATCTCTTGATTACACGCTTACAGAAATCCTTGACACTCTGAAGCAAAAATTATCTGTGTATGCCGCAAGATTCCGAAGATACAAAGAATCAAATTAAAGAAAGGACGCTAACAACCTGTTTCGAAGAAGCCGACCACCGACCAAACAAGAGATCACAGAATACTGGAAAAGTATTTGGTCAGAACCGAAACTACACAATAATATCGCTTCATGGATTAAAGCGGAAGAAGACAGACACAAGTGCTTAGAGGAACAAGAGGCCCTTGCAATGACAACACAAGAAGTTGCAGAAACAATCAAATACACGCATAACTGGAGATGTACTGGAATAAATAACATTCATAACTTCTGGTACAAACCGTTTACCTCCACACATGAAGCTCTCACTCGCCAAATTAATGAAATTATTTTAAAACCTAGCACACTCCCTAGTTTTCTCACCCAAGGAATAACATACCTTAAATTCTAAAAATTCAGACAATAAGGACCCGTCAAATTACCGACCTATTACGTGCCTTCCAACCCTATATAAGATCATCACAGCCACAATTACCAGGAGAATAGAACAACATTCTAACGGAAGAACAAAAAGGGTGCAGGAAAAACAGCCGAGGATGCAAGGAGCAGCTCATTATAGACAGCGTCATCATCAGAACAAACCAGGAAAAATTATAGAAACCTTCATACTGGTTACATAGATTATAAAAAAAATTGATTCGATACCCCACAGTTGGTTAACCAGAGTGCTACAATTATATAAAGTCAATAAAAACATCTGGCAGAAGAGATCTACATCAGACGAGGTATATTCCAGGGAGATTCACTCAGCGCTTTGTGGTTCTGTCTCTGTCTTCCACTCTCAAACACACTGAATAACACAAACTTCGGATTCTAAATTAAACACCAAAAAAAAATAACCTACACAAAATAAACCATCTCTCGTAGATGGATGACATAAAATTATATGCAAGCACAAAGGCACAGCTAAAGGAACTGCTTAAAATACAAAAACGTTTACCCTGGACATCAATATGGAATTTGGTATAAGTAAATGCAAGCTACTTCATATCAACAAGGGACAGCGGAAAGACCACCCTACGGGGGAAACAAACAACAATGAAACTATAGATAACATGCTCAAAGAAGAAACGTACAGACACCTAGGTTTTTATCAAAGCACTAAAATTAACCACACTCATATCAAATCATAGCTCAAGACGGAATTTAAAACCAGACTCACAAAGCTACTTAAAACAAAACTGAATTCCAGACATCTAACGAAAGCTATTAACACCTTCGCCATACCTATTCTTACGTATTCGTTTGGTATCATTAAATGGTCACACACAGACATAGAAAACATTCACATTCTCATACGCTCTGAATTCACTAAACACAGGAAGTTACATCCCAACGCATGCAAGAAAAGACTCACCATCGAGAGAAAAGAAGGAGGAAGGGGAATTATAGATATACAATCGCTAAATAAAAAACAATTTTACGAACTCAAAAAATTCTTCCACAACAAACAAACCAACCTCCACAAGACAATAGTGAAGGCAGACAAGAATTATATACCACTCGACCTGTCTCAAACGAGCCACGCAGCAGACGCACACAGTCACATCCAATCATAACTAGAAAAGATGAACACCTGGTCTGAAAAAACACTTCACGGAAGACACAGATACCACATAAAGCAAGACCATATACATAAAAAGCTTTCATAAGGTTACAAGGAGCTGTTCCCTGAAACAGAAGGCTTCCTGCTTGCCATCCAGGGCAAAGTCATAGCAACCAGAAACTACCGAAAGCACATCGTCAAGGACGCAACCATTGAAGACGAGAGTCGTAGGAGATGTCACCAGCAGAGAGAAACGATCGATCACATCACGAGTGGATGTAGAATAACGACCGGAACTGAATACACCGCGAGACACAACTCTGCAGCGAAGGTCGTTCATCAAGCATTAGCCACAACATACAAACTAACGGAGAACACAGACCCTTATTACCATTATACACCAACATCTATACTTGAAAACGAAGACTACAAGCTCTACTGGGACATTGACATCCACACAGATAAAACAATCCCCGCAAATAGACCCGATATCACCTTTTAATCCAAAAAGGAGAAAATCGCTTATTTAATTGACATGGCTGTCCCCAACGACGAGAACATCCGAGCGAAATACAGTGAGAAGATCACCAAATACACCGACTTGGCAATGGAAGTAAAAAGGCTATGGAAACAGGAAAGAGTCATCATTGTTCTCTCGTCATATCAGTAACAGGTCTCACCGCAACAACGTTTACACCGCATTTGACTCAATTAGGACTTAATACAGACATTTACAGGAACATTCAAAAATCGGTCATTTTGAAAACATGTAGCATCGTTAGATCATTTCTTAATACACAATAGTTGTTTTTATTCTATTTTTTTATTTTTATTTTTTGTACTGACTTGGTATAATCCCGTCAGTATAAAATACAACCACAGGAATACTGTGAGGCAACAAGTCATAATGGTAATAATAATAATAATAACTACATCCAAGAAGTGACACTGGTCGGCTATACGTCCCAAGAAGTGAAGGATGGCGAGGCTTGATGAACATTGAAGACTGCCTTGATATAACCACCCAGAGCCTCGCAAAATACTTCGTGCTCAAACAAAACGACAAATAACTGTGTATGGTTCACCCACAGCAAACTAAGGAGGCAAGTACTAAAAAAATCCTAACCCAAGTAAAGCCTAGCGATTCCAATATACCTGAAATAAAACAAGTCAAAGAAACGAGAAGCGAGCTAAGTGAGACGAGAAACAACGAAAGGAAAGGGGGTTGGAAAAATAAGAAAATGCATGGCCAGATCTTAATAGAAACAGAAAAGAACACCATTAATAAAAAACAATCATGGCAGTGGCTGAAATATGGCGACTTGAAACCTGAAACTGAGGCTCTGACAGGAACAAGCAGTGGCAACCAACTACCTTAAAACTAAGATACTTAAAATCGGTAGTGATCTCAACTGCAGACTCTGTCGGACGGAAAACGAAGCTATTCATCATGTCCTGGCGGGATGCCCAATACTTGCAAAAAAAGAGTACCTAAACCGTCATAATGCAGTTGAAGCTCATCTACCCTGGAGCATATGTAAGGAGTACCAAATCAAAGTGAGTGACCAATGGTATCAACACAAACTCGACCCAGTCACAGAATCCAACAACGTCACCATTATATGGGACACACAAGTCCAAACGGACAGAGCTGTAAACGTAAACAAACCAGACATTATCATCAAAGATAAAACGAAAAAGCCGTGTATTGTAATTGATGTGGCAGTTCCATCGAATTATAACATAATCCAGAAAGAAGCGGAAAAAAACACTTAAGTATAAGTACTTGCAGATAGAAATAGAGAGAATGTAGAGTCTGGAGACCAAAATAGCCCCGATAGTGATATGAGTAACAAACAAAACGTGCCAAACAATTAAGAAAATTCCACTTCAAACGGGACAAAAAATTCTAAAGAAACAAACGAACACATAATACCCGAATACGAATGCGAGCACAATTGAGGACATTCATAGAGTGATCTACGCAGCAGCTATAACCACGATAACACAGAACAATCAGGAACTCCTGTCACGACACAGAAACACCAATAACATGAAACCAAAATTCAAATAGCAGATAAGGATCGAAAACAAAATTAACAAAATTAGAAAAGCACTGGGACATCTTACCCAATTTATGAACAGAAAAATTGGAACTTTCCCCAAATTCACCCCACAGTAAACAATTTTATGGTCAGAAATATTGTCGGCCGGTAAAACTCCGCTTTTAGTTAGTAAAGACTGGTTTGTTACAAAAAGTGCGTCAATTAACGTACTTCTAGTCCCGCATATCCGAGTAGGTTCTTTTATGATTTGTACAAGGTTATAATTCTCAAAGAGAGATGTTAATGGGTTTTGTAAGTTTAGCAGATTAACGTTAAAGTCCCCCAAGCAAAATACTTCGTCTACACTAGGAAATAATGAAGAAAATATGTTGTCGAAATCTGGTATCAGACTGTTGAATTTCAAAGAAGGTGGTCTATAAAATACGAGAAAAGCATACGTTTTATTTGCAATTTTAATTTTAAATGCTAAGAATTCCAACTGTACATTTATATTAAAGGGAAATTTAATAATATTAAGGGCATATCCTGTTTTAACGTACACCGCCACTCCTTCCCCTCTACCCACACGATCTTTTCTGAAAAATTGATAATTCAGAATTTGAAACAAGGATGAGCTATCCCCACCAGAAAGCCAGGTCTCAGACAAAAATACTATGTCAAAATCATTATCCTCGACTAAATTCATTGAAGCCAGTAAACATTGATCTTACATTTAAATGGGTCACCTTCATATTAACAATCAGATTTATTAAACTAAGATTACTTATGTAAGAGTTTTTTCTTGTGGCAAATTATCAATAAATATATATTACAACAAAGTAACAACACAAATCCTACAATTAGTACTTTTGTTAATAGAATTATGAAAACAAAAAGAGAAAAAGCAAAGCAGACACTCTGCGATATCGCTTAAACTGTTTAGTTCTTTATATAACCCAAAAAATACCAAAAAAAAAAGAAAGTGGACAAAATTAATATGTAAAGTGCGGGACACGAAAGAAAATCGGGCGGTCCTTGGAATAAAGGTTCATAGTCTTAAGCAAGCGGAAAAGTAAAATTTGTGTACGCAAATCAATTTTATGTTATTTTATTTGTTGTAATAGTTGCCTAGACTTTCCATGCACTTGCCGCTAGAAAGTTCTAGCTATTTCTAGTGGCGCCTATACATTTCGAGCATTTGTTTTCATTTCTATATAAATGCGTTGCGTTGAATTTGAATTATTATTTCGAAGTAAAGATGGCGAACAAAAGAGGAAAGACAATTCGAAGCGGTGCACGTGAAGTTATTGCGACCGTTATAGAGGCCTGTATTAGAGAAGCTGAAAATAATAGTTTGACTATTCCAATTCAAAATCGAACAGAACGCGCTGCGTTTTACATTGGTGTTTCGGAAAGTAGTGTAAGAAAAATTCAAAGAGAACATAATGATCGCTTATGTTCTACTTCAACTTTAAAATCTCCTGGTAAAAAAAGACCCCGGTTATCATACAAAGATAAAATTGACGATGGTGATTTTCAAGTAATTCGACGAACGATAGAGGATTTTTTTATAAACTTAACACGTGCTGTAAAGAACAAAATAGATTTTCCGTACGGGTATAAAACCTTAAATCGGCTTTTACGATCAAATGGTTAGGTTTGGCGCAAGTGCCAAAATAAACGAAAATTGGTCATTGAGAGATCAAATATTTTTCACTGGCGTGTGAAATATCTATCAACGGTAAGGCAAAATAGGCAAGAAGGACGCAATATTGTGTATCTAGACGAAACCTGGGTAGATAATGATATGACAGGAACAAATGCTGGCAAAGTGAAAGTATTACAGGTGTTGTTCAGGGAATCCGCTCTAGTAGTCGCTTTATTATAGTTCATGCTGGTTCAGAAGCCGGATTTGTTCTAGGTGCTGCTTTAGTTTTTCGCTCGAGACTAACAACAGGAGACTATCATGGACAGATGAATAGAGGTAATTTTGAAAAGTGGTTGCTCAAGAAGTTTCTACCTAACATTCCTCCCAAATCAGTCGTGGTAATGGATAATGCGTCTTATGATTCTCACGTAGAAGATAAACTGCCAACTAAATACTCTACAAAAGCTCATATGATATCATGGCTTGAATCGAACAATCTTGTATGTGATCCAACATGGAGAAATTATCAATTATATGAAGTAATATCAGCCAACAAGCCATACACCTTTAAGGCTGCCTACATTTATGTGCGACCTCAACCCTATTGAACTTGCATCGGCAGGAGTAAAAAAATATATTCGAGAGCGCAACAACGGTGAACTTTTAATTAAAGATTTAAATAAAATAACATTAGAAGCGATTGACTCAATATCTGCTGAAAATTAAAAATCGCATGTTAAACATCTTCGTTCTATTGAAGATAAATACTGGGAAGTAGATGGCAAAATTGAAACGGTTATTGTTGATTTAGTTATCACACTGGGATCTTCAAATAGTGACGACGAAACCTTATCATTTTCAGAGGAAGACAACGATTTAGAAGGAATCGAACCATTAGAATCACAGCCATCAACCTCAAAAATGGCTTAGTTTTTTGATATATTTTGTAAAATTGTTCATAAAGTAGCTGTCAATAATATTGCAATTAATATTCGAAAAACTACAGAACTCATATTTTTCCAAAATTAAAACATCAATGTAGCCATAGTAGGGGAGCCAGCACTAATTCCAGTGAACAAGATTTATCAAACTTTTAACCTATGCAGTTCGACTTTGGGCTATTCAAGTATGCCAAAAGTGACCGTTTGTCTCCGTCGGTCATATTACTTTGTACAGGGAGCGTCAGTGTGAAGACCTTTTTAAGAAAAAAGTTTAATATGAACACAAAAGTCTTAACTTTGGAGATACAGGGTTTTAAAAAAACATTTTTTTATAATCCTAATTCTGATGCTATTATAGATAAACAACTGAATGATGAAATTTGATATACGTCTTTTATGCATAAGAGGGAATTTTTTATTAACAATCAATTTTTGAAATTTTTACCAGTGACGTGCATATGTAATTAACCTGGGTAAATCCGTATGCTCCTTAATGCATAGAAGACGTGTATCAAATTGCATGCAGTTATCTACGTTAACATCAGAATTGGGATGAAAAAAAAAATGTTTTCTTTTTAAACTTTACCATCCTGTATCGCAAAAGTTAAGACTTTTAGGACATAAAAACACCCCCTTTAACATCAGCACGCAATTAGGAACCGCCCTGTATAGTACTTCACAATGACGGCCCCTGTATCAAGTAATATGACGAACGGAGACAGACGGCCACTTTTGGCATACCCGAGTAGCCCAAAGTCGACTGCATAAATTAAAATTTTGATAAATCTCATTCAATGGATCTGATGCTGGCTGCCCTTGTAAAATCTGGACTTGTAAATCGTGTATCACTATACTAGGTGGTATAATAATAGTGGACGTAGGCAGTAGCCCGGGAACCGTTAATGACAGAACTCAAGAAAAAACATATTTATAGGGAAATCGATCAAGAAAAATCAAAATTAAATCATTTTAAAATTCGAAAGTTCGCCGTTTTTGCAACACAAAAGAGATATAGAAGTGCGGCAAACGAAAGAAAACAGACAATATAGATAAAGGTTCATTAAGCATAGTTACATTTTTTAATTATCTGAAGTGCGTATAGTCAGAAAGCAGTGCCATATTATTTAAAGAACGACGGGACACCACTGGTTTAAAGAGATTTCTTGGCCGACCTTCCTAAACCCATTGACTCTGCTTGGTTTTCTTTCGTGTCCCGCACTTTTCATATTACGTGTTTATCTTCAATTTTTAACCAACAACTATTCTATAAAAAAAAATATGTGTTCACAGAATCAGCAGTTTAACAAAAAAAAAGGAAAATTGCAGTGAATTCCCAATAAAAAAACAGTTTTGTACATGCATATAATTAAAATTATAACCTTAGAAAAAAAAACATTTAAAGTCTTGTATTGTAAAGAAAAGTATAACATTAGAAAAAAACATTCAAAATCTAAGTCAAAACAAACATAGGAACACATATCTACAGTTAGATTACCTGTAAATGTAAATATCCAAAATATGCATTTTTAGGATTTTCTCGGATTATAAAGGTTTGATTCCTCCGAAACACGATGCACTTTATTTTTTAATTTCACATAACTTTATTTTTAAATTTCACATATATGTTACCATTTAATTTTTTCGATCTTGTTGATGTAAAAAAAACGATTTTGCCCTCGAGTGCACTCACGGCCAGGGCCGTCTCTAGTTCAAAATTTCAGGGGGGGCTACATAATAAAAACACGATTATCCCCAAATGAGTTTTATTGGTCATGTCAATAAAAAGGTTAAGCAGATTTATGTAATAAAAACTAAAAATAAACAGGTTAAATTTCTTTTAGACCATAATTTAACAAAAACAATTATCTAATAGAAATAACTAAATAAAAATAAATAAATAAAAAGTAATTTGAAATTAAATAGATTTAACGTCAATGTATAAGACAGGTACTATAATAATGACTGAAAAACAGGTTAAACTCAAACACATTTTACGCCATAAATTTAAAAATGAAATTATAATAATAGTTGAACATTTCTATGCTTTTCTCTTGCCAAACGATTTAGCACATCTGCGGTATCAGTTTTTATATTTTTGTGCACGCTTAAAAGTACAAGACTTTTAATCTTTCTTGACCAGTAGAATTTCGCAGTAGATAGTCTTTTAATCGCCTTAACGTTGAAAACGATCTTTCAGACGAAGCTGTGGATACTGGTAACGTAGCAAGAATTTTTAAAAGCATATTCGGAAACAGTAGTCTTTTGGTCTCTGATAAATGAGGCAACTCAGTCCATTTTTGCTTTCATATTTGTAACTCTGCCGATAACGTATGTGAGTCTAAAAACTCTTTGTATAAAGAAAAGTCTTCTACCTTTATAGACATAGACATAGATGGGGAGCCCGACAAGGGCAGCACTTAGGCTCACTGGGGCCCATTGTGCTATCCCCCCAAGTAGGCCTGTCAGGCCAAGAGCCCACTCCTTTTTAGAAAGGAAAGGACCCTTTCAGGTCGCGCACGTCCCACAAGCTCGGGTTCTACATAGGTGTCACCCAAGCAAAGCAGTCTGGCGTTGACTAAAGCGTCACATCGACAGACTAGATGCTCGGTAGTTTCATCTACCTCAGCACAAAACCTGCAGTTTGGATCGTTGTCGAGTCCAATCTTATGCAGGTAATATTTCACTAGCCAGTGTCCAGTTAGGATCCCGGTAATAGTTCTAAGTTGACTTCTGTTTAGGTTTAGAAGTCTATTAGACTCAGAACGGCTATAAGGGCCTGATATGAAGACCTTAGACTGTCTGAGTCCTGCTAGCTCGTGCCATTCAGCACGGAATTCCTCGACAGTGCGATTCTTAATCCTAGCCTTGACAGCTGAAGGAGCAATTCCAAGAGCAGGTTCCGGCCCAGTGAAAGCAGTGTTGCTACCTTTCCGAGCCAGCTGATCCGCCCCTTCATTACCCAGAATGCCCTGATGGCCAGGCACCCAAATGAGGCTAACCCTATATTCTACCTTTACTGAGTATGTAACGCACATAGTTGGAAGTAGTAAATACAATGACGAAAGTGATTCTTTATGGTTCGAAAATCTTTCAGATAATTGTTGGATAAAATCATCAAAAAAGGGAATTGCTATAGTTATTGTTCTGCAGTGGCTACCACTATATTAGAACGGTTCTGCTGACGTGCAGCTATTCTAGGCATTTTGATGCAAGCATCATTATCCACAGACTTTATAGGCATTTCTGATTTTTTATAAATATTGTTAAATTCGTGATCGATGTGAGTCTCATTTTTTTTGTTTAGTATTACCACTTTTTTATCGTGCAGCGGAAAATAATTGCATTTATGCATCTAATAAGTTGCATTTTGAGAGGTGCATTTTTTGAAATGATTAATAACTTGGTCAATAGTGAATTAAATGGGCCAAATTGTATTACTACCCATACAAAACACATGGGGAAAACAAGATTACACCAATTTAATTTTTTAGCGTATTTAGAGTATAATACTTCTCAAAATAAGGAAAAAGTGTTATATGAACATAGGTCGACAAATGCTTTATTCGCGAGATACAGATACAGTTATATATTAATCGTTATTCGTTCTATATCTCGGACCTAAAGGGTTTCCACTTCTTTGCTCATATAAAACTTTTTTCTTATTTTGAGATGTACTATATGCTAAATATGTTAGAATGTAACCGGTTTTCCCCGTGCATTTCAAATGAGAGTTGGGCAAAGTTTAACACCCTGTATATTAAAGACTAGGTAAATCTAGGAATATTTCCAACATCATATTCGTATTCAGCGACACCAAAAACCCCCGAGTAATTATATTTTATTCATTATTTATCAAGATATTACTCACTTCAATATGCATTCTCTAAATGCATTTTTTCAATGCACAAATGCAATTACATTCCGCTGCACGATAAAAAGAGGTAACAAATTTTAAAAATGCCTTCCAGAACTGAATGCAAAATAACCCCTCTCAATCCGCCTTACTGCGGAAATTTCGAAAGTGGAATGCTATAATTCCTCGACTAAAAAGTGGAACTCCAAAAGCAATAATATGCGAATATAACCTAATATGACTGAAATTAATATCCAAATTTACTTCCGTCAGATAAAATAAACTGCTAAAACTTTGATTACTCCTGGCGAGCCGCATCAGATCATCGTTATGAACAATGTTAGGTATGCCAAATGTTCAACAAATTTTAGCTAAACGAGAATTGACAGAAAAATTTCACGATTCCATGCAAGGAAAAACGTAGGAAATAATAATGAGGACAACTGTAAATTTTATTAAGGCCACTTTTTTATATAAGAAGTAAATCAAAACATACCGGCATTATGGTACCATTATATGTGTTATTTTCATTACAGTTTATCAATCATATTATAAATTCCGGAAGATGAATTAGATAGACCTATGATATTTTCATATGAAAAAAGAGGATAAACATATAAATACCAGCAGTTGCAAAAATTTTTGAATGTCATTTTTTCAGTGACAAAATGAGTAATAGAAAACCATTTTCGGGTTTTTTGCATCCACAAGCGAAAAAAGTGATATTAAATCTAATAAAGTATTACGAAAATGAAAATTCACCGACTAATATCCAGCAGTAGCAAAAGCTCTGGGAATCGGTAAAACTGTGCAGAAAATTGTGCATGAAAAAAAGAATAATTTACTACCGAAGAAAAAGAAATGTACACGAAAAAAGCCAAAGACAGAAGACTTAAGTGACAATGTAAAAATGGATGTTCGTAATGAAATTTACGATTTATATACATCAAAAACTAATATAACACTTCAAGTATTGCAAGAAGCTTTAAAAAATCGAGGCATATTGGAAATTGGACTAAAATCGTTGTCAAAATTAATAAAATTGTTGGGTTTTCGATATAAAAAGGACTGTAATCGAAGATTTTTATGCGAGTTGCCACATATAGCAAGTCAGCGTATCCAGTTTTTAAAGAAATACACGGAAAATGTTAATTCAAAATTTAGAAAAGTGGTATTTTTAGACGAGACTTGGATATTTTCTAATGGAAGTGGTTCGAAATCTTGGCAGGACGAGTCTGTAAAAATTGTCAAGAGAAAAAAGGGATGTGGGACGGGAAAACGGTTCATCATTTTGCATTCAGCTTCTTCAAAAGGATTTCTCACAGGTGTGAGGTTTACTGTTTTTTTCAACATCCAAAAGTATCGACTACCATGATAATATGAACTGTAAACTGTTTGAAAAGTGGCTAAAAGAACCACTGATTCCAAATTTAGATGCTCCATCTTTAATAAGTCTGGACAATGCATCTTATCATTCAATAATCTTAAATAAACAACCTACTTCGTCCTGGAAGAAAACTGATATTTATGACTGGCTAATAAAACAAAAACAAAATCCTTTACCCAATATGCCGAAACTAGAACTACTTTTAATGGCAAAATCTATTAACAAACCAACAATATATGCCGTAGATGAAATATTACGGGGAAATGGACATGAAGTCTTACGACTGCAGCCATACCATTGCTTTGCAGTTTAACGCAACAGAATTAATATAGGCTGGGGCAAAATTATATTACGAAAAACACGTGAACGATGGTCTTACATCAGATGAAGTGCAAGTTGTTTGGCAAGATTCATTAAATTATATTACGCCGGAGTACTGGAAGAAATCTGTGGAACATACGGAGAAATTAATATGGGATTGGTGGAATTGAGAACGAGTTCTACATGTCAAAATAGCTCCAATGATCATTGTGCCATTTGAGGACGACTCAGAAGATGAGGACTTTTTAAGTGGTGATGATATTTTTTAGTCTATAATATTGAAAAGTTTCTGAAGGATTATATTAGTTTTTGACGTGTATAAATCATA
This sequence comes from Kuschelorhynchus macadamiae, assembly GCA_030620095.1. Lineage (NCBI taxonomy): Eukaryota > Metazoa > Arthropoda > Insecta > Coleoptera > Curculionidae > Kuschelorhynchus > Kuschelorhynchus macadamiae. Next base: position 1,142,315 of record JAUTXW010005465.1, on the reverse strand, counting down.
AATTTCATTATGAATATCCATTTTGCATTGTAAGTTAAGTCTTTTGCCTATGGATTTTTTCGTGTACATTTCTTCATCTTTTTCGGAAGTAAATTATTGTTTTTTTTCATGTACAAGTTTCTTTTTTCCTTATACCGATTCTCAGAGCTTTTGCCACTGGCTCCTGGATATTAGCCGATGAATTTTAATTTAAAATTTTTTTATTAGATTTGACACCATTTTTTTGTTTACTTTTTTAGTATATTTGTAATTTTGTAGGCAATAAATAAATAATTATAGAATACTTGTTCCAATTTTAAACCGTGTTTAAAATAAGTAATTTTTTTTATTAATTATAAGACAAAATTTGATATATAAAAATCGGTAAAATTGCTTTACCAGAAACTCGGGGCTAACGAAAAATACATATATATATATATATATATATATATATATATATATATATATATATATATATATATATATATATATATATATATAGCCTGTATTTTTCGCGTGCCTGGCCCTTAATTTTAGAGTGAAATTTGAAGAAATCGGATAAGTAGTTTTTTAGCTATGCCGCGAACAGACAGACTGACAGACAGACATGGCTACAGACAGTCGGAATTGAGAAAACATATTTTTCTAGGGACCCTTAAACGTAAAGATCTGAAAAAATCCCACGAGGGAAGTAATAACTAATTATCTTGTGTTTTTAACAAAAGTGTGTAATATTCTTGCAAAATTAAATTTTTTTGTTATCACAATACAAAAAAAACAAGTTTTCATTGCACAGGGGTGGCCCGCATTAAAATAAATGACACTGTATAAGTGGTTAGATTTTTAGGTCAAGCGGGGCTCATAATTTTTGGTGATTGATAAAAAAATCTCATTTTCATTAAGTGGCTGTATAAACAGAACATTTTCTGATTGTTCCACTGATTCGAACCGCCTTCCGACTTTATTAAGGCGCTTGCCATTTTGAGTATTTTTGTTTTTGCCAACCAAAAAAATTTAACCAAATACATATTTTACGAATTTTCTTATTTAGTCCCTCGGCATTTAATATATAAAATAATATTAAGTGGCTATCTTAATAATATTGCGTAATATAATAAAAAAAACTATTTTCTTTCTCCCTGTATGTTTGTAAATAACCCATCGAGATTTGATAGCTCGATAAAAGAATCACACAACATTTTGGTATTCACTGTTTTCTGATTTGATTTATAATGTTTGTGACCTTTGGACCCGCACGATAAGACCGCATTCGACTATATTAATTATTTTTTAAGTTAACTATAAAGCAATGCACAATACATCTATACAGGCGCGTATACAAGAGGGATAATAGGGGTAATTACCCCTCCCCCCTATATGAATCGATGACAAAATTATTTAATTGTTTATTATTGAAGTTCATGTAATTATACGAAGAAGAGTATAAGGCTTGTGTGCTATATGAAAAGTGACTTTTTTTTGGTGGTCGCTTCCGTTTCATATGGGAAAAACCCATAGCTCCAAGCTGTATACTCCCCTGCACCTATATTTTATTAGAGATCTCAATCAGTCAATTGCCTCGAATTTCCTTAACGTTAATCTATTCAGCTAACAGACCGCGGAATCCCCTACTCACTGAAAGAGCAGCGCGGCATTGCACAATTGCACGGCGCTAGAAGTGGTCTAGCCCGTTTTCCTGTCTGACCAACGTTACCGGTTGTTTTTTTATTACTTTTATTTTAGTATTATTTTTTATAATTTTGTTTAATTTCGGGGGTGGGGGATTTAAACCCCCACCCCCCCCCCTAAATACGGCCCTGGTTACGGCGTTTTTGCGAGGTATTTTTCTGGGCCACCAGCATATTCCGAATGACATCTGTCTGTGTTAAACTAATATTAAATAACCGTTGTGTCAACGCTTAAAAGGTAATAGAGGAAGGATGGCCACATTCGTTCGTCGGCCTCGTCAGACGCTAAGCCCAGACTGGGAAAGACTCGGTGTAGAAAAGAAGAAATCCGTCTTTCGGACGCCCACAATCGAAAATATACAGGAACTGACAGGCAAGTACATAAACGGATAATTTTTATTTTTTGTTAGCTTTGGCACCTTGAATTTTTCGAGTTTCTGTGTTCAAACGTAGAAGATTATTCCTTACAAGTGGCTACACGGGTCTAGTACGATTTAATACATCTCGATTTTTTCCTTTTTTTTTGGTTTTGTTAGGAAGCTTTTTTATTAAAAAAAAAATCACAAAAATTTTTATAAATAACCAAGAAACTTCAGAAATTTCACTACTTTTCTAATGTTAAACTGTCAATTATGAAGTTTTTGACAAAATACAGATTCTAAATTATATGCACTGTTGTCAAACTTACTTAGTTTTCTTCAAATATACAACAAATAGTATTCCTAAATTTAAACAAAACGGTTTAACGATAGTTTTATTAATAAACCTGACGCTAACCTAACCCAGTATGACTTACAGTACCCTAAATCGCTATCGTCAATCACGCTACTTTAGAGTGCGCGCATATTTTAGGTATGATGTTATGGCTTTATTGATGGCTTTATCGACGAACCTGGGCTAACCTAACGCTAACGGAACACATCCACCTAACAGTTTTGTTAAAAAAAAACAGCTTTACCGCGCGCTTTCTTTACAGCGGCCCTAACCAATCCTAACCTAACCTAAACCCCATTTTTTTAATTATAAGTCATAAAATACTAAAATTACTAACGATAATAAAACCAAATAAATGCCCAATTTTCCTTTCGGCACTATATGTGTATAGTCGAATGCGGTCTTATCGTGCGGGTCCAAAGGTCACCAACATTATGAATCAAATCAGAAAACACAGTGAATACCAAAATGTTTGATTATTTTATCGAGCTATTAAATCTCGATGGGCTATTTACAAACATACAGGGAGAAAGAAAATAGTTTTTTTTTATTATGTTAGGCAATATTATTAAGAAAGCCACTTAATATTATTTTATATATTAAATGCCGAGGGACTAAATAAGAAAATTCGCTAAATATATATTTGGTTAAAATTTTTTGGTTGGCAAAAACAAAAATACACAAAACGGCAAGCGCCTTAATAAAGTCGGAAGGCGGTTCGAATCAGTGGAACAATCAGGATATGTTCTGTTTATACAATTACTTAATGAAAGTGAGATTTTTTTATCAATCACCAAAAATTATGAGCCCTGCTTGATCTAAAAATCTAACCACTTATACAGTGTCATTTATTTAAATGCGGGCCACCCCTGTAAAAAGAAAACTTGTTTTTTTTTGTATTGTGATAATAAAAAAATTTTATTTTGAAAAAAAAATACACTTTTGTTAAAAACACAAGATAATTAGTTATTACTTCCCTCGTGAGATTTTTTGAGACCTTTACGTTTAAGGGTCCCTAAATGCCGAAAAACATATTTTCTCAATTCCGTCTCTCTGTAGATATGTCTATCCGTCAGCCTGTCTGTTCGCTGCATAGCTAAAAAACTACTTATCCGATTTCTTCAAATTTCAGTTTAAAATTAAGGAACATGCATGCGAAAAATACAGGCTATATATATATATATATATATATATATATATATATATATATATATAGAGAGAGAGAGAGAGAGAGAGAGAGAGAGAGAGAGCCTGTATTTTTCGTTAGCCCCGAGTTTCTGGTAAAGCGATTTTACGGATTTTTATATATCAAATTTTCTCTTATAATTAATAAAAAAAATTACTTATTTTAAACACGCTTTAAAATTGGAACAAGTATTCTATAACTATTTATTTATTGCCTACAAAGTTACAAATGTACTAAAAAAATAAGCAAAAAAATGATGTCAAATCTAATGAAAAAAATTTTAAATTAAAATTCACTGGCTAATATCCAGAAGCCAGTGGCAAAACCTCTGAGAATCGGTATAAGGAATGTACAGAAACTTGTGCATAAAAAAAACATAATTTACTTACTTACTTACTTTACAAAGAAGATTAAGAAATATACACGAAAAAATCCAAAGGCAAAAGACTTAAGTTACAATGCAAAAATGGATATTCATAATCATCATCACTTAAAAAGTCCTCATCTTCTGAGTCGTCCTCAAATGGCGCAATGATCATTGGTGCTATTTCCACATCTAGAACTCGTTCTCGATTCCACCAATCCCATATTAATTTCTCCGTATGTTCCACAGATTTCTTCCAGTACTCCGGCCTAATATAATTTAATGAATCTTGCCAAACAATTTGCACTTCATCTGATGTAAGACCATCGTTCACGTGTTTTTCGTAAAATGATTTTGCCTCAGCCCATATTAATTCTATTGCGTTAAACTCGCAATGGTATGACGGCAGTCGTAAAACCTCATGTCCATTTTCTCTTAATATTTCATCTATGGCATATATTGTTGGTTTTTTAATAGTTTTTGCCATTCAAAGAAGTTCTAGTTTCAGCATATTGGATAATGGATATAGTTTTCGTTTTATTAATAAAATATTACTTTTCTTCCAGGATGAAGTAGGTTGTTTATTTAAGATTCTTGAATGATAAGATTGTCCAGAATGATTAAAGTCATCTAAATTTGGAATCAGTTGTTCTTTTAACCACTTTTCAAACAGTTCACAGTTCATATTATCATGGTAGTCCATACTTTTGGATGTTGAAGAAAACAGTAAACTTGCCCCTGGAAAAATCCTGTTGAAGAACCCACATGCAAAATGATGAACCGTTTTCCATTCCCACATTCCTTTTTTCTCTAGACACTTTTTACAAACTCGTCCTGCGAAGATTTCGAACCACTTCCATTAGAAAGTCTCGTCTAAAAATACCACTTTTCTAAGTTTTGAATTAACATTTTCAGTGTATTTCTTTAAAAACTGGATACGTTGACTTCCTATATATGGCAACTCGCGCAAAAATCTTTGATTACAGTCTGTTTTATATCGAAAACCCAACATTTTTATTAATTTTGACAACGATTTTAGTCCAATTTCCAATATGCCTCGATTTTTTACGGCTTTTTTTTAAAACTTGAAGGGTTATACTAATTTTTGATGGGTATAAATCGTAAATTGTATTACGAACATCCATTTTTACATTGCCACTTAAGTCTTCTGTCTTATGCTTTTTTCGTGTATATTTCTTAATCTTGTTCGGTAGTAAATTATGCTTTCTTTCATGCACAATTTTCTGCACAGTCTTTATACCGATTCCCAGAGATTTTACTGCTGTCTCCTGGACATTGGCCGGTGAATTTTCATTTTCGTAATATTTTATTACATTTAGTACCATTTTGGATGCAAAAAACGCAAAAATTGTTTTCAATTACTCATTTTGTCAGAGACTTGTCAATCTGACTTTGAAGTGATATCGCTCAAAGATTTTTGCAATTGCTGGTATTTATATGTTTATCCTCTTTTTTCATATGAAAATATAATAGGTCTATCTAATTCATCTTCCGGATTTTATGCGGAGGATATGATTACACGTAATAAAAAGAAAAACAAACTTAAAAAGTTTGTCGTTGTTAAATCGTATGACCCGCGCGATAACACTGCTTTTGACTATATAACTGGTTGCCTAATTAATGTGAAACACCCTAAATATTTTTGCTTTAGTGATGGTGCCTACCCTGGTGCTAACCCGGTGCCACTCCACCTAATTCCTTCGCACTATGACTTGCATCAATCCATCTATATAAAAAACAATATTACTGGCACATCAAAGTATATAACAAAATTTACTGTGGCAACAGCGCTCACGCCTGACTTAATGACATGCAGTATGCAGTTAAGTTATCAGCGTTTAGATACAAAACAAACTTCATTTGTTAGATATTCTGTTAGAGAATTATACATATTCCTAATTTCAAAAAAAAAACAATTCTAATTTACTAAACATATACTAGAAATAAACAAATCTCTCAAAATACCCATATATTAACTTACAAAAACAGTCACATGCAGAAAATAAAAGGGAATTTCAAATAAAATGTGTTAAGTGCCGTAGCGCGACTTGCAAATCAATTCTAATTTGTATTATTTTGTGAAAAATTGTAAAGCATCCACGCTTTTTTTTTGCTTAAATGTAGTAAAATGTAACAAAACTCAAAAAAAGGTCAAAAATCGAGATGTATGATGAAATCAATTTTCATTTGAACCGACAAATGAACTAGAAATTTATCGCACTCTCCTGCCAATAAAGTCCAACTCCGTTGGACCAGATGGTATAAGCACGAATATCCTCCTTTACTGTTGCCCTCGTATCCTTCCAGTGATTGAACACATATTTAATTTTTGCACAGCTCATAGCACATTTCCGGCGCTTTGGAAGTCAACACACGTTTTTCCTCTAGCTAAAAAAGCTGATCCTAAGGACTTTCAAGACCTGAGACCAATTAGTTTATTATGCGTGCTTTCTAAAGTATTAGAAAAAATTTGGGACCGTCAAATCAGGACATTCGTGGAGGAAAACTCCATACTCCCTGAGTTTCAATCAGGTTTTCGCAATAATCACAGCTGTGTTTCAGCATTAACTGAGGTCACAGATGACATCCAGATTGAATCAGATAGTGGCAGACTGACATTATTAGTCCTGCTTGATTACTCGAAAGCGTTTGATCGCATACATCATAGCTTGATGCTGGCTCTTTTAAACTATTTGGGTTTCTCGAGGGGTTCATTAGATCTTTTACGTTCATACTTACACAACAGATCTCAATCGGTTCAGCTGTGTGGAAAAATATCTGAACCCTCCTACATAACTTGTGGGGTACCTCAGGGTTCCATACTCGGCCCTTTGCTCTTCTCTCTGTACACTTCTCAGTTCCCTAAAGTTCTGCGATTTTGTAGATATCATATGTATGCCGATGACACGCAGGTCTATTTTTCATTTTCTGAGGACACCTTGACAATCAGGATCTGTCATCTCTTTGTAACATCTCTCGAAAATACTGCTTGACTTTGAATGCCTCTAAGTCATGCATGTTGCTGTTTGGAGGGTCTGCAGCCCGCTTAAGATGCCTACACAGCATCGACGTTTCGATGAATGGAGTGCATCTTTCTTTGAAGGAGAGTTCAAAAAATCTGGGTTTGGTTTTGGATTGCAGAATGAGATTTTGGGAACACGTCTCTGCTGTTATCAGAAGAGCGTTTATGAACCTTAAAATGATCTACCTTAACAGGCACTTACTAAATAAGAAAAGTCACCTAAGTCTCTGCGAAGCTATGGTTCTCTCCCACTTGAACTATGGCGATGTTGTTTATGGACCTAACATAATTCAGGCAGACGCTCGGCGACTTGTTCAGAACGCTTGTATTCGGCTTATTTGTGGTCTTAAAAGGAGAGATCACGTATCATTGTCCCTCAGGAGCTTGGGATGGCTTAATATGGTGGATCGCAGAACATTACACTGTTCAGTCTTTTATTATAAAATTATTTCAAAGAAAAAGCCTACATACCTTTACGACAAATTAAAATTTCGCAGTTCAGTCCATACGATAAATATTCGGCATAAAGACCAACTGACTATTCCAACACATAGAACCGCTCAATTCTGTGGATCATTTAGCTATAATATTGCTAAAGTATATAACGAAATTCCCGCAAATATCAAAAACCTTTCGCTAATTGTTTTCAAGAAACGTCTCAAGGACTGGTTAAATAATCGTTTGTAGATTTTTATTATGCTTTTCTCGCTATTTGCTGGTATCTGCTATTGTAATGTTTCTCCTGCTCTCTTTTACATTCATTGCTTTTCACTGGATAAATTGTGCATTATTATATTTACATTAGGTTTACACGTAGTTTTATATGCTATATGTAGGTAAAGAGCTTCTAGCGTGTTTTGTACATTTCAGTCTTTATCTTATCACGAGTAAAGATCTTTGCGCAGTCCATTCCATATTCCATTTACTTTCCACATTTGTAAAGTAGTCTTCGTGATTAGCCTTTGGGAGCAACAGGACATGGAATGGATCTTTACATCGTAGATTTGGGTTGAGTGGAAGAGCGCTGCTCTCCGTGAAAGCAGTGAGTGCGAACTCTGCCTTTGTTATATATAGTGGTAACATTTTTATATTTTAATATAATATCATTGTAATTATTATATGCTACTCTGTAACAATAAAGCAATAAATAAATAAATAAATAAAATAAATAAATGTATTAAAATGTACCAGATCCTGGCTACACTATTACTGTTTAGGTAACAGTTTAAAAAATTGTCTTTATTATGTTATATTAATAAATTTTCTCTATAGGGACATTTTCGATAATTTTTTACTACAGTTCTTTCTCGCTGATTTTCGTGATTTTTTGACACAATGGTAGATTTCGGGTTGCTAATCACGAATCCGAATTCAAATCGATTCGGCAACGTTTAGTTTTCGAATCATTCTTCTTCAAAATCTCAGATCTCCCTTTTTAATGGATTTCCTTTCTTTGTTTAGAAGATATCCCTTTTTTTAGCATAAAAATGAAAGTGACTAAAAAAATCAATACAAACCTAGTTTTAAACTTTTTTTACACTACGTCAGCAGCAGGTTTTTTTTTTCTTAATGTTGGTACAAAATTGCGTTCTCTGCAATGCTGGAAAACATTAAAGCTTTTTCTTTTGTATTCAGGAATGTGTTTAAAGTGTAAATGTAACAAACCAATATCAACCGAGATATTATTCGCACTATACGGGGTGCTTCATTTTAACTGACACCTTTTAACGTACATCAGGCTATTTCTTAAAAAAATGTGAGTAATTCAAATAGTAAAACAACTAAGTAGGTATTAGTAGAAATATTAATTTCTATCTTTTGTAACAAAATTATCCATGCTTGAGATTGCATTTGTTGAAGACAAGTCTGAGTAAATTGTTATTATTTTTTAAACTTAATTTTTTTGACATAAAAACTACTTTCTTTTAAATTATCAATTCTAGGCACTTTTTGAATAAAGTTTTTCAGTAAGTTTTCTTCTTTATTAGTAAGTTTTGGTATACCGAGTAAATATATAATTATTAAAACCTTTATACAGGGTACTGTATATTTATACCCGTCCAGGACATATGCAGGTCAGAGAGAGCTACATTCGAAATCATTCTCAGGTATACAGGGTTCGTCAAACGTGGCATAATAAAGTTACATTTTTTTATTGGATTACACTGTATTTTATTGTATATTTGAATTCCTCAATAAAAGTAAGGTTAAATTTTAATTAATTAAAGGTTTCCTATACCTAATGACAGCATATCTGCACTTACTAAATAATACGGAAATTATTAAAATTCTATTGGATTTAGGTATAACCACAGAACCCTAAATTGCAGTTGAAAGTGTAATATCTTAAAATTCATCTTTAATTTAAATGGTTTGCTTGCAAACGCTTTGGATTTTGTGAGCTTATGTTTTATTAATTTTTTGTATGATCTAATGTTTTTAGTTTAGAGCCATTTATTCAAATGGAATAAATTATTGGTTTAGAATATACCATAGAACATAGAGTCATGTTTAAATTCATGTGATTGGTAATTTTTTTCGAGGTTTCATTTGAATTTTGAAGGTTTTCATCCAGGACGATGCGAAGTTATACGACCCGTTCAGCATTTCATAACAGGGAGCAGTTACGAAGGAACTTGGGATTCTTTAGGTTTTACTGGGTACGGAACATATTCTTTCCCACATGGTAAGTTAAAATGTAAGCAACTAACGTGCACATTTTTTTAAAGGATATAAAACAAAAATATAAAGAAATAAAACCTTAAAAAATAAAAATGCACTAAACAGTAGAGAAATATTTTTTCTTTGTGAAATTACTTTTTTCTCTTTATATATATATATATATATATATATATATATATATATATATATATATATATATATATATATATATATTATTCACGCAACCCGTTCATTAAAAGTTTTTGATGACGCCATTTAGATAAAAATTTCAAATTTTGGGATTAAGGTAAGGTCAAGAGGTACTTCTTTTTTGAAATATTTTCAACTTCCTGTCACTTCCGGTTTATCCAGAAGCTGGTATCAACTTGCTTATTTTAAATGGAACACCCTGTATTTTATGATATTTTTGGATTTTACGGAGAATTTTAATGCTATTTTATGTAACATGTCCTATACCTAGGTTTAAGCGTTCTTAAGATACTTGACCTTGAACCAAAAATGAGCCTTCGGGGTACCAAATTTTAAAATCTCATATTTTTGTAAGTTTTGAAGATATAATCTTCATATTTTGCAGACGATCCGTAAATAATCTTAGGTTTCTATTTTTTTTATTGAATTTGTCTATTTTTATACAGGGTGACCTAAATTCAGCGGCAAACATTCACATTTTCAAAGCCGCTAAAGTCCGTTTTTTTAAAGGGGACACCCTATAACTTTATGCACTATCAAATGTAGAATTTAATTTTCTATCGAACTGTATTAAGGTTCCCTATACCTATTCATAACCATTTTCGAAATAATCAGGTCTTTATCAAACTATCATATGTATTTGCTAAATGCTTACACCTTCCCGTAGTAAGCCATGGAAAAACAATTGTTGTGCTTTTTTATTCAATATGACAGCTGATTTGAAACTTTTAAATTAAAATAAAATAACACTCAAAAGCTGATATTCTCAATTCATTTTATATCCGCGGAGAATGTTACAAAATATTGGAGAGAACATGCCATGTTTTTAATGAAAAACGTCCTCATTTATCGCCAATGAACAAGAGAAAATAGAAGAGGATTGAAACGAAATTTTTTCGTTTCGGAAAAGTTAAAGTTATAAAAAATGTAATAAATTGTTTACATTATTTTTAACTATATCTACTAAGTTCAAGACTGTTCTAAACTTGTTTTAGTGAACTTAAAAATTGTAGCAATCTAACAATCAACAATAAATAAATAAAATAATAAAATTGAATTATAACAAATGTTCTATATGCTGTCCGTTCATTTGAAGACACATTTCAATTCTTCTTTGTACAGTTGCTGTGGCTCGTTGAATTTGTCCGTTTTCTAATTCGGCAAAAGCTGTTCGTATCCTGTCCAGTAAATCTTGTTGGTTATTTACTGGGGAAGCATAGACTTTACCTTTGATAAATCCCCATAAATAAAATTCTAGGGGTGTTATATCCGGCGATCGCGGGGGCCATCTCCAAGGGCCATTGGGACCAATCCAGAGATCTTCAAAAATTCGATATAATTGGAGATAAACTGCAGCGGAATTATGTGCTGGTGCACCACCAGCTCACCAATAGGAATTTCTTCTATAAATTTAGAAACCGTCCCTCATAGAATTTCCAAATACTTATCACTGAGTAAATTGTCTTGAACGCGTTTCGCGTAGAGCGTGCGGATTATCTGCTGCCCAGAAATGTTCGTTTCTTCTATTTGTTATTCTTTCTCTAGAAAATTTCGCTTCATCAGTCCAAAATATTTAGGAAAGGAATTGAGGGTCTTCTTGAATTTTCAAAAACATGAACTCGCAAAATTCTACTCGTCGGACGTCATCACCAGGTCTCAAGACTTGCTAATGTGTTTATTACGTTATCCTCAGCATTTGTCACTGGTTTCGGAACATTTTTTGTAACTTTAACCTTGCCAAAACGCAAAAAGTTCGTTTCAATCTTCCAGAATTTTGACTTGTTCATTGGCGGAAAATCAGGGTGGCATTCATTAAACATACGACACGTTCTCTCCAAAATTTTATAACATTCTCCATGAATATAAAATAGACTGAGAATATCAGCGTTTGAGTATTCTTCCATTTCGATTTAAAAGATTTAGTTTATCACTGACAGCTTTCGATAAATAACGCATACTACTCATCTGTCATATTTGATATTGGATCTCAATTGTTTTTCCATGGCTCACCTTTGGAACATGTAAACATTCAAGCAAATACATACGATATTTTTATAAAACCCAATTATTTCGAAAATGGTTACGAATAGGTATAGGGAACCTTAATACAGTTCGATAGAAAATGAAATTCTACATTTGATAGTGCATAAAGTTATAGGGTGTCCCATTAAAAAAAAGCGGCTTTGAAAATGTGAATGTTTGCCGCTGAATTTAGGACACCCTGTATAAAAATAGACAAATTCAATAAAAAAAATAGAAACCTAAGATTATTTACCGATCGTCTGCAAAATATGAAGATTATATCTTTAAAACTTACAAAAATATGAGATTTTAAAATTTCGAACCCCGAAGCCTCATTTTCGGTTCAAGGTCAAACATCTTAAGAACGCTTGAACTTAGGTATAGGACATTCTACATAAAATAGCATTAAAATTCTCCGTAGAATCCAAAAATATCATAAAATACAGGGTGTTCCATTTAAAATAAGCAAGTTGATACCAACTTCCGGTTAAACCGGAAGTGACAGGAAATTGAAAATATTTCAAAAAAGAAGTACCCGTTGACCTTATCCTAATTCCAAAATTTGAAATTTGTATCTAAATGGCATCATCAAAAACTTTTAATGAACGGGTTGCGTGAATAACTATGTATATATATATATATATATATATATATATATATATATATATATATATATATATATATATATTTTTATTAGTGTTTTAGTGACAGCGGAGCTTCCTTTTATACCCCCACCGTCGGCCGAGGGTAATATCTAAACGGTCGTGCGTCATTGTTTATATATTAAGCTTTTAAAATTACACCTTAAACTAAGTAACTGCATTCATCCTTTATTGTGGAACCGTATAGAAAGTTTGTCTTTTAGGCGGACAGAATCAAACAAAAGCATTAAGACTGATAAACTTTCGAAGAAATGTGAAAATCTACTAAAGAAATCAAATCAATCACAAATCTGGTCATTAGAAATAATAGCTGGAGTTGAAGCTGCCCTTGACTCCTCTGAAGAAACGAAAGCAGAGGAAATTCGACAGGAAGTGGGAAGAATTTTTAAATCAAGCAAGCCACATAAACCAAATTTAAATGCTTTCGAACAGAGGACCTTATCAAACCTTCGCAGAAATAAAGACATCACGATTCTTCAAGTAGACAAGGGAAATGCAACTGTAATTATGAATACCCAAGACTACATGCAAAAAATGCTTGTAGTATTACAAGACAATTCTTATAAGCCTTTTTGAAGAGACCCGGCGACGTATCTAGAAAAAAACAACAAAAAAATAAGATAAAAAGTTCAGACATTAAAAATACAACCAAAAATCATGCTACGAGAAAAGTCCAGCAGATGCCCTAGACTCTACGGTTTACCAAAAATTCACAAAACAGGGGTGCCTATCAGACCTATTGTAAGTGCTGTTAATTCGCCTTTACAAAAGCTAGAAAAATACCTTGCGAATATTATACAAAATTTAGCTCAGTTACGTGGATGACATATTTACCATATGGCAACACAGTAATGAAGAACTTGACAACTTTCTAACTCACGTAAAGTCAATATATCCTAAAATACAATTTACCCTAGAGTTAGAGGAAAACTACAAACTCCCATTTTTAAACGTTCTGCTTACAAAACGGGACAACGGACACATTGAACACAACGTTTATAGAAAACCAACACATACTGACAGATATTTGAATGCTGGATCACACCACCATCCAGCACAAATTCAAGCCCTGACCAATACCCTCATATCTAGATCCGTGCGATTAACTAATACACAAACGAGACATGATGAACATAATATAATATCTAACTAGTAATTTAAAAAAAAACGGTTACACAAAGCATGCCATAGATAAAGCCATTAATAAACACAATATACAAACAATTTATAAGCCACAAACAACCATAAGTAAACTACTTGGGAATCCAAAAGATAAAATAAAATTGGAAAACCACGGAGTATATAGCATTCCGTAGCAGGACTGTGAAAAGTTGTATGTTGGGCAAACAAACAGATGAATATCAGCAAGAGTAGAAGAGCATAAACTCAGCATCAGAAATAAACAAACAACCTCTGCCTTATTTTTACATCATCAGGAAACAGGCCACAAAATAAACTTCGAAAGGTGTAAGGAGATTACCAATATAGAGCATTATAGGACCAAAATAATCCGAGAAGCCATAGAAATAGAAAAACAAGGTGATTTAAATAAAAGGGACGAATCATTAAAGTTACCAGCAGTATGGAAATCAATCATATATAAAACGAAAATATAAACAATGACGCATGACCGTTTAGATATAATCCTCGGCCGAGGGTGTGGTTATAAAAGGAAGCTCCGCTGAAAATGCCATATGCGATTTTGGAGGAGTGTCAGCAAAATTGTTCTTTTCAGAACGAGAGTGATGAACGTATGTATACCGGGAATGAAAATACATCATATATATCATATATATACAGGGTTATTCTCGCAACACGTTCATTAAAAGTTTTTGATGATGCCATTTAGATAAAAATTTCAAATTTTGGGATTAAGGTAAGGTCAAGGGGTACTTCTTTTTTGAAATATTTTCAACTTCCTGTCACTTCCGGTTTAACCGGAAATTGGTATCAACTTGCTTATTTTAAATGGAACACCCTGTATTTTATGATATTTTTGGATTTTACGAAGAATTTTAATGCTATTTTATGTAGCATGTCCTATTCCTAGGTTCAAACGTTCTTAAGATATTTGACTTTGAACCGAAAATGAGCCTTCAGGGTACCAAATTTTAAAATCTCATATTTTTGTAAGTTTTGAAGATATAATCTGTATTTTTGCGGACGATCGGTAAATAATCTTAGGTTTCTATTTTTTATTGAATTTCTCTATTTTTATACAGGGTGTCCTAAATTCAGCGGCAAACATTCACATTTTCAAAGCCGCTAAAGTCCGTTTTTTTAAATGGGACACCCTATAACTTTATGCACTGTCTAATGTAGAATTTCACTTTCTATGGAACTGTATTAAGGTTCCCTATACCTATTCGTAACCATTTTCGAAATAACTGCGTTTTATAAAAATATCGTATGTATTGCTTAAATGTTCCAATGGTGAGCCATGGAAAAACAATTGAGATCCAATGCCCAATATGACAGATGATTAGTATGCGTTATTTATCGAAAGCTGTCAGTGATAAACTAAATCTTCTGAATCGAAATGGAAGAATACTCAAACGTTGATATTCTCAATCTATTTTATATTCATGGAGAATGTTATAAAATTTTGGAGAGAACGTGTCGTGTGTTTAATGAACGCCACCCTGATTTGCCGCCAATGAACAAGTCAAAATTCAAGGGGATTGAAACGAACTTTTTGCGTTTTGGCAAGGTTAAAGTTACAAAAAATGTTCCGAAACCAGTGACAAATGCCGAGGATAACGTAATAAACACATTAGCTTATTTCCACGCAAACCCGCAAAGTTCAATACCGTCTGCAGAAAACGATTTGGGCATTTCTTCTTCATCTGTCCAAAGAATCTTGAGCGAACATCATATGCACACTTATTCCTTCCAAAACGTGCAAGCCTTGAGACCTGGTGATGACGTCCGACGAGTAAAATTTTGCGAATTCATGTTTTTGAAAATTCAAGAGGACCCTCAATTCCTTTCAAAAATATTTTGGACCGATGAAGCGAAATTTTCTAGAGAAGAAATAACAAATAGAAGAAACGAACATTTCTGGGCAGCAGAAAATCCGCACGCCTTACGCGAAACGCGTTCTCAAGAGAGGTTTAGCTTCAATGTTTTCGGTATAGTATTAAATGATCAGGTGCGGTACTGTATTTATGAAGACAATTTAAACAGTGATAAGTATTTGGAAATTCTACGAGGGACGGTTTCTGAATTTATAGAAGAAATTCCTATTTGTGAGCTGCAGAATTATTGGTATTAATTAGATGGGGCACCAGCACATAATTCCGCTGCAGTTTATCTCCAATTATCTCGAATTTTTGAAGATCGCTGGATTGGTCCTAATGGCCCTTGGAGATGGCCCCCGCGATCGCCTGATTTAACACCCGTAGACTTTTATTCATGGGGATTTATCAAAGGTAAAGTCTATGCTTCCCCAGTAAATAACCAACAAGATTTACTGGACAGGATACGAACAGCTTTTACCGAATTAAAAAATGGACAAATTCAACGGGCCACAGCAACTGTACAAAGAAGAATTGAAATGTGTCTTCAAATGAACGGACAGCATATAGAACATTTGTTATAATTCAATTTTATTATTTTATTTATTTATTGTTGATTGTTAGATTGCTATAATTTTTAAGTTCACTAAAACAAGTTTAGAACAGTCTCGAACTTAGTAGATATGGTTAAAAATAATGTAAACAATTTATTATATTTTTTATAAGTTTAACTTTTCCGAAACGAAAAAATTTCGTTTCAATCCTCTTCACTTTTCTCTTGCTCATTGGCGATAAATAAGGATGTTTTTCATTAAAAACATGGCACGTTCTCTCCAATATTTTGTAACATTCTCCGCGAATATAAAATAAATTGAGAATATCAGCTTTTGAGTGTTATTTTATTTTAATTTAAAAGTTTCAAATCAGCTGTCATGTTGAATAGAAAAGCACAATTGTTTTTCCATGGCTTACTACGGGAAGGTGTCAGCATTTAGCAAATACCTACATATGATAGTTTAATAAAAACCTGATTATTTCGAAAATGGTTACGAATAGGTATAGGGAACCTTAATACAGTTTGATAGAAAATTAAATTCTACATTTGACAGTGCATAAAGTTATAGGGTGTCCCATTTAAAAAAACGGACTTTAGCGGCTTTGAAAATGTGAATGTTTGCTGAATTTAGGACACTCTGTATAAAAATAGACAAATTCAATAAAAAAATAGAAACCTAAGATTATTTACCGATCGTCTGCAAAATATGAAGATTATATTTTCAAAACTTACAAAAATATGAGATTTTAAAATTTGGTACCCCGAAGGCTAATTTTTGGTTCAAGGTCAAGTATCTTAAAAACGCTTGAACCTAGGTATAGGACATGCTACATAAAATAGCATTAAAATTCTCCGTAGAATCTAAAAATATCATAAAATACAGGGTGTTCCATTTAAAATAAGCAAGTTGATACCAACTTTCGGTTAAACCGGAAGTAACAGGAAGTTGAAAATATTTCAAAAAAAAATACACCTTGACCTTACCTTAATCCCAAAATTTGAAATTTTTATCTAAATGGCATCATCAAAAACTTTTAATGAACGGGTTGCGTGAATAACCCTGTATATATAAGGTTGATATTTAATTTTAGAATATTATACAAGAGTTACATTTCTTTTATTTCAAAAGTACAATTATGAAATGTGCACTGCATGAATGCATGAACTATTCGGTACAACAGTCGAATTTTCTTGTGTTGAATTAAAAATTTTTTTGGTCCATGGACACAACTGCCGTTGATGTACCTGCTCGCGAATCGGGTTTTATTTCAGCACTGCCACACATTCTAAACACGATATTAAAGTGCGAGACACGAAAGAAAACCGGGCGGAGTCAATCGGTTTAGGATGGTCGGCCAAGAAATCTCTTTAAATCAGTGGTGTCCGTCGTTCTTTAAATAATATAACACTCTTTTTTGACTATATGCACCTCAGATAATTAAAAAATGTAACTATGCTTAATCAACCTTTATCTATATTTGTCTGTTTTCTTTCGTGTACCGCACTTCTATATCTCTTTGGGGTTGCAAAAACGGCGAACTTTCGAATTTTGATTTTTCTTGATCGATTTACCAATAAATATATTTTTTCTTGAGTTCTGTCATTAACGGTTCCCGGGCTACTGCCTACGTCCACTATTATTAGACCACCCAGTATAATGATACATGATTTACAAGTCCAGATTTTACAAGGGCAGCCAGTATCAGATCCAGTGAACGAGATTTATCAAAATTTTAATTTATGCAGTTCGACTTTGGGCTACTCGGGTATGCCAAAAGTGGCCGTCTGTCCCCGTTTGTCATATTACTTTATACAGGCGCCGTCATTGTGAAGTACTATACAGGGAGTTTCCTAATTGCGTTCTGATGTTAAAGTGGGTGATTTTATGTCCTAAAAGTCTTAACTTTTGAGATACAGTATGGTAAAGTTTAAAAAGAAAACATTTTTTTTCATCCTAATTCTGATGCTATTGTAGATAACTGCATGAAATTTGATACACGTCTTCTATGCATTAAGGAGCATACGGATTTACCCAGGTTAATTACATATGCACGCCACTGGTAGAAATTTCAAAAATTGATTGTTAATAAAAAATGCCCTTTTATGCATAAAAGACGTGTATCAAATTTCACACAGTTATTTATCGATAATAGCATCACAATTAGGATTTAAAAAAAAATTTAAAATCCTGTATCTCCAAAGTTAAGACTTTTAGGTTCATATTAAACTTTTCTCTTAAAAAGCTCCAAGAATCACCCCCCCTTTAACATTAGGACGCAATTAGGAAACGCCCTGTATAGTACTTCACAATGACGCCCCCTGTAGAAAGTAATATGACAGATGGAGACAAACGTTCACTTTTGGCATACCCGAATAGCCCAAAGTTGAACTGCATAAGTTAAAATTTTGATAAATCTTGTTCACTGGAATCAGTGGTGGCTCCCCTACTATAACTACATTCATGTGTTAATTTTGGAAAAATATGAGTTCTGCAGTTTTTCAAATATTAATTGCAATATTAGTCATTTTTTGACACCCGGTATTGAACAGAAAATTAATTATTTTGAAGCAGTTTATTGACAGCTACTTTGTGAACAATTTTACAAAATATATGGAAAAAAACTAAGCCATTTTTGAGCTTGGCGGCTGTGATTCTAATGGTCCGATTCCTTCTAAATCGTTGTCTTCTTCTGAAAATGATGAGGTTTCGTCGTCACTACTTGAAGATCCCAGTGTGATAACTAAATCATCAATAACCGTTTCAATTTTACCATCTACTTCTTTTTTCAATTTTGCCATTTACCTTCTACCATACCATATTTATCTTCAATAGAACGAACATACGATTTCCAATTTTCAGCCCATATTGAGTCAATCGCTTCTAATGTTATTTTATTTAAATCTTTAATTGAAAGTTCACCGGTGTTGCGTTCTCGAATATATTTTTTTACTCCTGCCCATGCAAGTTCAATAGGGTTGAGGTCGCGCGTGTATGGACGCAGCCTTAAAGACGTATGACCGAGGTTACGTAAAAGACCGTCAATTTTATACTTTTTTTCTCTAGGCTTGTTGGCTGATATTACTTCATATAATTGATATTTTCTCCATGTTGGATCACATACAAGATTGTTCGATTTAAGCCACGACATCATATGAGCTCTTGTAGAGTATTTAGTTGGCACTTTATCTTCTACGTGAGAATGATAAGACGCATTATTCATTACCACGACTGATTTGGGAGGAATGTTAGGAAGATGCTTCTCGAGCAACCACTTTTCAAAATTATCTCTATTCATCTGTCCATGATAGTCTCCAGTTGTTAGTCCCGAGCGAAAAACTAAAGCAGCACCTGAAACAAATCCGGCTTCTGAACCAGCATGAACTATAATAAAGCAGCTACTAGGGTGGATTCCCTGAACAACACCTGTAACACTTTCACTTTGCCAGCATTTGTTCACTGCCATATCTTTATCTACCCAGGTTTCGTCTAGATACACAATATTGCGTCCTTCTTGCCTATATTGCCTTACAATTGATAGATATTTCACCCGCCAGTGAAAAATATTTGGTCTCTCAATGAGCAATTTTCGTTTATTTTGACACTTGCACCAAACAAAACCATTTGATCGTAAATGCCGATTTAAGGTTTTATACCCGTACGGAAAATCTATTTTGTTCTTTACAGCACGAAGTAGGGGTCGGAACCTTCTTCAAGTTTATATAAGCCTCTATTGTTCATCGAATTACTTGAAAATCACCATCGCCAATTTTATCTTTGTATGATAATCGGGGTCTTTTTTAACCAAGAGATTTTAGAGGTGAAGCAGAACATGAGCGATCATTATGTTCTCTTTGAATTTTTCTTATATCTACTTTCCGAAACACCAGTGTAAAATGCAGCGCGTTCTGTTCGATTTTGAATTGGAATAGTCAAACTATTATTTTCAGCTTCTCTAGTACAGGCCCCTTTAACGCTCGCAATAACTTCACGTGCACTGCTTCGAATTGTTTTTCCTATTTTGCTCGCCATAGTTACTTCGAAATAATAATTCAAATTCAACGCAACGCATTTATATAGAAAATGAAAACAAAAATGCTCGAAATGTATAGGCGCCACTGGAAATAGCTAGAACTTTCTAGCGGCAAGTGCATGGAGACTCTAGGCACATCCAAATTACAAGTGGACCAGTGCGAGATTTACTAAATCCTCGATTAATTTTCCGTACCGCTGGCTAATATCCAGGAGCCAGTGGCAAAAGCTCTGAGAATCAATATAAAGAATGAACAGAAGCTTGTGCATGAAAAAAAACATAATTTACTTCCGAAGAAGATTAAGAAATGTACACGAAAAAAATTCAATGGCAAAAGACTTAAACTACAATGCAAAAATGGATATTAATAATGCAATTTATGATTTATACACCTCAAAGACTAATACAATCCTTCAGAAACTTGTTAATATTATAGACTAAAAAATATCATCATCACTTAAAAAGTCCTCATCTTCTGAGTCGTCCTCAAATGGAGCAATGTTCATTGGTGCTATCTCGACATCTAGAACTCGTTCTCGATTCCACCAATCCCATATTAATTTCTCCGTATGTTACACAGATTTCTTCCAATACTCCGGCGTAATATAATTTAATGAATCTTGCCAAACAATTTGCAGTTCATTTGACGTGTTTATCGTAATATGATTTTGCCCCAGCCCATATTAATTCTAGTGCGTTAAACTGGCAATGGTATGGCGGCAGTCTTCAAACATCATGTCCATTTTCCCGTAATATTTCGTCTACGGCATATATTGTTGGTTTTTTAATAGATTTTGCCATTAAAAGAAGTTCTAGTTTCAGGACATTGGGTAAAGGATTATGTTTTTGTTTTATTAGCCAGTCATAAATATCACTTTTCTTCCAGGATGAAGTAGGTTGTTTATTTAAGATTCTTGAATGAAAAGATGCATTGTCCAGAATTATTAAAGACGGAGCAGCTAAATTTAGAATCAGTTGTTCTTTTAACCACTTTTTAAACAGTTCTCAGTTCATATTATCATGGTAGTCCATACTTTTGGATGTTGAAGAAAACAGTAAACTTGCACATCGCAGAAATCCTGTTGAAGAACCAGCATGCAAAATGATGAACCGTTTTCCCGTCCCACATCCCTTTTCTCTCTTGACACTTTTTACAGACTCGTCCTGCCAAGATTTCGAACCACTTCCATTAGAAAATATCCTCGTCTAAAAATACCGCTTTTCTAACTTTTGAATAAACATTTTCCGTGTATTTCTTTAAAAACTGGATACGCTGACTTGCTATATGTGGCAAGTCGCTTAAAAATTCTCGATTACGGTCCTTTTTATATCGAAAACCCAACATTTTTATTAATTTTGACAACGATTTTAGTCCAATTTCCAATATGCTTCGATTTTTTAAAGCTTCTTTTAAAACTTGAAGGGTTATATTAGTTTTTGATGTGTATAAATCGTAAATTGCATTACGAACATCCATTTTTACATTGTCACTTAAGTCTTCTGTCTTTGGCTTTTTTCGTGTACATTTCTTAATCTTCTTCGGTAGTAAATTACGCTTTTTTTCATGCACAATTTTCTGCACAGTCTTTATACCGATTCCCAGAGCTTTTACTGCTGTCTCTTGGATATTGGCCGGTGAATTTTCATTTTCGTAATATTTTGTTAGACTTAATACCATTTTGGATGCAAAAAAACCAAAAATTGTTTTCCATTACTCATTTTGTCACTGACTTGTCAATCTGACTTTGAAGTGACATCGCTCAAAGATTTTTGCTACTCCTGGTATTTATATGTTTATCTTTTTTCGTATGAAAATATCATAGGTCTATCTAATTCATCTTCCGGATTTTATGCGGAGGATATGAGTACACGTAATAAAAAAAAACAAACTTAAAAAGTTTGTCGTTGATAAATCGTATAAGCCGCACGATAACACTGCTTTTGACTATACCTAAAGTTATGAGAGCCATTGGCGTGCATATATGGAAATTACTGTGTTTGCAAAACAATTATTTTTATTATAGGGGCAATTTATGAAGGATATTTTAAAGACGGTCAGTTCCACGGAGATGGTGTTCTGACGTATCCAGTAGGACATAGGCTGAAAGGACACTGGAAAAACGGGAAACTGATGAAGAAGAAATTTGTCTTTTACGATGGCCTCGAAGTGAAACAGCCTTGGCAATATTGTCGGATGCCTGACCGAAGGTATAATAAACTGTTTGTCAAGAAGAAAACCAAAATATTTATTTGACATCAAATTTAAATATCAGTAGTTCGGAAATTTTTTGACTGAATTAAATAAGCTTTTCAGATTCTAAAAGCCTGTTTCATGTAGAATCAACGGGTGGAAATGAGCTTTTTTACATTGTAAAAAGATGTAAAGAAGATAACATAAAAAATTTAAATTTAAACAATTTATTTTTTTTTATGGGGACTCTCTCTTATAAGTGAAGATAGAGGGTTGAGGTTTTCGCGACATGGTGCTATTTTTTGTGAAATAAAGATGACCTAAACAAAATTTTCATAGCCCCCTTCGTTTTTAAGGTAAAGTATGAAATTGAAATATTGCATTTTTAGGCCCCCCTCGTATTTCGGTTGTTGTTTAACTTATCGAAAGGGTAAAAACGGGCTCTGATACAGTTTTTCACGTAGAATCCAGTGGCGTAGTCAATTTTTTTATGTGAGCTGTTAAACTTATATTTTTTTAAATGGGACATCCCATATATTTTTATTTTATATTATTCAGTTCACAATAAGCTTCTGGAACATATATAATAGTATATATTTTTCAATTCGAATCGCCCAGTAATTTGCATTTTTTAGAGATAGACTTTTTGGTAGTAGGCTGGGATTGCTTACAAAACAAATGAATTTTTCAGGTATATTTTATTTATAGTAACAAAAAATTGTACAGTAAATTACTACCTTGTATATATATCCTTGTTTTATACTATTTTATTATTTTACAAAAAATGTTCAAAATTTAGCAATTTAATAATTCAATAATTATAATGTAAAATGTAAGTAGATTTGTAATAACTATCATGGCATTATTTATCTTACATTGTTATAATTTTAGCCTGCTACTTTGAAGAAGGTTCAAAATCGGACCGAAAACTCGGTTTTATAATAATGAGAATTATTATTAACCTGTTTTTCGCTGTTAAACTCGTGAATCTATCAATCTTGAAGAGTATTATTAATTGAATAAAATGAGCATGTTAATAATTCTACCTATAATACCTCTAAACAGCAACTAACAACAACAACAACAACAACAACAGCAACAAAAACTACTCCTACCTTTAAACGTCATTAAAATAAATAGAAAACTAAATCTATACCGGAAAGATATTGCTCGAAATCATGTCCACTTTGCCTTACACAAAGCCGACATAATTTCCATATTCTTCTTAAGGCATTGAAAATACTAACCGGTCGTTGTTGCATTTCATTGAATGCCCGTGGCGTTTATTAAATAGTCTAAGGTGTCCAGGGGCGTGCGGTGAAATTTAAAGAAAGGGAAGCAATTTTTACAAACTTACCTATTTGTAATGTAATTCGATTCTTCGATCATTTTTTGCAAATTCGTCAATGACGTCATCATAAAAACGTCGATGCTATTTACATATTTTGGAGAAGTTTATTTTCAATGGACAACAGCGATGTATGCGAAAGTCTCTCCTGCCCGTTGAATTTCTCACGAAATTTTCTATACGTTTAAGTGTTGAAAAATTGCGTTCTACTGATGAACTTGTGGCAGGTATTGTCGATTCTAATTCACACAATTTCGACACTTCGGTGTTAGGCATCTTCCAGCTCCTTGTCTTTTAAAAATTGCATTAGTTCCTAGCGTTATTTTTTGCGCTAATGTCATCAGTTTCGTAAATCACTTTTAGTTCAAATCGCAGTAACACTCGGTCGAAGAACTGGCCATAATGAAGAAGAAGAGATTTAAACGCATCTTCTGGAAAAGTGTTTTCTTTAAATGCATCAAAATTGCAGAGCTCGAGAAATTTAAAATCATTTAAACCGTTAAATCTTAGTTAGATTAATTGTTGCTGAATTTGATCGATTATTTCATAAAAGAGGCGTCTGTATGATGTTTGAACATCTTCCACCTTGCTGTTCGAAGACGCTTGGCTTGTGGCTCTACATTTAACGTCATCGTTTTCGCCGAAAATAGGTTAAAGTCATCTCTTTTTTGACTTAACATGGACTTAAAATCATCCATTTTTTTTAGGCAGAAAGCAATATCATTTGTTCTAGTTTGTAATATATTAAAAACATTGTCCGAGAACGGAAATATTTCTGAAAATATGTTCAAAAAATAATTAAAATTAAAATCTCGTTTCAAACAGTCCAAAAACCCCCTCGAACTATTTATTGCTTCTGAGTCCCACGTTTCATTATTTTCTATTATATTTTCAAATAGTTCAATCAGTGATTCACGATTTTCAGATACTGTTAACACAAGTGTTCCATTATAGTTCCGCCTAGTAGGAGCTACTTTGGGCAATCGTTTGTGGACAATGGAGTCCAAAGCTTGTGTACGTTTTGTTGACTTGGAAAAAAAAGCAGCCATGCCACTTAAAGTAACGAAAAATACTTTACACTATTTAATGTGATTGATGGACTGGGATTAAACTAAATTTAATTTATGAGCAAAACAATGGACAAACACAGCACTTAGGAAAGTTTCTCGAACTTTAGCTTGCAGACCCCCTAATTGTCCTGCCATCACTGCAGCTCCATCATAGCTTTAAGCAACTAATTTTTTCTCTCCATTAATTTCTTTAGTAACCTTATAAACTACGGTATATAATGCATCTGCTGTACGATTTTCGGACACATTCTTAAAACCTAAAAATCGCTCTTGAGTACTTCCGTCTGTTTTAACGTAGTGTATTACTATAGATAATTGGCTAAAATTAGTGATTAGTTGTTTCGTCCAGAACAATAGCAATGAACCGCGCTTGGCCAATCTCCTGCTTAATTATTTTTAGAATAGTGGTTGCAACAGTGGAAATTAAATCATTCTGGATTCGATTCGACGTTCCGCGAAAAACGCCAGACTGCTCTGAATGATTTTTTAAGCAATCATCATATTTAGCCATTAAACCAAGTAAATCTTGAAAATTTCCTCTATTTGAAGAAACCCTTGTTTCGTCATGACCTCTAAATCTCAATTCGTACTGTCCGAGAAAACAAACAACATCGATAAGTCTTAATATTTGCCTATTTTTATCGACTAGTTCATTGTGTTGGCGGTGACTATATTCCAACTGTTTATTAAGGGCGTGTTCAGTTCTGGTTTTACCGCAGAATTTTTTTTTTATGAAAGCCTGTAAATGCGCTTTAGACATAATGTGTCTTTTTACAGCTTTATTGAAATTGTTTAAATCGGAAAAACCAATTTTATTCCAGAGACCTTTTTCATTCTCAAAAAATAAACATGGTCAACAAAATAATTTACTTATATTTTCACACCCTGTTAGCCATTTAAATTGTTCGTATTGTTTTTCCGGATAAAAATGTCTAATACAGTTGTTCATTTTTATGGTTAAATTTTTCGTAGGCAGTGTTGCCCTTCCTTTTAAAATTATTTGAAACTTATCAGCGAAGTTTAATGTTGAAAATCCCTTTATTATTAAGACACACACCACATATTCACACACACTCTTTTTACTAAATTCTCCAACATTTTCAAGGTTATTATCGATAGCCGAAGTTGACGGTATTTGCATATCCACGTCCGTATTATTGTCTTCCATATCGCACCATGCACGACGCGACGTACGTATCACACAAACAAACAAACAAACAAAAATGTCTTTATTTTCCAGTTCAAATAAATTATACAGGTAATCATTACATGGGTGGCGGTATCCAACATGGTTGCTCATATACAACCACCCTTTTAAAAATACTTGCTAAATAACATTTAGTATAACTAGTTACAAAAACAAATCTAATAGAAAGAGTAAGTAGATTATAACAAACTATGAAAAAATAAATAAATTTTATAACAAAAACAACAGTTATAATGTAGAATTGTATAGTAGTTTATGGACATCTAATAGATTTAATAAATTGTTTTAATTTGCGATCGAATGCTGCGAGACCGGGCGCCATCCTGACGTCTAGTGGTAAGCGATCATAGATTATTACAGCATTGTAGCTGAATGAACGTTGAGATATTGCAGAGCTGTGACGGGGCATGTTGAGCAAGTCTCTGTGCCTAGTAGTACGGTTATGAATATCAGAACCCCTTTTAAGTAGGTTATACAAGTAAACTGGAGTTTTGTGATTTATAATAAACTAAACGAAACATTTGAAGCGTGAAACGTTCATCAATGTTAAACCATCCAGAACTTGTAAGACTTGGCGAAATGTGGTCAAACTTTTTAATATTATAGGCAAACCTTAGACATGCGTTCTGAATTTTTTGAATGCTGTATTTGTCTTTTTGGGTTAGAGCGGGCCAATACATGGTGTTACAGTAAGACAAGTTAGATAAGATCAAAGAGTCTGCTAATTTTACTTTAAGGTTTGTGTCAAGTATTTGGCGATGTATGTAATGCTGTTTTAGTTTAAAAAACGATTATTTAATTAGACTGGAAATGTAGCTTGAGAATCTTAGATCATTGTCAATTATGAGACCTAGGTTTTTACATACATTATCTGATTATCAGATAATTGGCTAAAATTAGTGATTAATTGTTTCGTCCAGAACAATAGCAATGAACCGCGCCTCGCCAATCTCCTGCTTAATTCTTTTTAGAAATAGTGGTTGCAACAGCGGAAACTAAATCATTCTGGATTCGATTCGACGTTCCGCGAAAAACGCTAGACTGCTCTGAATGATTTTTTAAGCAATCATCATATTTAGCCATTAAACCAAGTAAATCTTGAAAATTTCCTCTATTTGAAGAAACCCTTGTTTCGTCATGACCTCTAAATCTCAATTCGTACTGTCCGAGAAAACAAACAACATCGATAAGTCTTAATATTTGCCTATTTTTATCGACTAGTTCATTGTGTTGGCGGTGACTATATTCCAACTGTTTATTAAGGGCGTGTTCAGTTCTGGTTTTACCGCAGAATTTTTTTTTTATGAAAGCCTGTAAATGCGCTTTAGACATAATGTGTCTTTTTACAGCTTTATTGAAATTGTTTAAATCGGAAAAACCAATTTTATTCCAGAGACCTTTTTCATTCTCAAAAAATAAACATGGTCAACAAAATAATTTACTTATATTTTCACACCCTGTTAGCCATTTAAATTGTTCGTATTGTTTTTCCGGATAAAAATGTCTAATACAGTTGTTCATTTTTATGGTTAAATTTTTCGTAGGCAGTGTTGCCCTTCCTTTTAAAATTATTTGAAACTTATCAGCGAAGTTTAATGTTGAAAATCCCTTTATTATTAAGACACACACCACATATTCACACACACTCTTTTTACTAAATTCTCCAACATTTTCAACGTTATTATCGATAGCCGAAGTTGACGGTATTTGCATATCCACGTCCGTATTATTGTCTTCCATATCGCACCATGCACGACGCGACGTACGTATCACACAAACAAACAAACAAACAAAAATGTCTTTATTTTCCAGTTCAAATAAATTATACAGGTAATCATTACATGGGTGGCGGTATCCAACAGGGTTGCTCATATACAACCACCCTTTTAAAAATACTTGCTAAATAACATTTAGTATAACTAGTTACAAAAACAAATCTAATAGAAAGAGTAAGTAGATTATAACAAACTATGAAAAAATAAATAAATTTTATAACAAAAACAACAGTTATAATGTAGAATTGTATAGTAGTTTATGGACATCTAATAGATTTAATAAATTGTTTTAATTTGCGATCGAATGCTGCGAGACCGGGCGCCATCCTGACGTCTAGTGGTAAGCGATCATAGATTATTACAGCATTGTAGCTGAATGAACGTTGAGATATTGCAGAGCTGTGACGGGGCATGTTGAGCAAGTCTCTGTGCCTAGTAGTACGGTTATGAATATCAGAACCCCTTTTAAGTAGGTTATACAAGTAAACTGGAGTTTTGTGATTTATAATAAACTAAACGAAACATTTGAAGCGTGAAACGTTCATCAATGTTAAACCATCCAGAACTTGTAAGACTTGGCGAAATGTGGTCAAACTTTTTAATATTATAGGCAAACCTTAGACATGCGTTCTGAATTTTTTGAATGCTGTATTTGTCTTTTTGGGTTAGAGCGGGCCAATACATGGTGTTACAGTAAGATAAGTTAGATAAGATCAAAGAGTCTGCTAATTTTACTTTAAGGTTTGTGTCAAGTATTTGGCGATGTATGTAAAGCTGTTTTAGTTTAAAAAACGATTATTTAATTAGACTGGAAATGTAGCTTGAGAATCTTAGATCATTGTCAATTATGAGACCTAGGTTTTTACATACATTATCTGATTATCAGATAATTGGCTAAAATTAGTGATTAGTTGTTTCGTCCAGAACAATAGCAATGAACCGCGCTTGGCCAATCTCCTGCTTAATTATTTTTAGAATAGTGGTTGCAACAGTGGAAATTAAATCATTCTGGATTCGATTCGACGTTCCGCGAAAAACGCTAGACTGCTCTGAATGATTTTTTAAGCAATCATCATATTTAGCCATTAAACCAAGTAAATCTTGAAAATTTCCTCTATTTGAAGAAACCCTTGTTTCGTCATGACCTCTAAATCTCAATTCGTACTGTCCGAGAAAACAAACAACATCTATAAGTCTTAATATTTGCCTATTTTTATCGATTAGTTCATTGTGTTGGCGGTGACTAATTTCCAACTGTTTATTAAGGGCGTGTTCAATTCTGGTTTTACCGAAGAATTTTTCTGTTATGACGGCCTGTAAATGCGCTTTAGACATAATGTGTCTTTTTACAGCTTTATGGAAGTTGTTTAAATCGGAAAAACCAATTTTATTCCAGAGACCTTTTTCATTCTCAAAAAATAAACATGGTCAACAAAATAATTTACTTATATTTTCACACCCTGTTAGCCATTTAAATTGTTCGTATTGTTTTTCCGGATAAAAATGTCTAATACAGTTGTTCATTTTTATGGTTAAATTTTTCGTAGGCAGTGTTGCCCTTCCTTTTAAAATTATTTGAAACTTATCAGCGAAGTTTAATGTTGAAAATCCCTTTATTATTAAGACACACACCACATATTCACACACACTCTTTTTACTAAATTCTCCAACATTTTCAAGGTTATTATCGATAGCCGAAGTTGACGGTATTTGCATATCCACGTCCGTATTATTGTCTTCCATATCGCACCATGCACGACGCGACGTACGTATCACACAAACAAACAAACAAACAAAAATGTCTTTATTTTCCAGTTCAAATAAATTATACAGGTAATCATTACATGGGTGGCGGTATCCAACAGGGTTGCTCATATACAACCACCCTTTTAAAAATACTTGCTAAATAACATTTAGTATAACTAGTTACAAAAACATAAATCTAATAGAAAGATAATAACAAAAACAACAGTTATAATGTAGAATTGTATAGTAGTTTATGGACATCTAATAGATTTAATAAATTGTTTTAATTTGCGATCGAATGCTGCGAGACCGGGCGCCATCCTGACGTCTAGTGGTAAGCGATCATAGATTACTACAGCATTGTAGCTGAATGAACGTTGAGATATTGCAGAGTTGTGACGGGGCATGTTGAGCAAGTCTCTGTGCCTAGTAGTACGGTTATGAATATCAGAACCCCTTTTAAGTAGGTTATACAAGTAAACTGGAGTTTTGTGATTTATAATAAACTAAACGAAACATTTGAAGCGTGAAACGTTCATCAATGTTAAACCATCCAGAACTTGTAAGACTTGGCGAAATGTGGTCAAACTTTTTAATATTATAGGCAAACCTTAGACATGCGTTCTGAATTTTTTGAATGCTGTATTTGTCTTTTTGGGTTAGAGCGGGCCAATACATGGTGTTACAGTAAGACAAGTTAGATAAGATCAAAGAGTCTGCTAATTTTACTTTAAGGTTTGTGTCAAGTATTTGGCGATGTATGTAATGCTGTTTTAGTTTAAAAAACGATTATTTAATTAGACTGGAAATGTAGCTTGAGAATCTTAGATCATTGTCAATTATGAGACCTAGGTTTTTACATACATTATCTGATTTCAGTAAGGTGTTATTGATTTGAATCTGAAAGTTCTGATTATTTTCAAGGATAGCCTTATCTTTTCCAAAGAAAATCAATTGTGTTTTGGTTTCATTGAGAACCAAACCGTGAATATCCGAAATGAAGACAATAGTTTGTAAATCGCTGTTAATCTGACCAGCTGCGGTTTCAAAGAATGCACTAGTAAAAGATAGATATAATTGAGTATCATCGGCGTACTGATGAGTCTCACAATGACTTAAGAACCTGGAGAAATCCGATGTGTAAAGAAAAAATATTAGAGGCCCGTGGATGCTTCCTTGAGCAACTCCTCTATCCAAGCATACATAATTTGACGTATCATGTTTCAGAACCACTCTCTGTCTCCTATCAGAGAAATAACTCTTAAAGAAGTTTAAAGGTACTTGATCAAACCCAAAATATTTAAGCTTCGTGTGTAATATATCATGTAATATTGTGTCAAACGCTTTACTATAATCAAGTAGAATAAGACATGTATTTTGATTATTATCACAGGCGGTAAACAAGTCATTAGTAATTTTTAAAAGAGCAGTAGTAGTACTATGATTTTCTCGGAACCCCGACTGAGTTAAAGGTAGAATACTATTTTCTTTTAAGTAACTTTGTATTTGAATATAAACGATTTTCTCCAACACCTTCGAAAGGGTAGGGAGAATACTTATAGGTCAAAAATGGTTTATAGAAGAGGGTTTTGAACATTTAGGGACAGGAATAATATTTGCCATTTTCCAAGCAACAGGAAATTTACCGTGTGCCAAACATTTATTAAAAAAGAATGTTAAATAAGGGGTTACATGGGGTACTAGGTAAAGCAACATTTTCAAATTAATTCCATCACAACCGGAAGCATTAGTTTTAATGTTGGTAATAATTTTCTTTACCTCTGTGTCAGTAATAGTAGAAAAGTTAAATTTATTTATATTTTCAGAATAGTACTTGTTAAAATATTTCTCTTCTAAAAACTCCTCATTATCCAAAGAGTTTCGCGGAACGCTGCTGGATAAAAAATCGCTATACTCATTAGCAGTACCAAAATTTTCAAAATTTATTGAGTTAACATTGTTATTTGACGTTAGATTTAGATAGTTTAAGGTTTTCCAAAACATTTTAGGATTAGTGCGAGAGGAGTGCTGTAAATAAGCTTCTTTCTCTGATTTTACGGCCATATTAACATGATTTCTTAGAGTTTTGTATTCATTCCAAGCTAAGTCAGTTTTCTTTTTCTTGTACCTAAGAAGGGCTTTTTTTCGCTCTCTCTTATCATAAGTTTTAGATTTGTAGTTAACCAAGGGGCTGGAGCTTTGGTAATCCTAGAACGCTTTAAAGGAGCATGGACATCGAAAAGTTGTATAATATTTGTACCCACACAACACACGGATAGCCGTTCAAACAAAGAACCTACTCCAACGATAGCTTCCGCCACCACTTAAAGCACGCGACTGAAATGCAAAAATTGCAAACAGCCCGTGGAAAGTTCAATAACCTCTGGCTCGATTCACAGGAAATCAAGCATACAGGACTTGGCTGCAGAGAAGCTCTTGGCCCGCATAGATTCTATTCGATATTCTATTGTGGCTGGGTCGGAGTCAAGGCCGCATTTATTATGGGCTTGGTAATTGAGATAATATTTTAGCATTTTTAATATAAACTAAATTAATGGTTCAAAAATTACATTTTAGAAGATGTTTTGTAATTTTTTTTGGGAAGCATTGCTTCCCTTGCTTCCATGGACTGCACGCCCCTGAAGGTGTCATATCTTGTCCAATATATTTTGTTTTCTAAAGTACCTCACAGGAAGTTATCCAAAACCGAGAGATCGGGCGACCTCGCCGGCCATCTTACGGGACCATTGGTTCCTACCCATTTTCCAAGAAAATTATTTTCCAAGTACTGCCTTATTCTACCGGAATTATGAGCAGGTGCTTCGTCCTGCTGAAAATATATGTCGAGTAAATAGGCCAAAAGCAGATCATTGAGTAATTCCGCTAGAATAAGTTCCAGTATTTGGAAATATCGATCTGTATCTAAACTCCCCTGGTATATACGATACACTATTTTTGAACCCAATATGAAACAAGAAATATTAAAGCCAAACCTACCCTGTCGTCCGCGAGGAAATATTCGATGCTGGTTTTCTTGTGACCCGTATCTAGAATTATGCCTATTTACTACTCCTGCGCTACTTGTATATGCCTCGTCGGACCATATAAGTTTTCACCATGCTCCAGTTCGGCTGACCGCTTCGAACCGCAAGAATTCACGATGTAAGTAGTGGGTGGGGATATGGTCCTGATCGCGGTTCCAGAAACAAACAAAAAATATCGGTTTGTTTACAAATTGGAAATGGCGGAATTATTTATTTTTATCATTAAATAAATGATTTTTATAGTCTTCTAGTGTTATCTGTGGTTTTGTGTCTGATATTATTTTGGTTTTTGCATATTTGAAGGTTGATGCACAGCCTCACTTTACTTGAGAAAGCCGTGAACAAGGAAATCTGGCAACATGTATTCAGATCGACGGATACACGTTTAGCATGCGTTTAGCCATATGATTTACGTTTATTGACCTGTTGTTGTGTTGTGTTTTCGCGAATAAATCGGCTGTTTTGAAATTAAATACCGTTTAGTTAAAGATTAAAGTTGTTAAAAGTGTTACTGTGTGAGATTTTTAAGTGACCGGGACAATTTTTTCCGTAGACATTACGTAAAAACAGAAATATTCGTGGATGAAAAATCGGCGGTGCCGGTGGTGAGGTTATGTTTTCTTAAAGTAAATAGCGGCAAATGAACTTGAAATTTTGTGGTGCCTTTTAAAACATAATCTAATCTTTTGAAAGTTATTGTTAGTGTGTTAATCCTTTGTGTGTTTTAATCAAAAATTACTATGCCAAGTCCTTGTTGTGTGCCTGGGTGCAAATCTAATTATAAAACTTCTCTTGATGCCGGAGAACCAGCAGAATCTGTTTTTACCTTTCCAAAGGACAAAAACCTTGAAGCCCAATGGCTTAGGAATATTCCTAGGGAGGAATGGTCACCCTCAAAATATTCTGTGGTTTGTGCTAAGCATTTTGTGGAAAGTGACATTATTAGGCAGGAGGATTATCGCTTGCCAGATGGATCAAAGCAAAAGGTACCTACTAAAACTAGATTAAAGTTAAATGCAGTGCCTACTATTTTTCCTAATTTACCAAATTACTTATCAAAAACAGTCCCTGTTCCCCGAAAAAGTCCTGCTGAAAGAACTAAAGAAATGCTAGATCGAAGCGAACAATTAAATAAAGATTTTGAACATTCTGACCTAATTATAAACTTTGACGATTTGACTACAAATTTTACAAATAGGATTATTTTAAATAAATCTTGGAACATTAAGATTGTAAATGACTCTAAAATTTTCTTTTATACTTTAGATTTTTCGTTGGAAGATTCACAAATAAACTGTGTAAATATTGGTAATCAGATTTCAGTAGGTTCGGACCTGCAAATCAGTGTTTTCTTAAATAATAATGAACTTTCTTTTAATGACCTAAAATGGATTTTACCAATAGATATGAAATTAACTAGGTGGTCTCAAATGGAAAATTTACTTTCTCGTTATAAAAATAAAGGTTCAGACTCGGGTTCAGAAAGGATGAATAATTCTCAAAATTACCTAACATATCTTGAAAAGGGGATTAAAGAACTAAAAAAATCATTGATTTGTCTTTCATCTGAACACGAGTCTGGACACTATGAGTCCGATGAATATGATGATATTTATCGCATATTGGCACTTTTGGTTGATCAATTAAACTTGTGGATTTTAAAAAAGAAACGCTACTCAAGTGAAACAATAATAATGTCATTTATGTTATATACTATCTCTCCTTGCTCCTATGATTTGATGAGAGGGTACATAAATCTACCAACTAAACGTTATCTTCAATATCTCTCATCGAATTTGGATGTATCGCCCAACACACATTCTAATAACACTATAGATTGTGACAAAAGTACCACAAATTACCTAAATATTGTATCATCCTCTTTAAAGCCAAATGAAAAAATTGTAAATCTATTAATTGATGAAATTTATATATCTAAAAGGTTGGATTACAGGGGAAAAAATCTTATAGGTGTAGCTTCGAATGACAGTTCTTTGGCTACTACCGTTCTAGCATTTATGATAGTTTCTGCTTTTGGAAACTTTTCTGAAATAGTCAAGCTACTACCAGTTCACAACATAAAGGGTAACGAAATGGTCCCTATTACAAAAAATGTAATTTCATTAATTCAAAAAAATGGGTTTCAAGTACTCGATATCATAACTGACAACCACAGAATTAACCGATCCATGTTTTCTAATCTAACAAGCAAAAATTTAACTACTTTTTTCCCCAACCCTGATATACCAGAAAGTAAAATATTTACTAGCTTTGATTTTGTGCATTTATTTAAAAACATAATTAATAACTGGCGAAACTTAAAAAACGTAGACAAAACCTTTGTTTATACAGATTTTGTCAATTTTGATGTGATCAGGTATGCAAAATATAATGATATTAAGTGTATATATGAGCAGGAGAAAGACCTCGTTGTAAAAAAAGCTTTTAAACTTAACCATAAAACAGTTTATCCCAACAATTTTGAGCGTCAAAAGGTTTTTATTGCGGATAATGTATGTCATTTTTCAACAATCGCAGCTTTAAATGACTTTGGTTTTAAAGACACAGCATCTTTTCTTGAAATTATCAGACATTGGTGGGATATTGTCAGCAATACCAGTGTTTTAAGGGGTAAAATAAAAAGAAACGAGTATAGCGATCCCATCTCTAAAATTGATCATTTTTCTGTTAATTTTTTAAGAAAATTCGTTACCTGGATTGATTCTTGGCATAAACTTAAAAACAATAATGGTTGCCTTACAAATGACACATATTCTGCACTTCGCCATAGTACAGTTGTTTTACTAGAGATAATTGAATATTCATTTTCAAAATTTAATTTGTTGTATATTTTACCAGGTAAATTTACCACTGAAAAACTCGAAAAAAGATTTGGTAAATACAGACTCCTTGGAGGTTGTAATTACAATGTTAGCTTTGATGATATTTTAAATGCCGAGAAAAAAATTAGGCTTAAACATATATTTAGAAGCCCTGCTGATGGTAATTTTTCTTTAGCTGAGATTAAAAAACAGGGAGACAGCTGTATTCAAGAAAATGATCTTGATTGGACAATGCCTCAAAATACATATTCATACACTGACAAATTTTTGTTTTTACTTGAAACTGAATACCTAAATGAATATGTAATTGACAAATCAGTACAAATTTATATAGCCGGTTATGCCGCCCATAAAATCGCAAAAAAAATTGATTGTAACATATGTGTTTCTTTTTTTGTTGAAATTAAGGGAAGTCTAATTCACGACGAATACTTTGATTGCCTACAACGTGGCGGTCTAAAGGTTCTTACAGAAATTGTTAAAGACATTCTGTTCCACATGTGTGCGATTTTTGAAAAAATTATTAATGACCCAGCTCCTGAAACTAACTTCTTAAAAATGACAAATCAAAAAGCTATCCTGTGTGACCTAACTAATTTAAGCACTAGACAACATGATGGCTTTAATGATTTATACTCGCAATGTATTTGTGGTAACGATAACAAAAATATGTTCATTATGATGTGTTCTATATTTGCAAACATTCTGTTAAATAATTATGTTAAAAAAAGGAATAATAAAAATGCCACAGAAAAATCGGAAAAGAACGAGTCAAAAAACAAAAAAAGGAAACTGAATACGTTTAGTAAATAATTAATTAAAACTACCCAAGTGCAATTAGTTACCAAATCTCAAATGCAATTACTCTTACATGTATTTTTGTTTGTATGTTTGTAATTTGTAGAAGAATAAAAAAATAAAAAATAAATAATACTTGTTTCTTTTTACAAAAATATAACGTTCCTATGCCTTGACTTATGCACATTTATTACTTATATAAATTAATTTGTTTTAAAGGTTTTAAATATTAACTATACCGATTTAATTATTTTACTATAAATATCAATAATATTTACGCCATCTTTAAAGGTTAGTACAGTATGTGTGTTCCAACCTTAAATCGACCCTTAAATTAATTTAAAAATACGCGGGTCGATAGCCAGTATCCAGTATGCAGCCCGTCGTGCTCGCTGGAAACCGATCTGAATCTCTTCCCGGTTGCGGCGTTGCCAAATGTTTGTTCACGGCTTGTTCAAGTAAAGTCAGGCTGTGGTTGATGTTAAAAGTTTCACGAAAAATGACAAATTGCTTATCACAGGTACAATATTGCTATTAAAAAATAAACTTTTACGCATAAATTGCTAATTGTTTCTTCATATTTGTTACTATTCTTTTGCAAAATCAAAACACAATTAATCATTTACTTTAGCTGTCACGTGAAATCGGTAACCATTATCTGACAGACCAGTGTTAAAAGTTTGAGACCAACGGTTAGTGAAACCGGAGCATGATGGAAACACTTAATTACTTTTCTATAAAAGTCAGGGTCATTATCGCATTTTTTTAGATACCAATTACAGAAAATCATACGACGCTGCCTGTCGCCTGAATGTTGTTGCACCAATCTGAATTTAAATGGTTTATAACCTTGCTTCCTTAAAATGGTTTGTACACGGCTTTTTGGAACCCCAACATTCTGGTGGATTTTTCTGCAAGAACTTAAAGGATCTACATCAATGGACTACGTCTTCCTCGTTGCTTCACGGCTTATTGAAAGATCCGAAATCAACTAGATTTCTTTTCATTCTAAGTAATATCACAGGGTTGTCTTCGTTCTAAAAATGTATTTATTTAAAATACGCCAATGCTAAGCATACCTTAATAAATATAGTTCCGAAGCATCGTTAACATCTTCGTTAGATTGTGCAAAGCAGAGCAATACGTCGTATTTTTCTTCATTAGAAAACGTTTAGTTTCTAGCAAATTTTTTATTATAAAATTTAAAATAATTGTTGCGGTTATCTAATCTAGCTTCAAAACGAACCAGAGGTTTTTGACAAGTAATTTATTTAACATGACAAAATGTTTCTTTTGTTTTGTTTAGGCAATCCCAGCCTACTACCAAAAACTGAGTCTATCTCTAAAAAAATGCAAATTACTGGGCGATTTGATTAGAAAAGTATATACTATTGTATATTTTCGAGAAGCTTATTGCAAACTGAGTAATATAAAATTAAAATATCCCATATGAGCCTATGAAAGCCAGAGTGGTCTAAGTCATATTTTTTTGTTTTGAGATAAATGAAGTTAAAGTTTAGGAGTTATTTGAAAATCCCAAATCAATTAATTGTGTCGCTCTTTACGTCACTGTTTTAGAATAGGACCAACTTAGATTTTAAGAATAAAAAACATATTCTATCTCAAGTTTAAGCATGTTTTTTTTGCATATTTATGACTTGGACCACTCTGACTTCCAACCGTTTGGTGACTGGAATTTATAGTGGTAGTTATATTCCATTAAGTTTGGAATTAAAATAGCCATTATTATCGATGAATGTAATTTTAATAATAAACTGAACATAGTTTTCAAAAAATGATAATGGTAAACATGAATAAATACAAAAATAGGGTATTACAGTTGTTCATCTAGTGAAACATTATCTTCCAGAGGGCCGATGTCTTCTATGTTTTGACATGTTATTTCCAAATCCTTGAAATATTGCTGGTGGATTGGCGGGATAAACTGATACAGTTCTTCCATATTCTTTTTCTTTTTGGCACTAATAGGTAATCTAGTTTGATTGAGTACCGGTGTGTCAATATTTTTGAAGTCTGGAACTCGACCTTTTTTATTTGGAAGCAAATCCATTACCTTGAATGGAAGGGTTTCATTCAGAGTTTCTTTATAAAATATTTTATATGGTTCGGACTTCTTGAAATGAAGCCACTGTATCTTTAACCATGACACTTGTTCATTATCGGTATTTGTCTTCCGGCGAGTTACTGCTTTTTCTAGTAGTTCCGTAGAAACAAAATCTGTTCTCTTCATTTTATGTAGATGAAAAAATGGTTTCCTGCTTTTACACTTCTCAATTATGGAGTACCAGTCCTCAGGCACGTATTTTATTCGATTTTTCGCATATTGCTCAACAATACCAAAATCACGATCATTGGGCAGGAACGAATGTCCAGACACCATAAATTTGTGGTCAATTTCCTCTAAGTTTACTAGTTCAGCGTCGACGAGTAGTTTTAGCCACAACAAACACTGTTTCAGATTGCGATTCTGACCTCCACAAGCATCATTGAATGCAATAATGTGTTTGGCATTTTTCGCATGAGTTAAAATATGCTTTCGGATGCAAGAACCGATTTCTTGAGACCCGCGAGAAGAAATGGTTTCATCCCATGCATACATAAAAGCATTTTCTTCTTCTGACAATTCGTGTATGCCAAAATTGTAGACATACATATTTCGTTTATAGTAGGCAACCGAACACGTCAAAGTTGGGAAAGGCAGTGCTTTTTCTAAGTCGAAGGTAAAACCATAGAATTCACCCTTATTAATAATACAGGTAATTTTATCTGATTTCAAAGATTCCCTGGCTTTTTCTGCTTTTCGTAAATGTAAGTCATGTTGAATTTTAAGGTCACTTTGTTCCTGCGCTTCGGTCGAAACACTAAGCTTTGATTTGAAAGTATCACATTTGACGCAAGTATCTTTCAGGGGAACATGAAAATGTAAATTAAAGTCACGGTGAAAAATTTTTCGGTATTGTTCTCTTCATCGCACTTCTCTTTATACAAATTATACATAATTCGAATATTTAGGTTGTTATCTAGATATTTTCTCAAAGGGTTCTTCTAGGTTTTCCTCTGAAGTTTTATTTTTCGGAGGGTGTTTTCCCCGTAAGTCTTCTCCAGGAGATGATGTACGCCCTCGTATTAAGGCACGCGATAGGCGTCCATTAGATATTTTGTATGTATCCAGAAAAAACTGCTTGCAAACTTTGTACGATGTATCTAGGTTTATAAAGTAGTTGTTTGAAACACTTTTCAATTTTTTAATTCCACTTCTTGGGCGATGGACTTGTGGCAGGCATTGTTTAACCGCACCACATAAAAAAGCATTTTGTGTCGAAAAACTGCCGGTTTTCCAAAAGTTTTCGAAAGCTCTTCTTCTCTGTTCTTCTGGAATTTTCTCAAAACACTTTTTCTTGCAGTTGCAGTTCACGTTCGAAAACTGCTTTGCCGGAACTACCTTGTGGCTGGTACTAACGTACTCCTCTCCACAATTCCTATTTCTTTTTCTCACAGCAGACCTATGTTTGTGAGGCTCTCTGTAACGTTTCCTACCAACACGCTTTGTAACATTCGAGGTTTGAGATCTATCTCTTGGCTGAATTTCGTTTTCGCCTAGAACCAAAAGTAGAAATAAGTTTCCCGTCTCTCATCAACAACATGTTTGAGATACTTTGTCAGTGGCGGCTGGTGCATCGGCGCTCATGAGGTCACGAGCCGCCACTGTACTCTGTATAGACTGCAGTAAAATAAAATGTGGTTTATACTTGTTGCCGAAAACATCATTTATTTGCAAATGTACCTTTATTTTGTAATTTCATTCATCTGTTCCAATGTTTACTTCAAAAATATAGGTTATGTTTTCTAAACTATGCTTAAATGAAATATGTACCTGATACAGAAGAATCGGACTCCGGGGAATCTTCTGGTTCATATTCACTCTCACTGGCACTAAAAGGTTCTTTATCGGACTTAGTAGAGCTCATTCTTCTTAATAATAATAATTCACGTCTTTAGATTTATTAGAACACAATAATAAACACTGCAGCTACAAAGTATTTTGACAGAATGGGCTAAGTCAGACTTGTACCACTCTAACGTGCAATAATATGATGATCATGTCTTACAATCAATATACTAGCGACATCTGTGAGTAAACTAGCAAAGAGACATTTTTCATATTAAAGTGGACGTATAGAAAACTATGTAAAGAATCCGAATATGTATAAATCGCAAAAATGAAAAATCTTGACTTGGACCACTCTGGCTTTCATAGGCTCATATATCCCATTTAAAAAATTATAAGTTTGTGTCATATGTATCTCAAAAACGACGGCTCACATGTGACTACGCTACTGGATTCTACGTGAAAAACTGTATCAGAGCCAGTTTTTACCTTTTCGATAAGTTAAACAAAAACCGAAATAAGAGGGGGGCCCAAAAATGCAATATTTTCAATTTCACACTGTATCTTAAAAACGAAGGGGCCTATGAAAATTTTGTTTGGGTCATCTTTCGTTTCACAAAAAAGTAGCAGCATGTCGCGAAAACCAGAACCCTCTATCTTCGCTGATAAAAAAGATACCCCATAAAAACAAAGAACACTGTACAGATATTTTATAGCATAAGTAGATATTTCCAGACTTCTGGCAGATTTTTGTTTATTGCCTTGTAACAGAAAGGTCGTTAACATACAACGGAAGCTTTCACGGCTTTGGTCAATTAAGAAATCATGGTTCTTGGGATTAGACCGTGTCAAATTGGAATTACTATCCGACGTAAGTGGAGTAAAGATCCCTGAAGATGCCTCGTGCAATCGAAGGCGAAACGTCGGATAGTAATTCCAATTTGAAACGGTCTAAACCCAAGAACCATGACTTCCTAGAAAGGACGTTATTTTTTCTGAAAATTTGCTGATTTCAGGTAAAAATAATGGAATGTTTATGTCTATAATTAGTTATTGCGTAACATTTTAATTTCGTCACTACATTTTAGTTTTCAGTTCGACTGCGGTACCGTTCGGGTGTGCTTTGTTTTGCGTTCCTCGCAGTCGAGCTGCTTCGCAGTACGTGTGTTTGTTCTGTTTTGTTTTCGCTGTGTATTTTTGTTTCGAATTATTCATTTTCTAAATATGGCTGAATACAAGTGTGACAATTGCCGTAAAGAGTTTTCAGAGAAAGACAAATACAATAAACTTCGTTGTAGTGGCGAGTGTAAACGATCTTTTTGCATGAATTGCACGGGCCTTGATAAGGCTACCACAAAAATCTTGATATTACAAAAATCAACCCACCTCCGATTTTTCTGCGCCCTGTGCGACTCCCCTAGTTTGAAATATCTCAACGATAAAATCACAAAGGTATCTCAAAATTTGATTCCACATGAACTTTTTGATTCAGTCGCAAACCGTGTATCTCAATTGTCAAGTAGTGTACCGACAATTTCTGAAATGTATGACATTTTAGTGAAGAGTGAATCCAGGTGGGATCTCATGGAGAAAAAAATTGACGATATCCATAATCTCTCGAGGGAGTTTTCCGCTTACAAACCAGATATGTTATTAAAGTCTCTAAGGGATATGGAACAGAATATTTTCAATATTTCCCAAATCCTCTTCAACAATGCCGAAGAAGTGATAAAAATCCAAGTACAGGACTCCTCTTCAATTGAATTAAAAGCAGGTATTGCTAACATAAAGAGCAACCTAACTTGTGTAACTGACTTGGTAAAGGAGTTATACTCCAAATATGAAAGCCAACATAAGTGTAAGCATATCAAAAATACATACCCTACCACCATACCCTTGCCTACACCAACTATGGAAACTACCTGCTCCACCGCCTCTACACAAACTGAGGTAACACCTACGGATATTCCCAGTACTACTGAAGGCTCCAGCAAGCTGGCTTGTAATAATACACAACGGTGGCACTATGTAGTCGTAAGAAATCTTCCTGCAGGGTTTACGCCTAACAACATAGTTCACTACGTTAAGGAAAAGCTTGGGACTACAGAGTTTATTCGATGCTACCACCTAATAAATCATATCTCAAACATTGATTTTAAAATTGGAACTCAGTCAAAAAAGTCAGCTGAAAAGCTTTTAGACAGCAATCTATGGCCACATGGCGTAGTAATAAAACGGTCAGCTGTATCCGAACTTACAGAAAAATCTACACCGAACCTCCCACCTCCCTCCACACCGAAAAAACTGCCCACCAACTCGAGCTCCGTCAGTTCACTGGTTGTCTCCTCTCCAATTTCTCAAAAGGGCACTATAATATCTTCTGACAAAGAGGCCATTGCTGCCTGCAAAGCAGATGTCTTGTTGAGCGACAACTGCTATAGTCTTTCCAAGAAAGCTCCTACTGACCAAGAACCTATTTTTGATCCAATGTCTCCCCCAACAGTGAAGCTTACGCGAACCGAAAAAAGTTCTGATAACCGTTTCCTCATGTCTAGACTAAGAGAACCAGCCATTTTAAAGGCCTTCAAGTTATATCTCGCCTTCCTGCACGACC
Organism: Kuschelorhynchus macadamiae; assembly: GCA_030620095.1. Lineage (NCBI taxonomy): Eukaryota > Metazoa > Arthropoda > Insecta > Coleoptera > Curculionidae > Kuschelorhynchus > Kuschelorhynchus macadamiae. The sequence goes on along the minus strand of JAUTXW010005465.1, from coordinate 1,099,636 downwards.
AACCTGCGCCAATTCACTTTGAAGGGTTTACAAATACAAGCACCAGGCTGTTTTTGGCTTCTGAAGGCATTCCTATAGATTATAGAACCCTACACAAGATATATTTCGATTTTCATGCTGCTTACGGATTTAACGCAGCAGAAGTGGAAGCGGATCTTGCAGCCTATGGATCCTACATATCTTCGGAGAGATCGATTCATCTTCAGAGGACCAGAGAATGCCATAAAAATTATTTTACCAGCAATTCTCCCAAAAAAAATTTTTAGAAAACACGACGTGTCCTGAGGAACTAGATTCCTCAAAACTTCCTGTTGTTACTAGTCTTAATATGGTTCTAATTAATATTGCTTCTCTAAGAAATAAAACTGACGAGTTGTACCTATTTCTGGAAGAATTGGAGTTCCCCCAACTTGTTGCAATTACTGAGCACTGGCTGAATCTAAACGAACCCTTTTATATTGAGAGGTATACCACAGTAGCTAGATATGACAGAAAAAACTCAGCTCATGGGGGAACACTGATTCTATCCCTAAATGGAGATTTCATGTCGGTATCTAAATATGATCATTTGTTAGCGGATAGCTCTTTTGAATTCTCTATAGTATATAATCAAAACCTTGATCTTTATGTAATTTGTATTTATAGATCACCAAACTCTGATGTACAATCATTTTTAAATAGCCTGGTAAGTTTGCTAGACAGCCTACCGATTAAAGGTAAAAAAATTCTATGCGGAGACTTTAATATTGACTATGCTACTGTTTGTGCCATCCAGAAATATCTAATTTCTATATTCGACTCTTTCGGTCTTTCAATGCATGTATCCTCGCCAACTAGAATTTCAAAAAACTCTTCTTCTATCATCGATTACATGGCGTCTGATTTTTCTCCATCAGAGGTGCAATCACAGGTCTATAACTCAGGTCTTTCCGATCACGAGGCGGTAATTTCCAGGTTTAGTTTACCTATTAGGCCCTTACCAAGATCTCGCCATCGGGGCAGAATTTTCTCGGCCGCAAATTTCTCAGTATTTCATAATATTTGCTTTAACACCAATTGGAATTTTGAATCTGATAATGTCAACACAAACTTCAGAACTTTTTTAAATAAAACTTTAAGTGCTTTTAACAAGGCTTTCCCGCTTAAGAATATCAAACCTAAGCGGCATAAACCGTGGACCACGAAAGGAATACGAATTTCTGCTAAAAATATGCGCTCGCTCTCATATATAAAAAAATTCACCGACTCCTTTCTTATTCTCGACTATATCTCTAATTATAGGAGGATCTACACTACTCTTATTAAGTCAGCAAAAAAATTACACTACCGAAAACGTCTAACAAACTCTAATAACGTTTCAAAAGAAACCTGGTCCATCATCAATAACCTCAGAAACAAATCAAACCCTGTGACTCAGAACTTGCCAGGGGCTAATGATCTAAATGATTATTTTATTAATGTAAGCAAAAATGTCACCTCTAGTATCTCGCCAAGTTTGGACCCTCTTTCGTTTCTCCCTCCTTCAAAAAATTTAGCTGATAGCTTTTTCTTAAGTCCCGTTAGCAACACTGAACTATTGAAGGTAATACATAATATTAAAAGTAAATCTTCGTGTAGCACTGATGGCCTATCAATTAGAATATTCCTGAACTTGCCACTCCCAGTCATAGAGGCCCTTACAACATTAATAAATGAGTCCTTTATAAAAGGTGTATTCCCTGATTGCCTTAAAACAGCTATAATTATTCCACTTCATAAAGGCGGCGAAAAAACTAACTCTTGCAATTATCGCCCAATTGCACTACTACCAGTGCTATCAAAAATCATCGAAAGGCTACTGAAGAACCGTCTTATGCCATTTCTCCTGAAACATCAGATAATATCCCCGGAGCAGTTCGGATTTCTACCCAACAAGTGCACCAGTGACGCCATGTTCACGTTGCTTAGAGGCGTCTACTCATCTCTCAATAACAACCACCCAACTGCCTCAGTTTTTTGTGACTATGCGAAAGCCTTTGATTGTGTTAGTCATGAAATTCTGATAAACAAACTACATTTTTATGGAATTCGTGGTACTTCTTTAAATTGGTTCAAATCTTATCTTGGAAAAAGGCAACAACTTGTAAGGGCTAATGGTTCCGATTCTGATTGTAAGTTGATTACAAGTGGAGTTCCTCAAGGTTCAGTCTTGGGACCTATTCTTTTTTTGTTATACATTAATGATATCACGAACCTTAAAATTAATGGAAGAATCTCCCTTTTTGCTGATGACACAAGCATAACATGGAGTGATTTTGATACAACGTCTTTACACTCTAGTATCTCCAAAGACTTGGTTATAATTAAGGCTTGGTCCGATTCCAATATGCTTTGTTTTAACGTCGATAAAACGGTGGCGTTATCTTATAAGGGAACTTTACAACCACTTCAGGTACATAACAGCAATATTGAATACGTAGAGTCGGTTAAATTCCTGGGTTTAAATATAAATAGCAACCTAAAATGGTCTAATCATATTGACACCTTAACTAAAAAACTTTCTACCGCCTGCTTCGCCATTCGATCAGTTTCAAAAGAACTAGACGTTCCTTCTGCCAGACTTACTTATTTCTCTTTATTTGAATCCCACCTCCGCTATGGCCTTCCCTTTTGGGGCTGCTGTACCACCGAGCAATTTCGTAGTATTTTTATGCTTCAAAAGAGAGCCATTCGTTATTTGTTTGGTCTAAATAATAGAGCTCACTGCCAATACTATTTCAAAAAACATGAAATATTAACACTTCCTGCATTATTTATTTTGGAAACGGTATGTTTGCTGAGAAAACATATAAACACCCTCCCAGAAAGGCCACAACATGTATACCCTACCAGAAACTCTAGGCATGATATTTATCTTCCCATTCCTTCCACAGAATTAATAAAAAAATCAATTATTTACAACGCCATAAAACTTTACAACAATCTGCCAGTACATTTAAAATCTATCCCTATGCTTGCACAATTTCGAAAAAACACCAAAGCATACCTCATTGAGAGACCACTTTACAGCGTTAATGATTTTTTTTTTCAGTGAGTAAGTCTCTTTAAATTGTCACTAAACTCGCTTGTTTACTTAAATCTTTTGTGAGTCATGTCCTAACTCATAGCATAGAATTTTATAAATCATTATATAGGGAAAAGAACTGTCGAACATTCACTTAAAACTTAATTATTTTTGTTAGGTATTGGATTAAAAACAATTTAATTCTTTTTGTATACTACATTCTGCACTAGTTCAATATACCTTCTGTTTAACATCACAATTATTTGTATAACTATAATAACATAGAGTTTAAGGTCGCATAGTTGCAATTTTGATTTCAATGTCATCGAAATTATTCACCTCGTACATGTGTGTTTGTTTACTTTTATAAGGTTATCATGATTCATTTACTGTTTGCAATGTTATGCTATATTCTAACGTGTGTTTTACGATTTGGTAAATTGATAATTTACATTTTAAAAATAAAAGCACTGACTTGTCGAAATTATTTTCGATTAATGTTTTGATATGTCTTATTTTTAGGTATATTTTGCTTTGTCCATAAAATTGTAGAATTTTTCTGCGGCAATAAAGCATACTTTTGTTTGTTTGTTTGTTTGTTTGTAATGCATAAAAATCCATAAATCTGATTGATCATATTGAGGCAATTCACTAGTCTTCGGGTAGATGGCGCCTTAGTTTTGTTCAATTAGTAATTTTACTTTCTTCTTTAAATATTTTTTCTTTCCTGTGATCCAGCTCAGGGATTGGCTGATCTATTGTCCAGATTTGGTCAGTTTGATTTTAGTAAAGTGGCACCACTGACGGATTGTCATCCCCCTACTGCTGCATTGACCTGGTGGTGAGGTAGGTTAAGTTTCTTGTCTCTCTGGAAGGTGAAGGTTAAGTGTGAAAGTTTGTCGGCGAATTGATCCTGTTTTAATCCAGGCCATCTTTTGGGATTTACGTCGGCAACTTAGTTAAAAAGGCTCCTATGTGTATTTAATTACGTTGTATGTACCTTAATATTTTTGGTTGAGGAACCTTTTATTACTCTCTTGTGAGGATTTAACTGCACTTGACCACCTACCATATCTTTTTGATGGGACAAACTTTACGAAATGACTTATAAGAAACCCTTTACCATCAAATAAGGTAAGATAGGTAGTCAAGTGCGTCATTTAGATTGTTAATAACAACTATAGTCCATTCTAAGGAAATTTATTTATGTTCAATTCCTAAGAGTGACATTACCAAATACATTATTTTAAAACAATTACTTGAAATTCCATGTATTCTAGTAAAAACTCAATTAAATTCTATCGACATTATGAGCTAAGTAGTCTTGCCCTAATAGGTCGAGACAGCCCTTTAAATAAAAACTGTATTTACTCTAAGAAAACGGGAGTGCAATAAAAAAAGTATTATTATTGTAATGATTGTAATGATATTTTAACCACAAAAACTTTATTTTACGTTTTATTCATTTTTAGGTTCCAAATTGAATTCAATACGAGCCTGAGAGGTCCAGGCGAGGAGTTTTTGACTAACAAACAGCCCTCCGTCAACGTCCCAGATGGTTGTTTCGACACTATCGATGGATTTTACGTACCGGGAGTCAGATGTATTTTCAGCTATGATGAGGAGGCGCTTGTTGGGTAAAGAAACTGTTAGATGACCTATATAGTTTATATACACTGTAACAATCATTTTGAAAATGATTATTACAACGGTCAAGTTCTTAATTATCACCTATTTATTCACAAAATATCTGATATTTTGTTTCTTTTAAGACAGTCAAATATATAAAATACATACCAATAATTATCGTAGATAATAAAGCAACGACGCGACAAGTCCCTAATGTTAATAAAATTCGAGATCGTTGTTTGGCGACACCTTACTGCAGGCAACCCGTTATACCCTATGTTTTATTTCCAAATTATGTCAGGGGTTTCAAAGTCTGAGGTTATATCAGCTGATTTTGTCTCGTTAGTGGTGATCGGTGGTGGTGTTCCGTAGCAAAGGGAGATGTTTTGAGACTTTTCGGGATGATAAAGTGATTTTTTTAATGTCTGTCGAGGGTTTCTGTCATCGAGAGTACTAGGTTGGTACCATGTACCGGAACAGGATACATCATTTTTTTCGCTATGTTAGGACTATAAAACCTTTGGACCGAACAAAGAGATCCTCTCTTACTACCTCTCTGCAGAATAATAATGAAGTGTTAGTTCTCATACTTTTTTTGTGCCGCCATTTTACACGACGTGTAAGAAGTTCTACTGATCGGCGAATTCTATGAAGCCTTAATTGGGATTGGAAAGTCATTCAAAATTATTAGAAAATCTTGCTAGGGAGATGGTTCATGGAATAGTCGCCACGTGGGTTGGTACTCAGCACATTTCTCTATCTTTTCAGGCTTTTAACGTACTGCAAGAAGCTTTTATCCTACTACAAGGACCTTTTAACCTACAGCAGGAGCATATTTTAATTAATACCGCAATCACAATAAAATTAACATCCCTCTTTTATTGTGGGAAGAACAGTGGCTTAGGCAGGTCAACTTAGGGACGGGGCATTTGAGGTTTTCTTTGTTGGCTTGTGCTGTTTTGAGGCCTCCGTTGCAGTCTGCTCGTCTAGAGGACCACCTCCTTTTGGTTGAGCTTATAGGCTAACCGCTACTGTGAAGCGTTGAGGAAAGTCTTCATTTAGGGAACCAACCCAACACCGAGTCTAAAGATAAGTACCTTTCCTTGTTTAGCTTATAAAAGGTAGCTTTACTACTGATGTTCTACTTACCCTGAGCGTACATTAGAAATTTGATCTTTCGTTGCTAATTTTTCAATTATTCAGCCTTCTCGCACTATAATTACCTTTATAAAGTCACTTTAAGTCATTAACCAATTTAATTCGAAATAGTTTCTCATGAATTCATTTACAAATCAGTAACTATAAACTTTTATTCTAATTTCGGTACCTATAACTGTCCAAAGTATGTATTACTTTGTTGTATTTTATTTAATTAGTTGATTTTGAGTAAAGAATTCATTGCATCTTCTGGCTTATTTTATTAAATTTGAGTTTTGTAAAACACTCTTATTGTTTTCTTTCAAATAATTGCTTTGTAAGTGCTCATAGCTTATAGGTAGTAAGAGACTTTATGTTTTTTGTAGTATAAGTTATATTAGGTATGTTGAGTGTATATTGGGTACCCATGTCTTAGTGTCATAAGTGTTAAGTTTTTTTTGTAATGGGCAGTACTTCCTAAAATTACCTGTGATTTTCAGCCACCTGTTATAGTTTTATGATTGTTTGAATATATTTTGCATTACAGCCCACCTTCTTATTATCGGTAATTTTCAGCCAATATCGGTATATGATACTAATATTTGCATGTCTCATATGAGGTTTTTATAAAATAATATTTATTAAATCTGGTTTTTGCAACATTCATGCTATGCTCTTTCAACAATATTTGGTAACAAATATAAAACTTAATTAAGAAAATAAAATTTAATTCAAGATTGTATCCTTGCCCTCTCTCTTTCTTTTCAATTATCCATCTAATCATTTTACTTAATTTAAAAATTTTAATACTTTAAATATTCACTCCAATCTTTCCACCTAATCAGTTTTGCATAATTTAAATTTTAATAATCAAAATATTTAATTACTGGTAGTTCATTTAACTTTTATGGTAAATTTATGTATCAAAATTTTTCAGTACTTTCAAGATATTAAACTTAAAGATATAAATATTATTTCATTTAGCACATTTAATTTTATGAATAATGTAGTTATCGTTTTATCTCATATGTGGTGATTTGATTGTTACTATTAATTGTGTTGAACAACATTTAATACCACTGTGATATTTATACTTATATTTTATATACAATTTACAATAAATTTCCTTGCATTAGTATTTCATTCTTTTATTTATAATCTGTCCATTGCAGGAATTAGAAGGTTTTGGGAAGCTACATTACAAGTTAACTTAAGTATTGTGTCTTAGCGTACATTAGTATCTATCTTGTTTTTTTCTTTTCTGCTCAACCTCTTTGGCCACTCTAGGCCTGGCGCCCACAATATTGTTTAAATTATTTGAACTCACGCCCTAACGCCTCCGAAATAAAAGAATCTGAGCACCGAGTAAAACAACGTAAAAAAAATAAAAAAAAAAACAAAAAAAAAAAAGGAGGTTGTAACACTCACAGGCAAAATAATCGTTCCACGCAAATTTTTGACGAATTTCAATTGCAAATAACTTTTTTATTTAATGCAGGCTTTTAATGAATTTTGAAGAATATTTTAGATGAACTAATTCAGAATCGCCCACATGTTAAACATTTTTAAAAAAATAGACCAACGTATATAATATACAGGCCTAAACAAAAAGACGTTTTTTACAATAAGTTTAAGAGGCTCTGTAGAGTGGAGTATTAGTAAATTGGTCTAAATGAAGTTTTGGTTTTAAAGTCGCATTTATTCTCACCATTTTTGTTTTTGGTTCACATCGATAGCTTTATTTTTCTGGAATATATGAATTTTAAAAAAAAATGTTGCCATTTTTATTAATCTTATTGTGCGAACAGCTAGGGTGAACTAAGGCATAAATCAGGGTGGCCGTGACAGTTTCGTGAAATAACGCCAAACCTGAAAATGTCATTTAAGCAATTGCTTTACAGTATGCAGTATTACGTGGCAAGAGTTTTAAATGTCACAAGAAGTAAAGTACAAAGGGCTGTAAATCGGTTTAATCAGCATGGAGAGTACAGCAGAAGAACTCACTGTGGTAGGAAGAAATGTACGAATGAACGAGATGATCGTTTTATAACCCTAAGTGTTTTACGTGACCGAAGAGTAATTTCTGTGGAGGTTAAAACAGATTGGAGTACATACGGCCGGTCTAAGTAAGTGAAAGAACGATAAGAAGAAGGTTGCCTGATAATGGATTGCATGCAAGGAGACCTGCAACTGCTCCCGAGTTGCTGAGAAATCATAGGGTTGAACGGCTTAGATTTGCCAGGGAACATCAAAATTGGGGTCCTGATGAATGGAAAAAGGTCCTATTCACCGACGAATCCAGATTTTGTTTAAAATCACCGGATGGTCGTGAAATGATCTACAGAAGAACAGGAGAACGTTTTGAGCAAAACCATTTTTCGCCTAGGGTAAGCTATGGAGGAGGCTCCATTATGGTGTGGGGTAGTGTTCAGTTCGACGCAAGAACGGAATTGGTAATCGTCGATGGCGGAGCAATGACAGCAGACAGATATATACAAGATATTTTAGAACCACATGTTGTCTCCTTTGCTCCATTTGTAGGAGACGATTTCATGCTAATGCATGATAACGCTCGACTGCATGTTGCGAGAGTCGTAAGCGAATATTTAGAACTGGTGGAAATTACAAAAATGAATTGGCCCCCCCGTAGTCCCGACCTGAACCCGACCGAACACGTTTGGGATAGACTGGGCAGAACAGTTCGGGCTCGGGTACCTGCTCCAGCTATTTTTGCAAGAACTTAATGATGTTCTTATTGAAGAATTGATCAAGTTTTTATACGAAACCTAATTGAAGGTATGCCAAGGCGTATAGAGGCTGTCATTCGAGCACGTGGTGGAAACACGCGCTACTGATTTATTAGTTATTGTTTTTGTTATTGTTATTGTGAATTGTTATTGTTTTTTTAATTAATTTGCTCGTATAATATTTGTGCTTCGTGTTTAATAATTGGTTTTATAATGTTTTTTTATAGAAGATTAATTAAATTGCGTTAAAAATATTTAAGTTTCTTTTTAAAAATCTTATTTGTGACTAAAACTGTAAAACTGAACTTAGTTGCTCGTACCCAAGAATTGATAAAAATTGCAATGCTTTGTTAAAAAATCCATATATTCCAGGAAAATAAAGATATCGAGGTGAATCAAAAACAAATATGGTTAGAATAGATGCGACTTTAAAACCAAAGCTTCATTTGGACCAATTTACTATTACTCCACTTCACAGAGCCTCTTAAACTTATGGTAAAAAACGACTTTTTGTTTAGTTATATTATATACGTTGGTCTATTTTTTTAAATGTTTAACATGTGGGCGATTCTCGATTAGTTGATCTAAAATATACTTCAGAATTCATTAAAATTCATTAAAATTTATTAAAAACAAAACTGATTCCATATACGCCTCACATTTATTAGAAATTTAATATATTTAATTTAAACATACGTTTAAAGATGAATTTAAGATTTTGCACACTATAAACAAAAGCAAAAAATTAACCCTTTTAGAATCCTTACAAATTAATAAAATTAAAGACACCCAGTATATCCTAAATGACCAAACAGAGACAAATGGTTCACCTCTGTTGAATTTATTTACGTAACACACTTGGGTTTTCCAAAGCTTTAATCTTTCAGACCCAGTATTGTAAAAATAGGTCAATAATTATAGACTCTAATCTAAGTAGAAGTACCTCTTGTCTGAAGAAGCTACAGTGTTAGCGAAACGATCGTCACAAGTTGTGAATATATGCGAAAATTTAAAACATATTGAGTGTTTTATTATCTATTTTAGAAATTGAAAATTTTAATGCTAGGGTTAAAGAGAACGGACAAATTTTAAAAAGTCTCATTGATATTACATTACACCTCTGTATGCAAGAGTTACCTTTCAGGGGGCATAATGAATCAAATGAACCTTTAAATCGCAGTAATTCCAAAGAGCTAGTTATTATTATTTATTATAGAACATGATATTGATAATAGATCAGTTTTTTCTGGGACATCCAAAACAATTCAAAATGAATTAATAGATTCAGTTGCTTAAGTTGTAAATAAAAAAATTGAAGACGAAATTTCAAATTCTTTGTTTTTTTTTCCTGGCAAGTTGATGAAACCACTGACATAAGCTGCCATTCACAATTATCCGTCATTTTTCGTTACGTTATAAATGGTCAACCTGTTGAGCTATTCATAGGATTTTATGACGTAAGTTCTGGGTGTTCTGCGCAAAATTTATTTCAATTTTTATCCACTAAATTCGAAAAATTTTACTTGCATTCGAAATTGGTGGCTCAAGCCCATGATGGGGCTTGCGTAATGTCGGGACAAACAAAAATTAAATCTATACCACAAGCATTGTTTACTCATTGCTATGCCATGTATTTAATTTAGTTTTAAGTAATGCGTGCAGTTCTATTTATCAGGTTAAAGTATTTTTCTCAACCCTATCAGGTTTTTCATCATATTTTTCTAAATCTACAAAGAGGACCCAAGTGTTAGAACAAATTGGAGGAAATCGTATACCTGCTAATGTAGCAACTCGTTGGACTTTCACTTCACGCGCAGTTTTGACCGTAAATAACAATAAGGACAAATTACATGAGACTTAATTTTATTATTAATAGTCGCCATTTCGATCGAAAATCAATTAGAGAAATAGTAAGTTTAAAAGCTTTTTTAGAGGATTTCTTATCGATGTAGCCGTTACTTGATGGAAATTCGTTATACACTAGTATACAAAATAAACACGTTTAGTTTATTAATTTCCACTTATTTATTTCAGCTTTACAGCTGTTTCGACACACTGTGTCTTTGTCAAAAGCTAACTTAAAACTGACACTAAAATCTGTACCAAATATAAAAAAAATATATATATAAAAATCTTAATGGTGTCAATAAAACAATATTGGTGTTTACCCACCTCGTCTATTCTTTAGGTATAAAGATTTAACAGAGTGGAACCATTTAAGTCCAACTGGTCATTCAATAAAATATTTCGGGTTTTCCTCTTGTTAATTTCTAAACTTTCCAAATGGTTCAATTTGTAGCTTTTATTAGCCCTATGCAAAATTTTATATTCGTTTTTAAATGTATGATTTGCTTCTACCAAATGTTTAGCGTAATTGGAGTCTGTTTTTTCTTTATTATATGAGGATTTGTGTTCTTTTATACGTTTATTGAAAGATCTACCCGTTTGGCCAATGTAAACTTTATCACAGGAACCACATTCTAATTCGTATACCCCTGATTTTTTGATTTATCAGACTTGGATTTATTATTTTTAATATATTTCGCTAATGTATTATTTGTACAGAAGGCAACTTTATAATCTGCTCTCATGAGATGTTTACTGATTTTAGAGATAATTTTGCCTGTATATGTTATTGTATTAAATTTGGCTATATCTTTTAAATTATTATTTGGATAGATTAAATTGATTGCTTTTTTATATTGTTTTTTATTTACTATTTTGTCGACTATATTAGGACTATGGCCATTGTTAATAGCAATTTGCTTTATAATATTCAATTCTTTATTATAGTTATCTGATGACATAGGAATACTAATTAAACGATGTACAAAACTGTTGTAAGCTGTCATTTTATGTGCAAAAGGATGATTTGATGTTTTATGTATTGTTATATCTGTGTAAGATAGTTTATGATAAATTTGAAAATCGTGTTTATTGTTATTGTTCATAATTGTTAAATCCAAAAAATTTATTGTCTTATTTTGCTGCACTTCTAACGTAAATTTAATATTTTTATGTAAATTATTAATAAAATCTAAAAATAATTTTAGTTGTCTCTCTGTTCCCGTGAAACACGCTAGTATGTCGTCTACATATCTATACCAATAAATGAACTTGTTTCTTAACGGGTGATTTCCACATTAATTGTTCAATATTATCTAGAAATATTTCTGCTAGTATATATTCTTTACTTACATACACGGAGCCATTGAATTCAAAGTAATTTTGATCTGCACACACTGTTAACAAATCCAATATATCATTCTTAATAATATGATTAACTTATTTTTGGGTAATAAATTATCGACTAAGTTAATAGCTTCAATAGGGGGGACACTAGGAAGTAAGTTTTGTACATCTAAAGAGATTAATATGGCATTATTTGGGATTGTGACATCTTTTATATTGTTAATTAATTCTAAACTATTTTTAATACTAAATTTTGGTTTAAAATTACAAAATGTACTAATAATGTCTATTAATTTATTAGAAATCGTGTGAGCTGGAGCTGTCACATAGGACAATACCGGTCTAATGGGCATATTGCCTTTATACAGTTAAATAAATGAATATAGCTTAGGTACTTGTAGATTCATTATCGTTAATTTATATTTAGTTTTATCATCAAATAAGCTACTATCTTTAATTACATTTTTTGATACATTTCTGTCGGATCTTTATCCATCTTTTGAAATTTATCCAGATTCAGAAATTCTGAAGTTTTTTGAATATAATTTTCTTTTTTTATTGTAATAATGGTTTTTCCTTTATCCGCCCTAGTGAATACAATATTATCTTCTGTCATTTTACTGTTAATATTTTTAACTAAACTATAATGATTGAGCTAATATATGTTTATAGTTTTCATTGCCTATTTTATTTACTGCTATTTCACATTCAACTCCTAACATCTCTCTAGATTTAATGTTATCTTTAACCTGAAGGTTGAAATTAAACCTATTTTCTAATAGTTTAATTTCTGAGCCTGTAAAATCTGTATCTGTGAGATTATAAAAGCGTTTAAAAAATACATGATCTGAAAGTGGGTTATGACAATTGTTAATTTTATTTGCAGTTTTATTGTACTATCTAATTTATCCTTTTGACTTACGTATTTCTTCTGGACGATATTTTCAACTTAGCATCTAGTTTCACTATCAAAACAATCAAATTCCATATTATTTATTCTAAATAAGAGTTCACTGTGTTCAAAGAATTGAACATTATAAAGCAAATTGCTATTAACAATGGCTATAGTCCTAATATAGTCGACAAAATAGTAAATAAAAAACAATATAAAAAAGCAATCAATTTAATCTATCCAAATAATAATTTAAAAGATATAGCCAAATTTAATACAATAACATATACAGGCAAAATTAGCTCTAAAATCAGTAAACATCTCATGAGAGCAGATTATAAAGTTGCCTTCTGTACAAATAATACATTAGGGAAATATGTTAAAAATAATAAATCCAAGTCTGATAAATCTAAAAAATGAGGGATATACGAATTAGAATGTGGTTCCTGTGATAAAGTTTAGATTGGCCAAACGGGTAGATCTTTCAATAAACGTATCAAAGAACACAAATCCTCATATAATAAAGAAAAACAGAATCCAATTACGCTAAACATTTGATAGAAGCAAATCATACATTTAAAAACGAATATAAAATTTTGTATAGGGCTAATAAAAGCTACAAATTGAACCATTTGGAAAGTTTAGAAATTAACAAGAGGAAAACCCGAAATATTTTATTAAATGAACAGTTGGACTTAAATGGTTCCCCTCTGTTAAATCTTTATACCTAAAGAATAGACGAGGTGGGTAAACACCAATATTGTTTTATTGACACCATTAAGATTTTTATATATATATTTTTTTATATTTGGTACAGATTTTAGTGTCAGTTTTAAGTTAGCTTTTGACAAAGACACAGTGTGTCGAAACAGCTGTCAAGCAGAAATAAATAAGTGGAAATTAATAAACTAAACGTGTTTTTTTAAAGGATCCTCAGAACATATTTTTTTAAACACATATTAATTTTTCACCAAACCGATATCGTTTTTTCTATTTTACAAAATAGAAATACAAATGTTGTTAAAACAAGAAATTTACTACAGACTACTCTAACTAAAGTTCGTGAGTTTAGGAGTAACAGTACTTATTTTGAGTCTGAATCTGAAAAACTGGATGTCGGCGCTTTACACTCGAAACGTCGTAAAGGATTTGAAATGTTAGATAAAACTTAACAGTGGCAATTTTTTTTTGAAATTCTTGATATTATAGCGAATCAAATAGAGATTAGGTTTTGTGCCATAGAAAAACTACATTTCTTTGATCTCCTAAATATTTCAAAATTCTCCATTTTCCATTCTTCACCCAATACAATATATTTGATATAAATCAACTAAAATGCCAATTCATCGTTTTATATGGGAACGATATGGTGGAAAGTTGCACAAACCCTTATAAAATGTTCGCTTTTTTTCATGATAATGATTTAAAACTTTGTACGCCAGAACTTTTTAAATTTTTATGTATTGCTGTTGTTTTGCCAGTGACAACCGCGTCAACAGAAAAATTATCGACGTTTCGCCACTTTATTGTTGATCCTCAGGACACATATATAGATTTTGCATCCTTCTCTAAACCCATATTATCAGTATTTAGCTACTCCGTTGGTTCGCAGATATTTCCCAGATATCAAAGTTTTTTAAAGTCGAAAGTGGCCGAAGCCGATTAATTAATTAATTAGTATTATTCAAAGGCGAATATCTAAAAAACTTTAAAGGATATTTTTATTTGAAATCTGGAGAAACATCTCTCCCGACCTATATATCTATGAGAATTTCTCTGAGATAAAATGTTTTTGGGTTAAAGAAAATGGTTGCAATTGTAAGATAGTAATCTCTTTCATTTAAAATAGTAATGTTGTATCTATTTTAATAATCCTTTTTTGTTTCTAGGAAATCAAGTTCTGAGCCGAAACGTCGAACTGACAGTCTAAAGCGGTAAGAAAAAATTAAGTGGTAATAAACTGCTCCTAGAAATGCATTTTTTCATACAATGCGACTGTTTAATATGGGGGATATTGTTTTTATGTTGCGTGACAGAAAATTTTAACAATGCGGTGGGCCCCATTAAAAAAAATATTAATGGAAAGAGGGGTCTAGTAAAACGTCTTTTGGAAGGTGTTTTTGAACTTAATCATTTCTTTGGAAATGATGTGAGTATGTGAGGACATACAAAATTACCCATATCAAATTGAAGACTTCCACTTAAATTTTTTTTACAAAATGGCGTCCAGCCACCATCTTGAAATTTTCAATCATGAGATGAATTGCTTCACACTCGGAACAATGGATATTAGATAGGGTTGTGATAAAATAAGAAATAAATTCAATATTTTGAAAACCAGTGGTTGAAAAAAAAAACGATCGAAACCTCCAATTTAATTTTATTTTCTCTAATTTTTCAAAATATTTGCTATTATCCAGGATTTCCCAATTAATTATTATATTAATAGCAATCCTCCTGAACAAAAGAGAGTGTATTTCCTAATCTCCTGTGGGTTAGGGGTTTTCCTTTGGTTTGTAATTAGGCAACAATACCTTATTGGTTTAGCGTGTATATATATATATATATATATATATATATATATATATATATATATATATATATATATATATATATATATATATATATATATATATATATATATATATATATATATATATATATATATATATATATATATATATATATATATATATATATATATATATATATATATATATATATATATATATATATATATATATATATATATATATATATATATATATATATATATATATATATATATATATATATATATATATATATATATATATATATATATATATATATATATATATATATATATATATATATATATATATATATATATATATATATATATATATATATATATATATATATATATATATATATATATATATATATATATATATATATATATATATATATATATATATATATATATATATATATATATATATATATATATATATATATATATATATATATATATATATATATATATATATATATATATATATATATATATATATATATATATATATATATATATATATATACATATATATATATATATATATATATATATATATATAAAAAAAAAATTCATGATAAAATGGCAACGAGGAATCGTCCAAAAATATTTTTAACTTTGCAAATTGGCCGTAAGGGGGCGCAACTGTCAAAATGAAAATACAAATTTAAAATTTGAGCATTATATATATAAGTTTTATAACGTCATTGGAAAGCTAGTAATTTTCTATGAATTCGCTTTAAGCCAAATTTTCATTGGGTTAATAATAAGGGTGGGGGAAACAAATGTGTGTTGTCATATTTAAATCGCTATATCTTGTACACTTCTTAACCAATTTTAATGAACAAGGTGTCATATGAAAGATAATTTTTACATCTCTTAATGGACTTCTGCAGTGATATAAATTAGTTTTAAAAAAAGAAGTCAGATGGCGCTATCCAATGTGGTTAGAGTTTTCTTGAAATTTTTCTAAAATTTCAAATGGATCGGTATGCTTTACCTTATAAATTATAAAAGTGAATTATAAAATCTACATTTTGGCGAAAACCGCATATCGAAATCTTTATTCGTTTCGGAGTTGTTGCTAAATAACTGGTGATAAAAGAAGCAAAAACAAAAAAATCGAGTTTTATGAAGTTAGTATCTGACAAATAAATGATATTATGGAATTAATTAAAGCATGTTAAAGGTTTACTTAATAACCAGATTAAAAAATCTTAATTGAACTAATTGTAAGTAGTAATATTTTTATTTGCCTTCCATCACACTTTATCCAGGCTTTGGACTGGTCCAAACTTTAGCAGACTATTAAAATTTGGAGCGTGTTTAAAGGCCAACGGGCCATAACAAAGCAGAATAACATAACGAGTAACGTATGAAAAACCTTCGTGGCAAAAATACGAAGAAACAGGTAACGAGTAACAAGAACAAGAACAAAATTTTCAGAAAAATTAGGCATTTATGGGATATGTTCAAAATGTTTTCCATCATTCTGAATACAGCGGTACAGCCTTTGTTGTGTTGACGAGACAGCAGTTTTAATTTCCGCCACGGATATGCTGTTTATAGCCGTTCTAGTTCTCTCGATCATATTTTCTCGCGTTGTTGGTCGAGTTTTGTAAACGAGATCTTTTATTCTTCCCCATAAATAAAAATCGAGACAAGTTAAGTCCGGTGACCTGGCTGGCCAAAGAAATAAACTTCCTCTTCCAATCCACCGGAAAGGGAACTGCTGGTCAAGGTAGTGACGCACTTGGTTTGAAAAATGGGCAGGACATCCATCGTGTTGAAACCACAAATTTCTTCTTGTCGCGAGGGTCACGTTTTCTAATAACTGTGGCAGCTCATTAATTAAAAATTGAAGGTATAATTCACCATTTAGAGTCCTATCAAAGATAAAAGGCCCGATAATCTTTCCTTCAACAATTCCGCACCATACATTCACTGTTCAACGATGTTGATGGTCGACTTCACGCATCCAATGAGGATTATTATCACACCAGTAATGCATGTTGTGCAAGTTTACTCTACCATTGCTGGTAAATGAGGCTTCATCTGTCCATAGTACTTTATCCAAAAAACGGCGATCTTCCCTTATCATGTTGAGAAGCCAATGACAATAATTTAAGCGATTGTCGAAATCCAAGTCTAGTAAAGCCTGGTGCAAAACAATATGATATGGATGCATGTTAAAATCCATCAAAATTTTATGAATGGAGCCAACTGAAAGTCCCAAGTCCCTAGAAATTTCGCGAATACTAGCATGTGGATCAACATTGATATAAGCTAAAACGTTTATGATATTCGTCTCATTTCTGACTCTGCGATGCCTTATTTGAGTCGAAGTTGGTTGAACTCTGCCAGTTTCTCTGAGTCGTCTTGCCAAACGAGTAAACACGTGCCTGGAATGATGCGTCCGATTAGGGTACTGCAAAGCATACTCCCTTGAAGCTCTGGCTGCATTTCGAAAGCACTCAAAATACACACCTAACATATCAAATGCCTCTTCATTTGTAAACGGCATTTTTACTTTAGTAACGGAAACAAGAAGTAAACTTTCTTTCACAAGACAATAAACAAACCAAAATGACAGTTACTGCTTTTATTGCCATGACAACGAGGCGCAATGTGTCTGTTGTTTTTCACGGCTTACTGTGACAGTACAAGGAGGCAAATAAGAAATAAGAACGCAATACCTCATGGTATGACATTGCTTACAATTAGTTCAATTAAGATTTTTTAATCTGGTTATTAAGTAAACCTTTAACATGCTTTAATTAATTCCATAATATCATTTATTTGTCAGATACTAACTTCATAAAACTCGATTTTTTTGTTTTTGCTTCTTTTATCACCAGTTATTTAGCAACAACTCCGAAACGAATAAAGATTTCGATATGCGGTTTTCGCCAAAATGTAGATTTTATAATTCACTTTTATAATTTATAAGGTAAAGCATACCGATCCATTTGAAATTTTAGAAAAATTTCAAGAAAACTCTAACCACATTGGATAGCGCCATCTGACTTCTTTTTTTAAAACTAATTTATATCACTGCAGAAGTCCATTAAGAGATGTAAAAATTATCTTTCATATGACACCTTGTTCATTAAAATTGGTTAAGAAGTGTACAAGATATAGCGATTTAAATATGACAACACACATTTGTTTCCCCCACCCTTATTATTAACCCAATGAAAATTTGGCTTAAAGCGAATTCATAGAAAATTGACTCAGCTTTCCAATGACGTTATAAAACTTATATCTTAATTTAGTAATTTTGCTCAAATTTTAAATTTGTATTTTCATTTTGACAGTTGCGCCCCCTTACGGCCAATTTGCAAAGTTAAAAATATTTTTGGACGATTCCTCGTTGCCATTTTAGTCATGAATTTTTTTTTTCCAATTGGCTGCAGTCAAGGGTTCTTGAGATATAGATAGTGTACGCCCTTAACTGAACACCCGGTATATATATATATATATATATATATATATATATATATATATATATATATATATATATATATATATATATATATATATATATATATATATATATATATATATATATATATATATATATATATATATATATATATATATATATATATATATATATATATATATATATATATATATATATATATATATATATATATATATATATATATATATATATATATATATATATATATATATATATATATGTTCTTTTTGAGAATAATTAAGAAAATTCGTAAAAATGTTAGTGACCCTAGCCCTGCATAAATCTCTGGATTCAACTGGTATGTCATCGATAATATTTTCAATATCTGTCAAAAAAAAGTCTCACCTCAGTTCCTCATTTGACTCAATCAATAATGGTTATCATAAACATATTCTGAAAAAATTAATTTATAATTCTAATATGTTTGATGACCCTACTGAAGAACCTGTCCAACAATTTAAGTATAAAAAAATCCCATTTGTAAATAACTTAACCCATTTAATTATTTCGATTTTTAAAAACTTCCCACACATTAAAATAGTTAAATATAATTTTCTCAATAACTCAAAAGTTAAAGATAAAACACCCTTACTATATAACAGCAATGTAGTGTATGAGTTGTCTTGTTTAGGATGCCAAGGATGTTATATTGGGCAAACGTCCCAATGGTTAAAACAACGTGTTACCCAACACAAGAGCGATTGTCGTTTGGGAAAAAACACTTGTGCTGAACATCATCAAAACACTGGACACCATTTTGATTATACCAATGTTAAAATTTTGGAACACCAAAATAATTACAAAAGCAGATTATTCCATATATACTACAAAACTGATACCAATCAATTGAGCAATATATACTGTAATATATTAAGATTAATTTAATTGTGTTTTTAAATGTTTTATTTCCACACTGTATCATATTGATTTTACTGTTAATACTGACAAAGTTATTTTAATCCTATTGTTTGTTTTTGTAAGGTTTTTTTTTAATTATACATATTTGTTTTTATTGTATTTGTGAATAAGTTGCAAAGAAAATCATCATTTTAATATTTAGAATAACCGTACCACTCTGTTCAGGCTTGACGTCAACAAAACGTCCACTATTTTATGTATACAATGGACTAACTCTAAGTTTTGTAAGTAATCTTTTATTTAATGTTTTCATTAACAAGAAATTTTAATTGTATTTTTTTAAATTGTATTTTAGCCTTCTCCTGATGAAGTCAACAAAAAATCGACGAAATATAGAAATTAAAAACCAAAAGAGTGTTTTTATAGTCACAGACCGCATACCCGAAATTTTGTTTCATTAGATTTATATATATATATATATATATATATATATATATATATATATATATATATATATATATATAGAGTTATTCACGCAACCCGTTCATTAAAAGTTTTTGATGACGCCATTTAGATGAAAATTTCAAATTTTGGGGTTAAGGTAAGGTCAAGGAGTACTTTTTTTTTGAAATATTTTCAACTTCCTGTCACTTCCGGTTTAACCGGAAGTTGGTATCAACTTGCTTATTTTAAATAGAACACCTTGTATTTTATGATATTTTTGGATTCTACGGAGAATTTTAATGCTATTTTATGTAGCATGTCCTATACCTAGGTTCAAGCGTTCTTAAGATATTTGACCTTGAACCGAAAATGAGCCTTGGGGGTACCAAATTTTAAAATCTCATATTTTTGTAAGTTTTGAAGATATAATCTTCATATTTTGCAGACGATTGGTAAATAATCTTAGGTTTTTATTTTTTTTATTCAGTTTATCTATTTTTATACAGGGTGTCCTAAATTCATATTTTCATAGCCGCTAAAGTCCGTTTTTTTAAATGGGACACTCTATAACTTTATGCACTATCAAATGTAGAATTTAATTTTCTATCGAACTATATTAAGATTCCCTATACCTATTCGTAACCATTTTCGAAATAATTGGGTTTTATAAAAATATCGTATATATTTGTTTAAATGTTTACATGTTCCAACGGTGAGCCATGGAAAAACAATTGAGATCCAATATCCAATATGACAGATGATTAGTATGCGTTATTTATCGAAAGCTGTCAGTGATAAACTAAATCTTCTAAATCGAAATGGAAGAATACTCAAACGCTGATATTCTCAATCTATTTTATATTCATGGAGAATGTTATAAAATTATGGAGAGAACGTGTCGTGTGTTTAATGAGCGCCACCCTGATTTGCCGCCAATGAACAAGTCAAAATTCAAGAGGATTGAAACGAACTTTTTGCGTTTTGGCAAGGTTAAAGTTACAAAAAATGTTCCGAAACCAGTGACAAATGCCGAGGATAACGTAATAAACACATCAGCTTATTTCCACGCAAACCCGCAAAGTTCAATACCGTCTGCAGAAAACGATTTGGGAATTTCTTCTTCATCTGTCCAAAGAATCTTGAGCGAACATCATATGCACCCTTATTCCTTCCAAAACGTGCAAGCCTTGAGACCTGGTGATGACGTCCGACGAGTAGAATTTTGCGAATTCATGTTTTTGAAAATTCAAGAGGACCCTCAATTCCTTTCAAAAATATTTTGGACCGATGAAGCGAAATTTTCTAGAGAAGGAATAACAAATAGAAGAAACGAACATTTCTGGGCAGCAGAAAATCCGCACGCTTTAAGCGAAACGCGTTCTCAAGAGAGGTTTAGCTTTAATGTTTTCGGTATAGGTATATATGAACAGGTGCGGTACTGTATTTATGACGACAATTTAAACAGTGATAAGTATTTGGATATTCTACGAGGGACGGTTTTTGAATTTATAGAAGAAATTCCTATTGGTGAGCTGCAAAATTGTTGGTATCAATTAGATGGGGCACCAGCACATAATTCCGCTGCAGTTTATCTCCAATTATCTCGAATTTTTGAAGATCGCTGGATTGGTCCCAATGGCCCCCGCGATCGCCTGTAAATAACCAACAAGATTTACTGGACAGGATACGAACAGCTTTTGCCGAATTAGAAAACGGACAAATTCAACAGCAACTGTACAAAGAAAATGAAATGAATCAAATGAACGGACAGCATATAGAACATTTGTTATAATTCAATTTTATTATTTTATTTATTTATTGTTGATTGTTAGATTGCTATAATTTTTAAGTTCACTTAAATAAGTTTAGAACAGTCTCGAACTTAGTAGATATGGTTAAAAATAATGTAAACAATTTATTACATTTTTTATAACTTTAACTTTTCCGAAACGAAAAAATTTCGTTTCAATCCTCTTCAATTTTCTCTTGTTCATTGGCGATAAATGAGGATGTTTTTCATTAAAAACATGGCACCTTCTCTCCAATATTTTGTAACATTCATCGCGAATATAAAATAAATTGAGAATATCAGCTTTTGAGTGTTATTTTATTTTAATTTAAAAGTTTCAAATCAGCTGTCATGTTGAATAGAAAAGCACAACAATTGTTTTTCCATGGCTTACTACGGGAAGGTGTAAGCATTTAGCAAATACATATAATAGTTTAATAAAAACCTGATTATTTCGAAAATGGTTACGAATAGGTATAGGGACCCTTAATACAGTTCGATAGAAAATTAAATTCTACATTTGATAGTGCATAAAGTTACAGGGTGTCCCATTTAAAAACACGGACTTTAGCGGCTTTGAAAATGTTAATGTTTGCCGCTGAATTTAGGACACCCTGTATAAAAATAGACAAATTCAATAAAAAAATAGAAACCTAAGATTATTTACCGATCGTCTGCAAAATATGAAGATTATATCTTCAAAACTTACAAAAATATGAGATTTTAAAATTTGGTACCCCGAAGGCTCATTTTTGGTTCAAGGTCAAATATATTAAGAACGCTTGAACCTAGGTATAGGACATGCTGCATAAATTAGCATTAAAATTCTCCGTAGAATCCAAAAATATCATAATATACAGGGTGTTCCATTTAAAATAAGCAAGTTAATACCAACTTCCGGTTAAACCAGAAGTGACAGGAAATTGAAAATATTTCAAAAAAGAAGTACCCCTTGACCTTACCTTAATCCCAAAATTTGAAATTTTTATCTAAATGGCATCATCAAAAACTTTTAATGAACGGGTTGCGTGAATAACCCTGTATATATATATATATATATATATATATATATATATATATATATATATATATATATATATATAAATCATTTATCTTCTAGAACTTATTAAGCCTTTAGTAACAAAATAATTCTAATTATTCTTTTGGCCAAACAAATTTAGGTTAGGTTAGTTTAGTGATTTACTTTAACTACACAAAATGTGAAGATAAACGAAATCATATTCTGTCTTCTTTTCGCACCATTATCATCCCCAGACTATTTCTTTGTATTCTTTTTTATAAATAACTCGATAAATAACGAATCCTGGCTAAACCAGAAAATTAAAATTTAATATAATTTAAATTATTAACACAACCTTAATATAAAGTTAATTTTCTCATTTTTATCTCCAAAATTACATAAAATGATATTATTGATAACCTGAAAACTTACTTTCACATACCCAGCTAACCCCTATTTGCTTAATGTATTACCTAAATTCCCTTCTTTCGCATGATAATATGTTTTAGATAACTATCCAAAATTAACCAAAACCTTATTAATATACATAATATATAAACTAAGAATAGTTTTAAAACACATCACAAAACACGAAGCAAATAACAAAACACAGTCTTCATCAAAGAAAAATTTCGTTCCTGGTTTTCATAAATAAAAGCAAGGAAATCAACAGAAAAACTCACAAACCCAAAACTTCCGTGGTACTGCAGGAAATAATATCAAATATCGCCAATTTCGGACCTTAAATATGTATAATAATATTTTAGAAAAAAATACTTTTTGCAATAATGATATTGTAGACTGTATTAAAATATTAGATATTCTTTCAAACCTAATTTTAAAAATTGTCATGCTCTTTATTAATAATTTTTTTTTATTTTTATTTTTGTAACAAATTCCGACTTCTAACTCGGAATTCCGACTTCTCTCTCTCGGAATTCCGACGTCTAACTCGGAATTCCGACTTCTATCTCGGAATTCCGACTTGTAACTCGGAATTCCGACTTCTAACTCGGATTCCCATTTCTAACTCGGAATTCCGACTTCTACCTCGGAATTCTGACTTGTAACTCAGAATTCCGACTTCTAACTCGGAATTTCGACTTCCTAGTAGTGTTTTCACATAAATGTTCCAAATTTTGATTTGGATGCGTTGTCCAGTAACTGCACATTTAATAAATTATCCTTGTGATAAAGACATTTATGACTTGTTTAAAATATTAATTGCAGAAAATGTATCTAGTATGATAAAATCTAATCCCTGAAGGGGTAGACGACAAAGACTTTTTAATAAATGAGGAAAAAATTAGGATATTTTTGTCCTAATTTTTATAAGATGTTTTACCAACGTCTCTATAAATAATATCAAGTATAAATAAGAAGTGCAACGAGTCTCTAAAGAGTAGATAATTTAAACAGATTCTAATAAATATGAAAAAAGTATATTTTACCCCTAGTAGACTTCCTTGGATGGCAGTGCAAGCCAAAATATTTATAGGGATCTATTACCCCGATTTCGGAAAGGGTAGAAAATTCAAATTAATTTTAATAAAGTAGGAAACATTCAAATAATTTAATTACCGATGTGTCTAGAAATAACAACTGTATGAATAAAAGCTACAGAATTAGAAAAATGAAACAAATTTTATTGAGTGAGAAAAGTCATATTTTCATATTACTAGGTAGTCAAAATATTAATTGGAACTTGTTGCCAATATGTCTAATACTAATATATAGTGAAAGTGGCAGTGAGGTCCTTAAGGGTAGAAGACCCCGCCCTGCCGCGTTATTTCAATATATTAATGATGTTTCTATTACAAACTTTTATGATAAGCAGAGGAAGTTCCAAAACGCGTAATGAAACTTAATAAATTATCAAAAATGTAAATGACTGGGAATGTTAGTCAAAGAGTCTATAATCAGTAATGAAGTCTACTGTATTAGATATTTTGTCAGCAAACCACGTATATCAAGGTACACATTTTGATATTTTGGACAAATTAAAAGAAATAACTATTCCTTTTGTTGGGTCTGATCAACACGAAAAAAAATTTACAACTACGATCATTGAGTTGTACCTTGTCAGTAGAATGAACTTTATTTGTAAAGAGGTTTACCGAATAGACGAAGCTAAAAGAGAAAAAAAATATGATGCTTGAAGAAACAATCAAAATTATAATTAACTTTTCACTGTGTTCCTGTAGTCTGTTTACAACGGAAACTTGATTTATGAGGACGTCATTTGCTAACAATTTTTTTTTGCCGAAGTCATGTTACAGATTTTTGTTTTCAAACTTCATAAAATATCAGTGTCTTCATTTGTGGAGAAATTCTAATAAATTATAGTTTAAAAAACTGCAAAACACCCTGTAATAGTAAACTGAAATAAAAAAAAACCCTTTGGACGAGAATAAAGTGATTAACAAGAAAATTAATAGAAGTATTTTATCAGTTTATTTTTAAACTGTGAAATATATTTTTAAGATTTGCTGTTGATTATAAATATTTCTAAAAATATATTTCACAGTTTAAAAATAAACTGATAAAATACTTCTATTCAAAATTTGGCTTATACGGGCATAACGTAAAATTATAAAGTTACTAATATGGACGGTACCTAATAGCGATGTCAGATCTGACGTCCAGTCATGAACACGGCGCCATAAGGTTAGAGCAGGGGTGCTCAAACTTGAACTGCTGGCGATCTACCTCAATATTTTTAGACTACTTACGATCGACTCTGAGAGGCTGCAAGTATGTGTGATGCAGGGTTGTCGTACATACACGATACATACACCCTACCTACCTAGGTAGGGTGTACCGTAGCATATATAGATATTAGCTTTCCGCACAATATACATTATTTTAGTCAAGGTTTGGGTTAGGTTTAGTTAGGTTCTTCTCTACAATATCAATGAAAAAACTCATAGTTGTTCAAAATTGCGAGTTTATTGGTTGTTACAAAACAAAAGAGTAACATATGGTGTTAAACTTAACTAAGGAGTGACTTTGGATGTTGAATCGTGGCACTGCATGTCCTCAGAATACTTTTCATAAGATGGTACGTAACCACTGAGTGCTAATCGCAAGCATGATGACATATGATCGTCAGTTAGTCGATTGCGATATTTTGACTAAATTATCTTCATTTCAGAAAATGCAGACTCGCACAAGTAAGTTGACCCAAACATTGCTGTCAGTTGAAGGGCGATTTGCCTTAGATTCGGATATTTATCTTCAGATATAAAACACCAGACATTTGTATCAGATGCTGTAGCTTTGAGATGTATATCTGATATAATCTGCACCAACTCATTTTCAACAGAACATGATTTCATATTAAACTGACTTGCTATTTCAATAGCTAATTCCTCAATGTTTTTACATGAAAAAGGATAACTCGTAAATGATGCTACATTTGCCAATTTACTACAATCATAAAAACGCATTTGGAATTGTCCCAAAATATTTGATAATTCAGCTTCATACGTATCATAATTCAACTGAGGAATCCTTGCTTTCAAAGACGGAAAATGTTTCAGATCCTTTCTTTTTAGTTGATCTATCATAAGATGCAATTTACTTTTGAATGCGTTTACTGCGCTAATCATCTCAATAACAGTTTTTCCTTTACCTTGAAGCTCCAAGTTAATGATGTTTAAGTGCATTGTGATGTCAGTCATAAATGCGAAATCAGTCAGCCATTTTTCGTTTTTCAACATCTGAGTGTCATCACCTCTTTCGTCTAGAAAGGCTGTTATTTCGGGCAATAGTTCTTGAAACCTTTCTAGGAATTTTCCGCGACTCAACCACCTGACGTTCGTGTGAAGAACTAAATCAGTGTGTTCAGCTGACTCCCTATCTTCCAACTGCAACTTAAAGAGCCGCCGTTGCAAGCTACATGCACGGATGGAATTCACAATTTTTGTTGCAATGCCCATAATTTCCTCCGTGTTTAAAACTTTTAAACATAAAACTTGTTGATGTATAATGCAATGGATTGAAAAAAATGAAGGGAAATTTTCATTAGCTCGACACAATGCCAAAAAACCGTTTTTGTTTCCAGTCATTGCTGGTGCTCCATCGGTTGTAATGCACACTAATTTATATATTGGTAGCTTGTCGTTTTTTACAAAATTGAAGAAAACGTCATATATATCTTCGCCACGGGTCTTCCCCTTCAGAGGAATGATAGTCAAAAATTCTTCCTTAGCCAACATGTCATTGAATACCATCCGAATAAAAATACACAGCTGGGCAGTGTCTGTCATATCGGTGGATTCGCCGAACTGTAAAGAAAAGTATGTACATTCCATGATATCGTTTTTTAGTTTATCTGCCATGTCCTGACTCATGACTTCAATACGCCTTGTGACAGTCGGACGAGATAACTGAAGTTCTCTAATAGCAGACATGATTTCTGTTTTATTTTTAAAATCTCCAAATAAAGTCAATAAATGCTATAAATAAATGCAAGCAATAAATGCTTCCTTCAGAACCGATCCATCTTCGAATGGTTTCTTGTGTTTTGCCAATATATGAGATATTTTAAATAACATGATCGTAGCAACTTTTGATTGTTTGGCTGGTCTTGTGAACTTGGTTTGTTCTTTTTTCAAACAAGATATCAAATCACGTACTTTTCGTTTTCTTAATTCACTCTGTGGCGGAAAATCCTTTTTATATTTTTATGAACCGTTTTATGATGCCTCTCTAAGTTACCACGCTTAGGTATTGCAACTGACGCACGACAAATAAGATAAATGCACTTATCCTTCACCATACAAAACAAAAATTCTTCCTCCCAATCGTTATTAAAATGATACGTTTTAGATTTCTTCGCAGCACTCATTTTGTACTATTTAATAATAAACGACGTAGTATTGCTTTCAAGTTACAATTCAGAATGACTCCAATTCCTGCAGGCGCAACATTTATATCGGCTTGAACGAAAGTCTCGAATGTTCCCGTCAAACACGTCGCCCAAAATTTCTAGAAAAGCGGCAAGAATAAAAAAACGCGGCTTTTCTTTGACAAGTACCGCGCGTTCCTTTGATAAAGCCGCCTTTTGCCGCTAGCAGAGTGTTATTTTATTACGTAACAAATTTTTGTAGTTTAGTTAAGAACCTACTTATTAAAAAAATTTTTCTTCTTGACATCTACTCAAAAAGCACTCGCGATCGACCGTTTGAGCACCCCTGGGTTAGAGTATTTGGCAGGTTCAACAATGGTTATGATACTGGTGGGTTTGAATATGCACAAGTTCTAACGAATTGCTTGTGGTGGTACGATAGCGCAATTGGTTAGAGTGATGGACTAGTGATCCAGAGGTGCAGGTTCGATCCCCGCTTGTACCATAACTTTTTCTGTTGATTATAAATATTTCTAAGAAAATTAATGTCATCGTGAAAAAAGCGTGGGGTGCATGATAGCAGTTATTATAAATATTCTATCGGCATAATCTCTGAAAGTAAAGTCAGTATGAATATATGACACAAAGGTACCCCACGCTTTTTTCACAATGATATTAGTTTTCTTGTTAATCACTTTATTCTCGTACAAAAGTTTTTTGTCCTTTTAGTTCAGTTTACTATTAAAGAGCGTTTTTTAGTTTTGTCAAACTATAATTTTTTTTTTCGCTACCTCCCTGTGCCGAAAATGGGTAATTGGCGCACCTAGTGCCTTCCTTTTATATGGTAGCCATTTCCCAGGATCCTTCTCCGAGATGAATTTTTTTTATCCTGACGATCCTGTTCAGGATAATGGGACAAACTTATTCAATCATTGCATGGTCATCGATTGTAATCTGACGTTTTAAAGTGGGGGAAAATCAAGTGAAACTAATAAAAGTGTTCTTAAAAAAGTAAAGTGTTATTTTAATTAATGTATAAGGGAAACTTGATTTTTCTGACTTTATTTTAATTATTACGTTTTGTATCATACATAGAATGTGACTGAATAATCTGAATGAATAATAACCGAATTGAAATATAAAGATTAATTAATAATTGTTTAACGAAGTTTAAGTTACTTTAATGCAGGTTGCATAAGCCTTTCACAGGTGCAATTTACTCAAAAAAAGATATTATTTTAAACAAATATATTTCTTTTCTCCTAACAGAAAACCAATAATTATTATATTTAAATTTTATGTATAATAGTATATAGTTGCTAAACTGTGAAAAGAAAAGTACAATACTTGGGAGTAAATGACGATAAGACTTGATGGATAGTATTCCACACTACAGTGCAGTTTATATCAAAATCTTAAAAAAAAAAATATATATATATATATATATATATATATATATATATATATATATATATATATATATTAGACATATATATATATATATATATATTTTTAAGATTTTGATATAAACTGTATATATATATATATATATATATATATATATATATATATAAGGTGTTTTCATTCCGTGTACATCCGTTCACTACTGTCGTTCTGAAAAAAACAGTTTTGCTGACGTTTCGCCAAAATCACATTTGGCATTTTCGAAGCTTTCTTTCTCGCGTCTGAATAGCGACTGAAGTGTTGGTGACTGCGACGCTTCCTTTTATGCCCCCACTCGGGGCCGAAGGTTGTATCTGCGCAGGCGTTGGTCGTTATTTATGTTTCCCGGATGGAGCTGTTGTTGTTGCGCTAATTGCGCTCGAGTTTTTGGGATTTTAGATCATCAGCAAAACTGTTCTTTTCAGAACGACAGTAGTGAACGGATGTACACCCGGAATAAAAACACGTTGTATTTTTCCATCCGTGAAGGAGTAAAAACCAACACTATACATCTCCACGGGGAGGAGATTTTCAAGACAATCAAGACGTATGAGAAACTGAGAGGTAAGAAAACTAATCTTTTATGTGATCTAACCTTTCAAATTAAGTGTCGTGACAGCGATTTACTTCCTACTTTTACACGGTTGTCTTATCATACAAAAACTAGAAAAACTAACACCATACTTCAAAATGCTAGTAAGGCGTTATTAAAAGAACAAATCCATCAAACAGAAAACAACTAGCCGAGACAGAGAAAGAACTTTTCAAGTTACACCTTAAACTAAGTAATATCATTCACCCTTTATTGTGGAATCGCATAGAAACTTTGGCTTTTTGGCGAACAGAATCAAATAAGAATATTAAGACAGAAAAACTTTCGAAAAAGTATGACAATCTTCTAAGAAAGTCGAGTCTGCCACAAGGATCATCAGTAGACGTCGATAAATTGGTACATAATATATCATCCTACAATCTCTCAGAAAGTGAAAAATCCGTACTGAGTAAGAGTTTTAATTTTGCGATATCTCCTAAGGAAATCCCTAAAGAAAAAATAATAGCTGGAGTGGAAGCTGTCCTTGACTCCTATGAAGAAACAAAAGCAGAGGAGATTCGATAAGAGGTGGCAAGAATTTTAAGATCAAGCAAAACACCAAAACAAAACCTAAATGCCACTGAACAAAGGGCCCTAATAAACCTTCGAAAAAATAAAGACATTACAATCCTGACGAATGATTACACAAGGGAAGACTACAATAACAAGAAACAATTATTGGAATTTGGTAAAAATTTTAAAACCAACCAAATTGACGCCAAAGTTATTGGGACCGAAAAATTGTTGGTGCAAAACTATATTTATAATTTTGAAGAAATAAAACATCTACAACCACATGATATAGTCGCATACCATCAACGAAAAGTGTCTTTTCAAAATAATACAAGTTTACGTACTACACCTACAACAGTCGGCTCACAGTCATCGCAGCGTATCGATGTTTCTGGTGGTACTGGGAATGGTAGCAGAGCACCGGCTTCGTCTGGCTTGTTTAATGCGCGTACTGCAGAAAATAACCGCGCCGGAGGAGCGTTAGATTTGAATCTTCGGAACAAGAAATAGACAGTTTAATAAATTGTTTCACGTTTCTTCAATAATATACATTTGTGTCTATAATTTATATCTAGGTATAATTTTACAATAACATTTTTTGTTGTATTTTATAAGTAACATATTTTCGTACTTTTTTTTTATATAGATAAATAATGTCCGAGCTGCATGTTGCTCATTTAAATACTAGATCTCTGATCAGTGGCTTTGCAGAGAGTCGCGCGCTTGTGGTTGATTATGAGATATTCGCTGTAACTGAGACGTGGCTTAATGACGGAATTTCCTCGGACACAGTTGCGATACCAGGTTACTTTTTTTACAGATGTGATAGAAGGCTAGACGCTGGACGACTGCGCCGCGGCGGTGGAATTGGATTGTATGTTAAAGATTATTTTAAATGTGAAATTAAAAATTTCTTTATTAATAGTGCCTCCGGCCTGGAATCTCTTTGGGTCCAGATAAATCTAAAAAATCGGGAAAATATCATTGTAGGTGTAATCTATCGCCCTCCTGACACAAACTTAAATAGTATCGTTGAAGCACTTGATGAAAACTTATCAACAATTACGCCAATGTATAATAAAATAATTCTTTTAGGGGACGTTAATGTTAATTTTCTCGGAAATGGACCTAATATTTTGTCACGATGTATTGAATCATATGGGCTTGTGCAGGTTATTAAGGAGCCCACTCGCATAACACATACAACTGGGACGCTCATTGATATAATCTGCACGAATATGTCTGACCTAGTTTCGGCCTCGGGTACTTTGGATACCAGTTGTCTTTCGGACCACCAATTAGTTTATTGTAACCTTAAATTAAAGGTTACTAAATTCAAACAAAAGTTTATTACTTATCGCGACTTTAAAAATTTTGACCAGGTGGCTTTTGAACATGACCTGCAGCAAATCGATTGGGATTTCATTTACTATATAAATAATATTGATGTAAAAATTCAATTCTTAACCCACCATATTTTGATTCTTTTTGAAGAGTCCTTTATACTAACAGAGTCCTTTATACTAACAAGTTAATTTTAAATTTCAAAGTGCGCAAAAAATTGTCGGAAAGTTTAGTCATGTCAGTCCTTAATTATTGCAACATTGTTTACTATCCTTGCCTTGATGTCATAACAAAAAAAAGAGTTCAAAGTATTCAAAACACATGCTGTCGATTTGTATTTCGACTACGTAAGTATGATCATATTTCCCCTAAATTTGTCGAACTAAATTGGTTAAAATTTAACAAAATCGTACACCTTCATTACTTTGCATTTCTCCATAAGTTGTTTATAAATTCTGAACCAATGTATCTCCGTGAAAAACTTATAGCTAGAAGCGCAATACATGATCTAAATATACGCTCGTCTACCACCCTCACAATGCCGATTCACTCCACCGCCCTCTTTCAAAACTCTTTTACATTCAACGCTGTAAAATTGTATAATTCCTTAAGCACCCACAATAAATCACTTCCGCCTCTGGCGTTTCGGCGAAATATCAAAATCGGCCTTCATCATAATCAACTCATTACTCTGTTCTGATTTTTTTTTTTTTTTTTTTTTTTTTTTTTCATTTCTCCAGTTATCTTATTGTCCATCATGCGACCCGGTCATTTGTTTGTTTATCTGATATTAATTTTTCATTAAACTAACATTACTATTTGAAATTCTGTGTATGTGTGTGTATGTATGTATATATGTATTTGTGTATGTATGTATATATGTATATATATGTATGTGTGTATGTATGTATATGTATATATATGCATATATAATATAATATAATATAATTTATTTTACATTATTTATATTGTTATTTTTTAATATTATAGATAATTTTGTTATTTTAGGTAAGTTACTATTAATAATTTTTACTAGTAACATGGTTAAGTGTAAGAGTAGCCTTAGGCTAAACTTCGCCATTTACATCTATTCATCATCTTGTACTATACCACACCATTGTAAAAAATTATTTAAATAAAAGCCGTTAAGTAAGTAAGTAAGTAAGTAATCCTTCCCGTAGATAAAGGAAACGCAATTGTGGTTATGAATACTCAAGGTTACTTACAAAAAATGCAGGATATCCTACAAGACAATTGTTATAGGCCTGCTCCAACGTACCTAGAAAAAACAACTAAAAATAAAATAAAAAGTTCACCAATAAACCCCGAAATTCAACAAAAAATCATACCACGGGAAAAGTCGAGCAGATGTCCTAAACTCTATGGTTTACCAAAAATACACAAACCAGGGGCGCCCATCAGACCTATTGTTAGTGCTGTTAATTCGCCGCTACAAAAACTGGAGAAATACCTTTTTGAAATTATGCAACCAACTGTAGAAATGTGATTGATTTGTAAAAAACTCGGAGCATTTCACTCGAATTATACGAGATATCGTCCTTGAAACAAACGATATCATAGCAAGCCTAGATGTCAAATCGTTATATCCCAGTATTCCCATCGATAAAGCACTGGACAAGATTGCTATGAACGAGGATTTCCAGGCACATATAATACAACCCTCGGAGCATTGACACAAAAATACTTATTTCATTCAACGGGCAAATGTGTAAACAAATGGATGGTGCTCCAATGGGGTCCTCGCTATCACCAGTAGTCGCGAATTTATTTATGATATACTTCGAGAAAGAAGCTCTTGAGAAAGCTAGTTTAAAACCCAAATTATGGATTCGTTATGTGGATGACATATTTATTATATGGCAACATGGTCATGCAGAGCTCGAAAAATGTCTGACTCACGTAAATTGAATCCACCCCAGAATACAATTTACTTTAGAGTTAGAGGAAAACAACAAACTACCATTTTTAGATGTTTTGGTCACAAAACTGCATAACCGACATTTCGAATATACCGTGTATAGAAAACCAACACATGCAGACAGATATTCAAATGCAAGATCACATCATCACCCAGCACAAATTCAAGCTGTGGCAAATACTCTAATATCTAGATCCGTGCGACTAACTGAAACACAGACGAGACAAAACGAACTTAAGGTAATATCTAGTGCTTTAAAGAAAAATGGCTACACAAATCGCACCATAGAGAAAGCTATTAATGCACAGGTTTCCCGAACAACGAACAACAAAACTTATGAACTGGGAAAGCAACAAGTAGTCTTACCATATGTAAAAGGCACAACAGACAGAATCGGAAGAATTCTTAGAAAACACAACATACAAACAATATACAAGCCACAAACAACTACAGATAAACTACTTGGAAACCCAAAAGATAAAATCAAACTGGAAAACCACGGAGTATACAGTATTCCGTGCCAGGACTGTGAGAAGGAGTAAGTTTTTCACATTTTTATATTAATATTCGATGTTTTCAGAAAGAACAACTGGCTATCGAAAGTTGCGATTTTTAAATATCGCACTTTTTTAATGGAATCCCTGTATATTTTTATGTCATATTTTGTGCATATTTTATACTCTGTATATCTAATGCATATATTCACAAAATTTCTTGCATATTTGTGCATTTTCCGTTTGATTTTTACGCATATAAATCTGAGTTTTGTTATATATCGGCAAATATTTTGAAAAATCACAAAAAAGGATGCTAAAACTTTTCAAAAACAGTATAGCATTGCAAGAAGAAAGAAGAGTTAGTAGTAGATTACGTGATGAGATTATTTTCTTAAAGGTTATCTGTCGAAAAAATGTTCAGAGAACATGATTATACAAGTAGCATAGTGTCAAAATATGTTTTACTTAAGTAGAGTTACTAATCTGTGTAATGACACAAACTACTTCCTTCAATCGATAACTTAAATAAAACAAAAAACTTAAAAGAAACCATACAAAATCTTGAAGGTGACAGTTCACTTTTATTTTACCGGGAATCCCATATAAAGCAACAAAAATAAATCTGCACTTCATGTTCGACGCGATTCATCCATTTATTTTAATTATAATTATTATGATCACTTGGAAAACAAAAATTCGGCATGAAATGCTTGTAAGAATTTTACAAAATGTATACAGGATATGTGAAATGTATTTAAATTTTTGATCTATATCCACTTTACCCTAAAATATTTGAAGTGACATTTGGTACGTGGGGCAAACTAACAGGCGAATATCAGCAAGAGTGGAAGAGCATAAACTCAGCATCAGAAATAAACAAACAACCTCAGCTTTATTCCTACATCATCAGGAATCCGGCCGTAAAATACATTTCGGTGGGTGTAGGGAGATTGCCAATATAGAATATTATAAGACCAGAATAATCCGACAAGCCATAGAAATTGTAAAACAAGCTGATTTGAATAAAAGGGACGAATCATTAAAACTACCAATAGTATGGAAAACAATAATTGACAAATCTAAAATCGCAAAAACTCAAGCGCAATTAGCCCAACAACAACAGCACCATTCGGAAAACATTAATAACGACCAACGCCTGCGCAGATACAACCTTCGGCCCCCATTGGGGGTGTAAAAGGAAGCGTCGCAGTCACCAACACTTCAGTCTCTATTCGGACGCGAGAAAGAAAGCTTCGAAAATGCCAAATGTGATTTTGGCGAAACGTCAGCAAAACTGTTCTTTTCAGAACGACAGTAGTGAACGGATGTACACCCGGAATGAAAACACATTGTATTTTTCCATCCGTGAAGGAATAAAAACCAACATATATATATATATATATATATATATATATATATATATATATATATATATATATATATATATTCGTTGGCGCATTACCTTTCTGGAATGACGTCACGCCGGTTTCAAATAACGTATTTCTTATATTATTTATATTTCAGCGATGATTCCTAACCTAAACGTATGCAGTGATGTAGATAGGTGGGGTGCGTTCAGCACTGGCTAAAGCGAATTTAAAATTGGCATTTTCTGTACAGAAAGCGCTGCAACTTGTCGAAAATGGCTGGCAAAAAATTAACACTCTCATTGCCATAAAAAAACCCTCATTTTGCACACTTAATACAAAAATAACTATTATAACTTCAAAAACTAAAATTATTTTGCAAATAAGACTTTACTAATATAAATTCTTTCATCTTAGTCTTATTCTTTGTTTGCAATGTAATAAATTGACGCCAGTTACCCATTTTCATCAAAATTATTTTAATTCTCAATTACAGACAATACTGAAAAAATATTAAGAAAAGGGGAATAACGAACGATGAATCCTTTACCTCCAGAATGTTTCAAAAACAAAAAGAGGTAAAAACAAAAATCACAGATTACTTAAAGAACAAAATAAGAGATATGATCTATTGCGTGTATGCTAAAAATGAATATGTTACAATGCAGACTTTGCTTTAAAAACTAAAAGAGAGAAATTAATGTATAACTAACTAACTTTAAAAACAAAAACTACTCCCCTTCACTTACTTCAGAATCAGAACTAAATTCTTCATCGTCACTGCTGTCTTCGTCGGTACTAATTACAAGTGGCGCAATGTCTGAAGCATCACATATCTGTATTGTCTTCCAAGTTTCTTGGATTACCCTTTCTGTGTGGCTGACATAATTTTTCCAATGCTCTGAAGATACTTCATTTATCGCTTTTTCCCACATGGCCAAAACTTCCGATGGTGTCCCCTTCAGACTAGCAATGTATTGGTCGTATTTCCTCTTACACTCAGACCATACCATTTCAATAGCATTAAATTGACAATGGTATGGAGGAAGTCTTAGTATTTTGTGGCCCAAAGGTTTCACATATTCGTCAAGGTAGAATGTTTTTTCAATGTTACAATTTTTTTCTACAATGCTCCATATTTTATCCTTCATGGCCCTCTCTGGGAAGTCAATGTTCTTTTCTTTTAACCATCCAATCAATCTCTGCTTTGTCCATGATTTTCTTGGAATATCCTCTAAAAGGCCGGAATGATAGCTTGCGTTGTCCATCACTATCAAACTTTTTGGAGGAAGATTTGGTACCAGCTGATTTTTAAACCAATTTTCAAAATTTTGCTTGTTCATATTGTCATGATAATCTCCGCTTTTTAGTCCAGTTTTAAATATTAAACTGGCCCCCTTAATAAATCCTTCCTTTGATCCAGCGTGAACTACAATATATCGATGACCTTCACTAGCTTTTTTAGAACTTGTAGACATAGTGTTATCCTGCCAGCTGTTTCTAAACGAACCTTTACTAAAAATCCAAGTCTCATCAATAAATACGGTGGTATAAGCATCTTGTCCTAGATTTTGATTTTTGACATATTCCCTCAAGAAATTGATTCTCTTGTGGACGATGTGGGGCAAATCCATCAGGTATTTTCTATTATTTGATTTCTTCCACTTAAAACCAATACTTTTTACGTATTTTCTTAGCGAGGTGATGGAAAAATTAAAATATTCATTTATCTCTTTTAGTTTTTTAAGCAAAGTCTGCATTGTAACATATTCATTTTTCGCATACATGCAGTAGATCGTATCTCTTATTTTGTTCTTTAAGTAATCTGTAATTTTTGTTTTTACCTCTTTTTGCTTTTGAGACATTCTGGAGGTAAAGGATTCATCGCTCGTTATTCCTCTTTTCTTAATATTTATGATTGTTGTATGGCTAAGTTTTGTTGCATTTGAAGCTCGTTCAATTATATTATCAGTTTGCGGAAGGATTCCATTTTTAGCTTGCTCTTTTTCCAATTGAAAAAAGCCAAGATATTCAAAACTATTAGCTGTGATTGCTGATTATATCTTCGCGGCATCTTGCAAAAGTTTAAAAAGAATCACAACAAATCAATGTCAATTTTGACGAATATATTCTGAAAGACACATAACCAAAACCGGCATTGACTGTTGTAAAGAAACGACAATGAGTTTTTTCAAAATGTTTTTGTCACTGTCAGTTAACATAAATCAAACAAAAATAACCAAAAATGACGTCATTCCAGAAAGGTAATGCGCCAACTATATATATACATATATATATCTGAAAATGCGTGCACCACTCTTCATGCTATTGCATCTTTTTGACATAGTATGGACCAGATGTTCTTACTAAATGACGTTTTATTATTTACAACATTTTATTTTTCATGTCAACAATATTTGTAGTTGTAGTTTTACTTAGCTTCATCCTGATCCCTATAATTAAAATATTAATTTCGTTTAGAATGAACGCTTCATTTGAAAGAATATAAAAAAGTGATTACGCGTATAAGCGGGCGTGTATTAATTACAACGCATTCCGAGAAAGAAGTCGGAATTCCGAGATAGAAGTCGGAATTCTGAGTTAGAAATCGGAATTCCGAGATGGAAGTCGGGATTCCGAGATGGAAGTCGGAATTCCGAGATGAAAGTCGGAATTCCGATTTAGAAGTCGAAATTCCGAGTCACAAGTCCGAATTCCGAGATAGAAGTCGGAATTCCGAGTTACAAGTCAGAATTCCGAGATAGAAGTCGGAATTCCGAGTTATAAGTCGGAATTCTGAGATAAAAGTCGGAATTCCGAGATAGAAATCGGAATTCTGAGTTAGAAGTCGGAATTTGTTACAAAATTAAAATTAAAAGATTGTGGCCCTTCTGCGCTTTGGTAGTTGCCTTCCATAATTGTTATTTTAGTTGAATGTACCGTGTGTTTATTGAAATCTAATATTTTTTTACGAAAATTTTCAAAACACTTTTGAATATTGTACTAAATTATAGAATAAATGGCATTTTCTAAATTATTTTTAACCGGTAACATATATTTTTATAAGAACCTAGTTTTACGAATTTATATAATTATATTATTATAATTTTTCATAAAAAGCTTTTACTAAAAATTATCGGTAATACGAAGCTAAATGTTTTAAATTTAGTGCCACATTTCACTGAAAAAAAAATATATAAAAATTTTACTAAATTATTTCGATTACAATATACTATATATTTTTTTCCACGTAGTTGTTTGATCAACGGTTATCGAGAAAACCTCGTGATCCTATCTTTTTTTTTATTTTAGTACGGTTCAATTAGAAGAAAGTAATTACATAGAGAAGAACTACAGGACTTCGGCATTGGAGTCGATGGGTTACCGCCCTGACTTGTATGAGGTTTGGATGACAGGCAGGGAAGAAGAAATAAATGAAAACATACGCGATATGGGACTTGAGAGCGCGTCAGAGCCGGTGCCCTCTGGCACAACATTAACTCGAGAGAGTTCTTCACAGTTAGGAGTCAATATGGAGTTCGAAGTTCTACGCTGACCCAACTCCATGTCTCATCTTAACCCTACAAGCTTAATGAAATTTTTGGCAGACAGCCTTACATTTTTTTTTAAGATTAATTTTTTGCTATTGATCACGATCTAAAGGTCTAAAACCAGTCTTATTCATAACGGGAAAACCTATACAATACTTTTATTTATCTAAACCCCTTAATAAAAATATTGACTTTTTCAATTTTTAGTCTCCCCCTTCGAACCGATTTATTTAACTGATAACCTGTTTAAAAATCAGCTTTTTCGGATGCGTATTTCGAATTTTTTAAATCCCGTATTTTCTGCGTCAAGCGTCAAAAACGATTTTCATATTTTATGTTAAGCTTTTTAAAAAGTTTGGGCTTTTTTTATTAATAAATCATTTTTATTCTTGAGAAACAACATTGTTTACAGTAGGGAACTAATTAACAATTTATATATAAAAATCCAAAAGCATAAAATTATTATAAATTACAATAAACTGTTAATATTAAGGGAAACTAATTAACAATATAAAAAATATAACAGTTAATACAAATTACAAATAAATTAAAAACTGTAAATATATTAAACGTGAAGATATTAAATATATTAATTATAGGAAAAAAATATTGATGGAATATTTATATTTTGAATAATATTCGAAATGAAAGATGATTTCTGAGAATTTAAAACTAGTTTTTATGCCTGTAACCAATTAATTAAATTTAGGGTTTTATTAATGATTGAAACATTTATTTTTGCAAAATAGAAAAGAGTAGTATGATCAGCAAATAATTTAATGGAGCCTTCTAATTTAATAGAGAATATATATATACAGGGTGGCCCATCGAAAACGTACCGCAAGGCATAACGGCCAGGGTAATTTTTTTTTCAAAAAATCCAAAAACACATCAATTTTGTTTGTGAGGGGGACAACTTTTGCCCTTAAAATGATCGCAAAATTTTCAACCCTCTAAGCGGGGGTGTCATCCCCCAAACTTTTTCAAATGGGAAGAGGGGTCAAGTGGTACCGCAATGAAAAGGGCTTTCTATTCTCTATACATTCCCGCTTTGGTTTTGAAAATCGGTCAAGTCATTTAGAAAATATGAAAAATTGAAATTTGAAAAATACATTTTTCAAAAAACGCATAAATTGAATTAAATAAAAAAAAACTTACCGTATTAATGAAGCAAATGCTGAAAATGTTGCCCGTCGACCTCCATACAGTAATACAAATTAGCTTCAAATCGTTCTCGAACATTCTGAAGAACTTGAGGGGTCACTTCGCGACAAACGTCAATAATTCGTGTTCACAGATCTTCTAATGAGGCAAGTGGAGTGCTATACACTTTACTTTTTATGTGTCCCCATAGAAAAAAGTCTAAAGGAGTCAAGTCGGGTGACCGGGGAGGCCCTCAATGGCACCCCTTCGTCCTATCCACCGCCCGGGAAAGTTAGTGTTTAAATAATTACGCACATTTTGAGAGTAATGTGGAAGTGCACCGTCTTGTTGAAATATCAGTTCCGCTTCAACGTATCCAGGATTATTTTCGATGATGTCAGTTAGGGCTGGGTCGATGGTATTTTCCAGTAAATCTAAGTACATATCACCTGTTAGAGTTCCAGGAAGAAAAAAAGGACCCACAATAGAATTTCCAAAAATACCAGCCC
Organism: Kuschelorhynchus macadamiae; assembly: GCA_030620095.1. Taxonomy (NCBI): domain Eukaryota; kingdom Metazoa; phylum Arthropoda; class Insecta; order Coleoptera; family Curculionidae; genus Kuschelorhynchus; species Kuschelorhynchus macadamiae. Next base: position 1,059,090 of record JAUTXW010005465.1, on the reverse strand, counting down.
ACACGTTCAATTTCTGAGGATGTTGTGTGTGCACCTCGTGAAACCCCTGGGTTGTTCTCAGCCCAGTACCGACAGTTATGCCGATTAACTACACCGTTCAAAAAGAAAGTGCACTCATCCGAAAAACACACATTGAATAGAAAATTATTATTATTGGCCACTCGTTCACTAATAGTTTACAAAATTGCAAGCGGCGATCAAAATCGTCTTCGTTGAGTTCTGTACCAACTGAATTTTATACGGGTGGAAATGGTGTTTTTTCAATATTCTTTGGACACTTGTACGATTCACGCCGGTCTCATTGGCTAATTTTCTTGTACTCAGCGTACTATCCATGGCAACTTGGCCCAATACAAAGACCTCCATAGCTTCATTTACTACAGGATTTTCCATCTGCCTCTTTTTATTCATAAGGGATCCAGTTTCGCGAAATTTTGCTACTAACTCGCGAACAATTTTGCCGGAAAGGTGTTTTTCAGGATGTCGTTCATTAAATATCTGCGCAACCCGATTGCCACATTCATTATTTTTAAAATAAAGTTCGATTATTTCCACTTTTTCTGCAAGTGAGTACACCATAATTATTGATAAAAAATTTAATGATATTGAGAAATTTAAACGCACAAGTTACAGAACAGCTATCTAGCAACTACCGCACCTGATCGTTGTGGCATGTCAAATCACTAAAATCAGCAGTAAACATCTAAAATAAAAGGACAAAAATAGCGAATTGGTCGAAGGAATTTATCCTTATCATTTACTCTGATAATTTGTAAATAAACATTTTAAATTTCAATCCTTCATATTTTCTAAATGACTTGACCGATTTTCAAAACCAAAGCGGGAATGTATAGATTCAGAAAGATAGAAAGCCCTTTTCATTGCGTAAATGTACCACTTGACCCCTCTTCCCATTTGAAAAAGTTTGGGGGATGACACCCCCGCTTAGAGGGTTGAAAATTTTGCGATCATTTTAAGGGCAAAAATTGTATCCCCCTCACAAACAAAATTGATGTGTTTTTGGATTTTTTGAAAAAAAAATTACCCTGGCCGTTATGCCTTGCGGTACGTTTTCGATGGGCCACCCTGTATATATATATATATATATATATATATATATATATATATATATATATATATATATATATATATATATATATATATATATATATATATAGTTAGTATTTGTTTCTTGGGATATGATCCTCCAATTAAAAATTAAACAACTATTTTCACGTATTCATGTCTCGTTTTAAAAACGTTTCGGCTATAACTTGAGCCTTTATCAAATTCCAGAATATTAGAAAGATTAAAATGGGTTTTAAAATAAAATACTAAAATAAAAACTTACAGTAGGGAATTTGGAGAACAGACATAGTTTCAAACATGTATGGACACAATTACATTGAAAAACAAATTAAAACTACGTCGATCAGGCTGGACATTTACTTCAATATCTAACAATACTAGAATAATACGACGTTGTTTTATGTGGTAGTGTTTTTTTTTCGCTGTAAATACTTTGGTTGGTTTTTATTTTATATACAAGGACGGTATAATAAATTGCTCTATTTTGGAACCGGCCGGGTTTGTTTATTACATGTCCCACATTTTATTTTAAAAGGGTATGGTATATTTTATTTAAATTTGTTGTATCTGTTTTTGCGTTTATAGAATTAGAATTTTTTTGGATGTAAACCACTTCGTAAAACTCTTTTTTTAAGTTGGTTTCAGTAATAAGTATTTTAGTGTCACTATAGTTAAAAGTATGGTTGGTTTCAGTTGTGTGGTTTGTGAGAGCTGTTTTGTTTTTTTTTATCGTACTTGTGACTGTTAATCCGATTTTTTAGGTACTGACTAGTTTGTCCAATATATACTTTATTGCAGTCGTTGCGCGGTATCTCATATACAATGTTGCTCCTTTTTTCTTTTGGTATTGTTGTTTTTAATTTACTGAAATTTTTGTTAAGTAAGTTAAAACCTTTGTGACTTACCTATATGTTTTCGCCCGTAAATACATTTTTTTATTTCTTCAGATAAACCAGGAACGTATGGCAAGCTTACGTATTTTGGTGTATTTTGGTTTGGATTATTATGTTGTATTTGTTTAAGGTTGTTGTACAGTTTATGATTTTTTTTTAAATCGAATCTATAAGGTGTTTTGGGTAAGAGTTTGAGGTTAATGCTTGTTTTGCTTTGTTAATTGCGTCTTTCCGGAATTCAGGGTCAGATAAATTTACGGCTCTATCTGCCAAACTGGTGATAACTGATTTTTTTTTTTGAAATAGGGTGTTCAGAGTTAAAATTAAGATACCTTCCAGACCAGGTATTTCTAGTGTACCAAGTTGTTCTTATTTTATCTTTTAAGCGGTAAAGGGTCAGATCTAAGATATATATATATATATATATATATATATATATATATATATATAAAAATAAAATTTGTGTCAAAATAGATACTCGAGGCACACTGCATACAATTTTTTGATGATTACTTTTATTTTCGCCAATCTGAACAAACTCTTTTCGATCCAATAAATAATTTTGTAACCAATTATATACTGTACCTCTTATACCGATATGAAATAAGTTATCTGCTGTTACTTCAGTGTCCATGGATTTGCCAAAGCCTTAATGGTCAAAGAACTATATATTATGATCTTCTAAAAATTGTTGAACTTTATCTCTAAATTATTTTTGAAAAAATTGACAGGATAGACATAAACCCGTAGTTATTTGGGTCACTTCTTAAGATATTTTTAATAATTTGAAAATTTTAAGCATTTTAAAATAATACGTTACGAAGGTAATATAAATATAACTAAATGTTTTTGAAAGTTTTTTAACAACGAGCCTTTGACACTCTTAGGCATAAAACGTTTGTATCACAATTTTCAATAAAATTTATTTCGAGAAGATTTTTAAGGATCAATACGTTTTCTTTTTTGGGCTTAAAACATTTAAATTATAATTGGTTATATGTATATTCAAATTGAAGAAGAAATAAAACATGGGTAATAAGCCCTTTTGAAAATAGAACAGAAAATGATCGTTGTGGGCTTAACAGTGTTTGTTTCGCTCAAAAAATGAACAATTTGAAGTTTAAATAAGACATTTTATCTATTTATCGATGGCAGCTTTGGAGGCACAGAAATCATATATTTGTATACTTCTTTTTTTCTTTAATAGTACCTCTCTAGGGGTTGTTTTGAAATGTACAGGGTGGCCCACATAAGATGACCCACTACCTTATCTCATAATCTGTACGAGATAGGGAAAAAAGTTTTATACAAAAGTTTCTTGGGTTTATCTAAATTTTTTAAATATTGTATTTTTATATATACAGGGTGTGTCATTTTGCGTTGACAGATGTCAACTTTGTTATTTTAAATGGAACACCCTGTATATTATTATGGATTTGAATAGCTCTCTTAGAGACGATTTCAACGATGTATTATAAGATGGGTCTACGAGGCACCGTTTCGGAGATATTTACGATCATCTTCAATTTTTGACATACTTTCAACTTGTTGTATCTCTGGTATTTATCAACTTTTTTGTTTCATTTTTGTGCAGGAAAAAACATAATTTTATGCTTTATTGGACGTGTAGGTAAAAATATTGAAATTGAAAAAAAATGTTACAGTGTTGTCACGTTTTGCGTACCATCAGTTTTCTCAAGATTTTTAAATGCAACCCCCTATATTTTATAACGGATTTAAATAGAGCATCGAAAGACGATTTCAACGATATATTATAACATAGGTTTACAAGTCACGGTTCCCGAGTTTTGGGGATTTTCTTCAGGAATCAATTTTAATATAAACAATTTTTACTAAACATAACATAAACTATTAAACATGACATAACAAGAACAAAGACAAAAAAATAAACATTACTTAAATTAAATTTTCTATATAACCACCTTCCTGTGCTATACATGTTGTATAAATAATGTCTAATTTTTTTATTGCCCTACGAACGGCTCCACTCTCATTGATCAAATGGATCTCTTCCATTATTCTCCCCCTTAAATCGTCTACGTTATTAACTTTATTCTTATACACTTTGTCTTTAATATTTCCCCATAAAAAAAATCTAGTGGAGTTAAATCGGGACTCCGAGCTGGCCAGGGTATTGACCCAAATCTGCCAATCCACATTGGAAATCTTTCATTTAACCATTCAATTACAGGTCTTACGGTATGGTACGGCGCACTGTCTTGTTGAAATACAAGACCATCTTTAATTTCATCCGGTAATTCATTAATAAGAGGTTGTATTTCATTTTGCAACAAACTGTGGTATCTCTGTCCGTTAAGAGTCCTATCATAAAAAACCGGCCCAATCACTCGGTCCTTTATTATTCCGCACCAAACATATACACTTTGATGTCCCTGCTTTCTGATGGCTTTGATTTTATGTTGATTTTGCCTTGACCAGTAGTGGCAGTTCTTTCGGTTAAATATTCCCGCGGTGTTGAAAATTGCTTCGTCAGTGAAAAGAATTTTGTCAAAAACCGGTTGATCAAAGTGGCGGTCCATCATATCCATGCAAAAAGTAGCTCTGTTGTCAAAATTAGCTATGGGTAGCTCTTGTACCGAAGTGAATTTGAAAGGATGGTAATCGTTGATATTAAGTGTTCTCTGAATACTTGCTCGGCTAATATGCGGTATGTCCCGTGCGGCATCCCTTTGGGAATTTTCATTGCTTTCCTCAAAATATAAAAGAACATCAAGTTGATTTTCTTCTGTAAGAACTGTCCTAGGCCGGTTTCTTTTATTGTTTATCACAACGCCATTTTCCAGATCTCGTGTAATTCTTACGAAGATTTTCTTACTTGGAATTCTGCTATTTGGATACAGTCTTCTATACTCCCTTAACGCTAGTGCAGGACTTTTGTTTCTAATGAAGCACTCATATAAATTTAAACGTTGTTGAATAGTGTAGTTCGACATAATTATTTCTTAAATTTACTAATTTAATCAAGAAATGCAACCAAGCTGTCAAATTTCATGCAAATAATATTTCGTTTGTTTCCATGGTTTTGAAGCACAGCCTACTTAAAATTGTTGATAGGGTTGTGGAAAGGTTGGTAAATAATTGTGAGAGAAAAAACACGAAGCCAATACTTAGCTTGATGATTACTCGACTGACTTTCAGACGCTCTATATAAAAACGAAACAACAAAAATGATTAGTAAGCAAAGACATTTTGCGGCACCATTATCGACACAGTCGCCTTGGCCGTCTGTTTCGGTAATCGCTAATCATAACATTGATAAGGCTTATTTAGTATATGGGAAGGAAACATAAAGAACTATTTTTAAATAGATTCACACTATTTTAACAAAAATACACATTATGTATTTAACTGATTTTTAGAGAGTTTTACGTTTGATCTGGAAAACGGCGTGGTAATAATTATTCAAAGCAATTAGAAAATCTAATTTAGATATTCTTTAGCATATAATATTAATTTTGTTGTCTTCGTTCATGTCATGTCACGTTTAATAGTATATTATTATGTTTTAGTAAAAATTGTTTAATATTAAAATTGATTCCTGAAGAAAATCCCCAAAACTCGGGAACCGTGACTTGTAAACCTATGTTATAATATATCGTTGAAATCGTCTTTCGATGCTCTATTTAAATCCGTTATAAAATATAGGGGGTTGCATTTAAAAATCTTAAGAAAACTGATGGTACGCAAAACGTGACAACACTGTAACATTTTTTTTCAATTTCAATATTTTTACCTACACGTCCAATAAAGCATAAAATTATGTTTTTTCCTGCACAAAAATGAAACAAAAAAGTTGATAAATATCAGAGATACAACAAGTTGAAAGTATGTCAAAAATTGAAGATGATCGTAAATATCTCCGAAACGGTGCCTCGTAGACCCATCTTATAATACATCGTTGAAATCGTCTAAGAGAGCTATTCAAATCCATAATAATATACAGGGTGTTCCATTTAAAATAACAAAGTTGACATCTGTCAACGCAAAATGACACACCCTATATATATAAAAATATAATATTTAAAAAATCTAGATAAACCTAAGAAACTTTTGTATAAAACTTTTTTCCCTATCTCGTACAGATTCTGAGATAAGGTAGTGGGTCATCTTATGTGGGCCACCCTGTACATAGTTTGACAAAGGTAAATATTTCCAAACGTTAGGCCCTGTTCCACCCTCTCGAACTGCTTCTGCTTTAAAATTCGAAACCCGCATCGAAAAAAGCTGATTTTTTAAATATATTATTGCGATTTAAAAAAATCACTGTAAATTGACAAAGTCGATATTTTTGTTAAGCTGTTTATTTAGTGAAGTTTTGAGAAAATGATGAAACATGACAGAAAAGTGTTTCTATTGAAACAATAGAAAAGATTGTCTCTAAAATATTTAGATAACCATTTTATTTTATGCAATTTTTTTATATTATTATATATTTAGTTATTTTATTTTTGTAAAGTGAAAATGCACATTTTTGTATAAAAATAAAACTGTAAAAATGTAAAATGTCTTGATAATAGTTTTATTGCTCATACGTCTAAGCAATCAAAAGATATCCAAAACCTCGTCATGTCGTGTAAAATTGCTAAAAATAGCACAAAACGAGCCTCACTACCCAATATTGCTAAAAAGAATGATTAAATCCTAATTTACACCATAGCCGTTCTAGAAAATATTATAAATTATTTATTTATTTATTTTTGGACAAAAGGGACACAAACAGATACATACTGTATCTACTGAAGTATCTACATATTACAATAAAAAATATCATTAAAAGTTTAGAATTCTTATACTAACTATAAAGTAATGACCTATTTACCATGAAAAAATTACATAGATGTGCCGATTCTACATTGTCTTTAAAATATTTTTCACCTTTCTAAGAGTCATAAAGAAAAAGTCAATGTTAACACAATGTACAGGGTGGCCATTTTATGGTGATACAGTACCTTATCTAGAAAACGGTAATAGTTACGACAAAAAGTTAAATACAATAGTTGTTTGGATTCAATCAAGTTTTTATTTTATTTCACTTTTGTTTATACAGGGTGATTCGTTTTGATTTGACACATGTCAACTTTCTTAATTTAAATGAGACATCCTATATATTATTACATTCTTCGATTCTACTGTTAATTTGCGAAAGTTTTTATAATAACATCTATATTTGAATTCTTTATCGTTTTTGAGTAAATTGAGTTTTTAGAATTTTTTTTAAAAAAACATATTTTTTTAAAAAAAATTTTTACCTATAAAACTTTAATGGAACTGACTAATATCCTAAACATACATTACTAAGGGTTTAATTCAACGAGTTTCCATGCTGGTCTTACGAATTAATATACAGGGTGTTAAAAATGGAGAGCAAAACAAACATAAATTTAAATGTAAAAATCTCTTATTTTTCATACGGAACACCCTGTATATTTTTATTTCATCTGATTCAGCGTTCAATTACCCATCATTACTCAAATATATGTCCTATACCTAAAATGAACAGTTTCGATTTTATTAGCCGTTTTCTGATTTATCCCGGAATTTTGCCAGTAAATGAGATCAGAAACTAAAAAATTCAAGATATGCTTAGGAAATAACCTAATGCAATTGTTGATTTAAGTTGACATTTGCTCTGTTTGTCGTTTTTGTCAAATTTTTGCTGCGGAATTTGTTAAAAAATGGCTTTATATAGTTTGGATGAACGTTTGAAATTATACAACTGTTTCATAAAAAATAATAAAAGTCCAGGGTTGGCCATTAGAGAACATTCGAGGGAATATTATTTTTTCGAATTGTGCGTGATTTGGAAAATGGTGTCCTTAAAAACTCTAAGAAAAATCGTCCCAATTTTGTCTTCACTGAGGAAAAACAACTGCAGATTTTACTTTATTTCGAGGAAGATGATTAAAGATCCCAAAGAGATGCTGACAGAGACATTGCAGGTCTCAGTAGAGGAAGTATTCAAAAAACACTGCAGGTGAATGGTTATCATCCTTATAAATTTCTTCCAACTCAATTATTATCACAATTAGACTTTAATGAAAGATTGACTTTTTGTTGTGATATTATGGACCGGCAGTTCGAAAATGTGTTTTTTTCAAAAGTGCCTTGTACTGATGAGGCCTCATTTAATATGGCGGGTATGTTTAATCGGAAAAACTCTCATTACTGGTCTCAAACTAATAAACATCTAATAAAAGCAATTAAAAAACAAGGCCGTCAAACCGTAAATGTAAATCGGACCAATATTTTTTGACAGGTCGTTAAATGGCGAGAGATACTTGGAGTTGCTTAGGAATGAAATCATGCCCCTTATCAACGACTTGCCAGCAAATATTCGAGAAAATATCATTTTTCAACAGGATAGCGCCCCTTACCACACGGTTGCACCGGTAGTAAATTTCCTTAATCAACATTTTCCATTGTGGATAGGAAGACATGGTTTAATATCCTGGCCACCACGAAGCCCTGATTTAAGCCCTTTAGAGAGTTAAAAATAAAAATCAGGGAAGAGATCAATAATTTTAATGGATCTAATTTGCTAAGAAACACTATTCGAAAAATGGAGGCTATTTACACTTCATGTATCGCAATGGACGGTGGCCATATTGAAAATTTTTTATAATCTGTTTTAATCATGTTTAATACTCAGTTAGTTATTAGTTATACCGTGTGGCACAAGATATTTTTTTTGTTTCAGAACATAAATTACATAATATTTCACTTTTATTTGTATTTTCTAACATTATTTATAGTCGCTATCTGTGTTAAGGAAATGAGAATAAGGCTTAGTTTACGACATTTTTATTTTAGCCCACTACATCTGTTTACTTATATTAAAAAAAATAGTCAAATCAGAAAACGGCTAATAAAATCGAAACTGTTCTTTTTAGGTATAGGACATATATATGAGTAATGATGGGTAATTGAACGCTGAATCAGATGAAATAAAAATATACAGGGTGTTCGATTTGAAAAACAGGAGATTTTTACATTTAAAGTTATGTTTGTTTTGCTCTCCATTTTTAACACCCTGTATATTAATTGGTAAGACCAGCATGGAAACTCGTTGAATTGAACCCTTAGTAATGTATGTTTAGGATGACAAACAAATCTTTTTTGGCTTTTTCGCAACTGAATAAAAATATTTAACTTTAAATTAATTGAAGCAGATATTTAATATAATTACATACCTCAACATGTAGACTAGTCTGTCTACGGAATGTTTCGATACATAATAAAAATAATATTATTTAAGCAAGCATAAAAAATTATATCATTTACCTTAAGTTTTTTATAGACACATAGTAGTTGTACAAATAGTTTCATCCTATCGGGACTCGTCAGTGCGTCGATCGTAAGAGAAAAACATTAAATAATAGAAAAGAATTGATTTCAAAATTTTAAAATGTGTCAGTTGAGGTATGTAATTATATTAAATATCTGCTTCAATTAATTTAAAGTTAAATATTTTTATTCAGTTGCGAAAAAGCCAAAAAAGATTTGTTTGTCAATCTAAACGCAACAAATAATCTGAACATATTTAAAAGTATGTTTAGGATATTAGTCAGTTCCATTAAAGTTTTATAGGTAAAAAATTTGTTTTTTTAAAAAAAATTCTAAAAACTCAATTTACTTAAAAATGATAGAGTTCAAATATAGATGTTATTATAAAAACTTTCGCAAATTAACAGTAGAATCGAAACATGTAATAATATATAGGATGTCTCATTTAAATTAAGAAAGTTGACATGTGCCACGTCAAAACGAAACACCCTGTATAAGCAAAAGTGAAATAAAAAAAAATTTAATTTAATGAATTTAATTTGAATTGAATGTGTATTACTATGTCTTACTATTCGACACAAGGGCGAGTTCTGAGCTGAGTAAGTGTGCCTAAAAGGCAAGTAAAATAGTTCTCTCGTCCTTAGAGACCTTTGGGGGACATTAATATTAATTTGTTCCCAGAATATCAATAAATCTATAAAATTGTTTAAAATTTTAAATAAAAAAGGTACATCAAAATTTTTCCGCCTACTCTCTATTGACATTAAGTGAAAGTGATTACGTGCCAGAGAAATATCCTTATTGGGTATAACAAATTTGTGTTTATAAGACAAACATTTTATAAATCTATTCTGAATATTCTCCAACCTGTTACTGAAGGTAATTTGCTGTGGACTCCAAATAATGCTAGCAAAGCACAATTTGCTCAACACAAAAAAGTTAAACAAATATATGACGGATTTAACGTTATTGAAGGGTCTACATTTTCGTATGAAGTATGACGTACCCTAACTGATGTAGGAAATATGAAAATTCGATATATGGCGGACTGTATTGGGTAACTTTTAAAACAATAAAACGTTGATAATTAGCAAAATTAATTAATTGATGAAAGGAAACACAATCGCTTACCTATCACAGTAGAACCGAATAGTTTCAGTGGCTGGGTTACTCAGTTCGCCCTAGAAGACCATCACACTACATCAATCTTGCCAATTTTCCAATTTTCTCGGGAAACCGATCCGAAAATACGCGTCGGCCGACGAAATGAACGAGTTCCGTTGTCACATGTGGTTAGTGCAGTACTGATTTTTAAAATGTATCTTGACCTGCGCTGCGTGAGCCAGGAAGTTTCTTCCGTATTCTTGACGAATCACAGGGTTGCGATTGTGTATTTGAATACGAAACAAAATAATATCGAAAAGATTTAAAATTAATTATTAATTGATTTGTTTTGAAATTAATGAACAAAAGTAAAATAAAACAGAGTTACACAAACATTCACCCCACCAAAACGAATGTTTTTAAACTTAGGAATAAGAAAAAAAAAATTAAACTTAATTTCAAAAGTAAATAATATTAAAGAAGAAAAAAAATAAAAAAATTAGTTGCCTGGTAACGGGCATATCTTGAGAACGGGCCTTTGTAAAGTTCCGCGAGCCGTCTTCAGTGTTACCACGCGAGCTACATTGTCTTGTCCAGGGTGCAATTTAATTACCCTACCTAACTCCCAGTGAAGAGGAGTGGTTTGTTCATTTTTAATGAGAACAAGAGCGCCTTGATTAACTGGAGGCGACGGCACTGTCCATTTGGATCTTTCCTGAAGGGAATGAATATATTCGGTGGACCACCGTTTCCAGAAATCACTCTGGATTCGCTGAATTAATTGCCAACGATTTAACCGGTTCAGGTTTAAATGACTGAGATCAGGGTCTGGAATAGAGCTGTTTAAAGGCTCGAGAACTAAAAAATGACCAGGGGTCAAAGGCTGAAGGTCGTTTGGATCTTCGCTCATAGCACATAGTGGCCTTGAATTTAGTACCGCTTCTATTTGCGTTAAAATAGTATAAAACTCTTCGAAAGAAAAGCTTTGGGTTCCTAAAACACGGTAAAAATGACTTTTAAATGATTTGACACCCGCTTCGGCAAGTCCATTAAAGCTTGGAGCACCAGGGGGGTTAAAATTCCAAGTGATAGATAGGGCTTGAGCAGCCTTTTGCGCCAAATCAAGAAGCATATTATAGGCTCCTTTAAAGTTTGTGCCTTGATCACTTGTTAAAGCCTCGTCTGGCAACGAAGCGCCTGAACGCAGCCAAAAAAGATTCGGCGCTGAGATCGGAAGTGGCCTCTAAATGTATTGCCTTAGTAGTTGTACAAACAAATACACAGACGTAACCCTTATAAGTTTTAGCACCCCTATGTTTAGTCATTAAAAGAGAAAAGGGACCAGCAAAATCCACACAGACAGAAGAAAATGCTTTGATTTCAGAAACCCTGAGAGCAGGCAAATCGGACATAAAGGGATTGTATGACTTGGGTTTACATCGGAAACATTTAATGCACTTTGAAAGGCATTTATAGATGGCACTCCGAGGCGAAAGGATCCAAAATTGTTGAAGTAATAAATATTGCATCGTTTTAAGCCCAGGATGCAGATATGTGTTATGAGTAAATTCAATTATTAACTCAGTAAGCCTATGGGACTTAGGCAGTAAAATTGGATGTTTGACATCATATGAAAATTGAGATTTTCTGAGTCTACCACCAACTCTTAGTAAACCATCAGCGTCGATAAAAGGAGCAAGTTTTCTAAAAGGTTTAGGTAGCAAGGAATTTTGCTTTATTTTTAAAATAATATCTGAAAACGTCTCTTGTTGGACGTGCTTTACGATAACTTTAAGTGAAGAGCCAATTTCACGAGAACTTAAAATACCGTGAAGGTTTGACTTTAATTTTATATTTGAAATAAAACGAAGAATATAAGCAACTATCCTTAGAATTTTCAGCCAACTAGAAAATTTCTCTAACAAAAGAAGAATAAAATTTGGGGAAGAAATAATGTTGGATAAAACCACAGTGTTTTCTTCCTTAGATACGTCAGGATCGGTTGGGGAATAAAAATTAGGTTGTGTTGGCCAGAAATCCTTTGCTTGTGAAAGAAACTCGGGACCAGACCACCATATCTTTGTATCTAAAAGTTGCGCAGGGGTAAGACCGCGACTGGCACAATCAGCAGGATTCAACGCTGATGGGACGAAATGCCAAGAAGAAACGGGTATGAGCTCTTGAATATGGTTAACCCTATTAGCTACAAAGGTTTTCCACTTGTGCGGGGAAGAAGACAACCAAGTAAGTGTGACCATAGAATCTGACCACAAGTATAGATCGTCAAAAGTAATAAGATCAGCAAAACTTTCCTTAATGAAAATAGCTAGATCAACTAACAAAATGGCGGCCATGAGTTCTAGCCTAGCAATAGACTGAGTTTTTAATGGCGCTACTCGACATTTCGAGCAAACAAGGAAGGTTTTTACTGTTCCAGATGTTTCCTCCACACGAAAATAGCAAACAGCGGCATATCCGTTTTGTGACGCATCGCCAAAACCGTGTAATTCAATTCGAGATATTAACGTAGACCCGACGTACCGAGGAATTTTTATAATACCAAGTTGAGGCATTTCGGCTTTAAAGGTATCCCAAATATCTGAAATAGCCTTAGACGGGGGTTCATCCCAGGAAACTTTAGATTCCCATAAACGCTGCAAAAGAAGTTTGGCAAGTAGAAGGCAAGGAGCAATAAATCCAAGGGGATCGAAGATTCGACTAATCTCCGATAACATATTTCTTTTTGTACAAGGACGGTCGACAGGGGTGTAAGTATATGAAAAAGCATCTGAATTAGTATTCCATTTGAGACCAAGTACCTTAATAAATGATGGTTCCTCCTTATCAAAAGTACAAGAACTTTGAACATCAGAAGATGGAATAGAAGCCAAGAGAGAAGGGTGATTACTTGCCCATTTGCTCATTTCGAAACCTCCCCTTTTCATAACCTCAATGACGTCAGATTGAAGTGCTAAAGCTGACTCCAAACAATCACTTCCTAGTAGTCCATCATCAATATAGAATTGACTGCGAATAGCCTGAGCAGCCTTAGGGAAAGAAGCTTCTTTCTGCGCCGCAAGTTCTTTTAAAGTCCTTAAGGCCAAGTATGGGGAAGAATTAATTCCATAAACCACAGTACGTAAGAAATATTCCTGAAGAGGATCGCTCGGTTTGAAACGCCATAAAATTCGTTGATAGGTCCAAAACTCAGGATGAACAGAAATTTTTCTGTACATTTGCTTTATGTCACAAACAAAGACGTAGGCGAAAAATCGAAATTTTAAAAGAAGCGTAGAAATATCCTGTTGTAATTTAGGACCTACAAGAAGAGTGTCATTAAGGCTAACACCGTTAATGTCACGCAAGCTTGCGTCGAATACAACTCTAATTTTAGAGTCAAATGCCTCTTGTTTGAAGACAGCATGGTGGGCGATATAGTAACCCGATAAAGATCTATAATCGTCTTGGGGAACCAAAGACATATGACCTTTATCTAAGTAATCTTGCATAAACTTTACATATTTTGTATGCAAGTCGGGGTTTTTGCAAAAACGATTTTCAAGCATGCCGAAGCGGCGATAAGCTTGAGAGTAAGTGTCAATAAATTTAGGCTTTGATTGACGAAATGGTAATGGTACCGAAAATCGTCCCGAAGTATCCCTAAACGTCAGAGTTTTATAAATTTCCTCACATTGTTTTTCTTCAGGGGAGAAAAACGATTGTTTAGGAAGATGCTCAATTTCCCAAAATTTACGTAATACAATATCAATATTATCCTCTACTGAGATGTAGCAACTCAAAAGAGAGGTTGAAGCTTCGCAAGAAACATTGGTTTTTCCCTGCAACACATAACCAAAGATGGTCTCCAAAGCAACAGGCTGATCAGGACTCCCAATAATACGACCAGATCTTAATACAAGAGGTACGAGTTCAGCACCAATAAGCATGTCGATAGGACCCGGCGTGTGAAAATTATTATCAGCAAGCTTCAAGTATTTAATGTGTTCAAGTTGATCAGGATTAATATGAATCTTAGGCTGGTTAGAACAAACCTTTGGTATGATAATAGCTTCACACGAAAGTAAGGGATTTGGTTCACCATGAGGTTTTATTATACACTGTGTAGAACCATTTTTAGTGCAAGTAGACATTCCATTTAAACCTTCAACGGGGACAGAAAAACTTTTACGTTTAAGACCAAGTCGGCGTACGCAAGACTCAGAAATAAAATTTGCCATGGACCCGGTATCCAGAAGTATCCGAATTTTCTGAAAATTACCTCGAATATCTTTGATGTCTACTTCACACGTAGACAAAAGAATAGTTTGTTGAGAGGCAGAAAAATGGTTCGCAATACAATGAGTATTAGTAATTGGCTCGGTAGAATTAATAATGGGGTCAGAACTAGAAATGTGGGGCATAGAAGTTCCTTGAAAAGTATCCCTATGAGAGGGCTGTCCTTGGACTGAAGGTATTGTAGAAGACGTTTTACCAAAGTGCAAAGTGGTATGGTGTGGCGATTTGCACACCCTGCATTTGTGAGAAGACCCGCAATTTTTAAGAGAATGAGGAGATACTAAACAGTTGACGCATAATTTGTGCTGTTTGACAAATGAAAACCTGTCATGCGGCGATTTCGCCAAAAAAGCAGGGCACTTATATAATGCGTGAGAAGTCGAGCATAAAAAACATTTTTTGTTACTCCTATTATCAACATCGGGGTCAAGCATTAAATTGAGAAACGATTTTTTATTACCTTTTGGGATTTCCGCACTTTTCAAAGAATAATTAACCGACTCCAAGGCTAAACACTGTTTTTCCAAAAATGAAATTAATTGCCTAAAGGTCGGCAGGGTTTGATTAAAACCATGTTCGAGCTCAAAGTCAGTTCTAGTTTTTGAATCCAATTTATTTATCAACAGATTAAACAATAAAAAACACCAATGTTCGACTGGGAAATTTAAGGCTCTAAAAGCAGCTATGTTCTCAGAAAAAATATTTAAAATTTGTCTAAGTTCCTTTGCGGAAGCTTTTTGAACAGACGGAGCATGAAAAAGCTCATTATAATATTGTGTAGCTAGAATACGTTTATTTTGATAACGTTTTATCAGCATATCGTAGGCTACAGAATAGTTAAGTTCTGTAAGGGGGATGCCCTTAACTAAACTTAAGGGTTCCTTGTCTAATGACGTCAGCAAGTATTGAAATTTTTCAATGTTCGATAAGTCAGTATTATCATGAATAAGACTGTTATATAAGTCAAAAAAACTAGGCCAATTTTTATAATTGCCATCAAAAATAGGCAAATTGAGCTTGGGAAGCTTTATTTTTGTGGGAGCAGCGAAAGTGGAATTAGCTGAGGTATTAGCAGATAGAGATGCTTGACTACTTAAGAGAAAATCATGTTTTAAAGATTTTATGCCATAATAAGCTTTGTCTGCAGCACGCCTCATTTCATCATATTTTGCGAAATCATTGTCGTCAATTAAAGATATGACAGTATTATGAGCTGATTGAAATTCATTAAAAGTGCTGTCAACAGAATCTGCTCTGACTAAAAAATTAGATTTTAAGGAGTCATCAGAAACGGCTTGCAGCCCAATTTCGTGTGCCTCTTCCAACCGCTTGAGTGCGATGGTTCGTTTTAAATTAGCTTTTGTTAATTTATCTGACATTTTGAAAGATGTTCAGTAGAACAAGAAAAAAATTAAAAATCAGAAAAGCGTTAAAAAATATCAAAATATATTTTATTTACTATTTCAATAAATGCTGTTATTTTAACATATGCCTGCTGATGGTCAATATATAAGACAACAATTATACCTACACAAAATTGTATGCTATTTTATTTGTGATATAATACAAACAAAATAAAAAATATCAGAAGTTGTGATGCCGCAAAACAAATATCAATAGTGCAAAGTTAGGCGAATGGTACTTGCCACATAAATATTATATGATGGCAAAGTAGAATAAATAAATTGTATTATTTATTGAAATAATTAAAGTTCGCAAAATATGCACATATGAGTATTTTGTTTATATTTAAAGAAGAACGAGAATAAGTTATTTCTGAATTTAAATGTATGAAAATACTTATTTATTAAATGTGGTACTGCGAGATTAAAAAAATAACAATAGACTGGCGCCGGGCGTCAGAGTGACGTCGCGACGGCGAATCGATGTGGAACGGAACGAATGTAGCTCGCCGGTTTGACGAAAGACGACAGGTTAGATATCCAAGCGTGCGCAATTAAAAATAAGATCGGAATTAAGAAAATGGCTACCAACGAATCTTGTTTTAAAGCAATTTAAGTTATTAAATATTCAATTTGATCTCCATCCGGTGAAGAAGGCCCAAAATGATGTAGGAAATATGAAAATTCGATATATGGCGGACTGTATTGGGTAACTTTTAAAACAATAAAACGTTGATAATTAGCAAAATTAATTAATTGATGAAAGGAAACACAATCGCTTACCTATCACAGTAGAACCGAATAGTTTCAGTGGCTGGGTTACTCAGTTCGCCCTAGAAGACCATCACACTACATCAATCTTGCCAATTTTCCAATTTTCTCGGGAAACCGATCCGAAAATACGCGTCGGCCGACGAAATGAACGAGTTCCGTTGTCACATGTGGTTAGTGCAGTACTGATTTTTAAAATGTATCTTGACCTGCGCTGCGTGAGCCAGGAAGTTTCTTCCGTATTCTTGACGAATCACAGGGTTGCGATTGTGTATTTGAATACGAAACAAAATAATATCGAAAAGATTTAAAATTAATTATTAATTGATTTGTTTTGAAATTAATGAACAAAAGTAAAATAAAACAGAGTTACACAAACATTTTTGTAGCAGAATTAGCAACAGACAAGTCGAAAACTAGTTTAGAGTCAAATATGACACCTAAATCTTTAGTAGTATTGACTTTGCTTAATAGGAAATTTTTTAAATGCTACGGCCGAGCTATTTGGTTTAGATTTCGTGAGAACGTAATTGTTGTACAGGGTGTTCCAGCGAGGACTGAACAGGGACCTATTTTCGACCTTCCTTGTATTTTGGAAAACTTCAAAATAGCCAATCGATGTATTTTTTCTTGTAGAATCCAAAAATGTCATCGAAAAAATATTTGAACCAGAAACAAAAGAGTTACGCTATGCATCAGGTGTTTTTTAAATGGAATGTATCGTTTTTTATACGATTTTTGGAAAGAGTGATTTTTTTATGTCCGTTCTGATTAAAAGATTTGATTTTGCGATAGCTGTTTATATTACATTTTAATGTTTTACAAACTAAAATTTTAGCTTCACCTGTTTAAAATATACGATAGGTTGGTATAGGTGATCAAGGTAAAATGACGTTTGAATGCTTTGTCAATAAAAATTGACATTATTTTAATTATTGTCGAAGTCTTCACCTAAAAAATATATATTTGACTCTGATCGAAATGAAATACTCTTTGGACGAGAGACTACAGATTGTTATGCTATTTTACAAGTGCCAAGAAAATGCAAGAGAAGCAAGAAGAAGATTTATTGCAAATTTTCATAGAAATATATCCATCAATACAATTCTAAGGATATAAAACCTATTTGAGGAAAATAAAACTTTACATGATAGAAAAAGAAATTCATTAAAAAATAATTATTAAATAATAAAATAAAACTACTAATAACATAAGTTTTCAATGTGACCGCCGTTTTTCTCGAAACAACATCGATAACCCCTTTGTAGCCTTTCTAAACTTGCTGTTACAATATGATATTCCTGGTTAAGGCGGTTTATTTCATCGACAATTTTTCCCATGATCTCTTGAATATTTTCGTTTCGTTGTCTGTATACGACGTTCTTCAAATGGCCCCAAAGAAATGTATACAAAACTGAGAGGTCGGGGCTATTGGGCGGCCAAGCATATGTTCCATTTCGCCCTATCCATTCGTTATGGCGCCGATTTAAAAATTGAACCACATCATGCACGGCATGAGGAGGCGCCCCATCATGTTGCCAAATTAAATTCTGATATTCTGGCAATGGTAAGTCTTCCAAAAAATTTTCAATTTCGTTTTCTAAAAACTCATAATATCTGTGCCCATTTAAAGTCCCGTTAAAAAATATTGGTCCCAAAATTTTATTGTTTTTTATCCCACACCAAACATGAATAGAATTCCTCCCTTGAAATTTAATAGTCTGGAACCTTTTTGGATTTTCAACGACCCAGTGGTGACTATTATGTCTGTTGAATACTCCCGATGTTGTGAAAGTAGCTTCGTCGGTCCACACAATATTTTTGAATAAATCAGGGTCTTAGTTTTCTTGCCGAATTACCATTTGAGAAACAAATTGGAAGCGAAGTTCTTTTTGTGCCGGTGTTAGGTGCTGAAGTGGAAGGATACGAAAAGGCCTAAATTTATGAATTTTCAGAGTCCTGTGAACAGTCCCTCGGGTAACTCTTCTGCGCCTTACACCGCCACCGTACTGAACTTCCCGAACTGCATCCGAAATAGATTTGGTTGGATTAACTTGAAAATAATTTATAATGGCCTGGTCTCGATTTCTTCTTCTTTGTATATTTCTTTTTCTATCATGTAAAGTTTTATTTTCCTCAAATAGGTTTTTTATCCTTAGAATTGTATTGATGGATATATTTCTATGAAAATTTGCAATAAATCTTCTTCTTGCTTCTCTTGCATTTTCTTGGCACTTGTAAAATAGCATAACAATCTGTAGTCTCTCGTCCAAAAAAAACGGACATAAAAAAAATCACTCTTTCCAAAAATCGTATAAAAAACGATACATTCCATTTAAAAAACACCTGATGCATAGCGTAACTCTTTTGTTTCTGGTTCAAATATTTTTTCGATGATATTTTTGGATTCTACAAGAAAAAATACATCGATTGGCTATTTTCAATTTTTCCAAAATACAAGGAAGGTCGAAAATAGGTCCCTGTTCAGTCCTCGCTGGAACACCCTATACATTTTGATATATTCAGAAAAAGATTATTATCATCGCAATATTTCCCTTACCGATCCAGATCACTCTGGAGCTTATCACAATCTTCAGGAGAGGTAAAAGGAAAGTAAACTTTAAGGTCATCTGCATAAAGTAGACAATCGCAATAGCTATTGATGTGGCTAAAAATGGCTGTGGCAGAAAACCCTGAAGAAAAAAAACTGCGTTCGATTATATAAAGAAACGATTCGACCCATCTGAAAAGGCTTCCACCCACACGGACTTCAGCCAAACGACCCAACAAAATATTGTGACTTATCTTGTCAAATGCCTTGCTAAAGTCGGTGTACACGGCATCCACCTGAATTCGGTGGTCCATGTTACCATGTAAGTATTCACAAATTTGTCTCCAGAGAACGACCACGAATAAAGGCATGTTGTTGCGAAATTATTACGTTTTTTACAAGGATAAAAATCTATTCATAAAAAATTTTCTCCAAGAGTTTTGTATGACTGAGATCTTGCTTATAGGCCGATAGTTTGTTACGTCGCTCTTTTGACCACTTTTTAAAATCGGCACTGCCATGGCAGCCTTCTACCTATCCGGGAATTCAGCCACTCTAAGAGAGTAGTTAAAAAGCGTTGTTAAAGGTATACATAAAGAATTAGCACATGTTTTAACAGGCTGTTCTTATCGGGCTGCGTGGCTCGTGGTCAACCTTTCAGTGGGGTCAATACATCCAGGCACATAAATCGTACATATTTCTACGAAAATAACGATTTACTTCTTTGTTTTTGTCTTTACTAGTCTTAAATTCGAGTTATTTCTCAAAGTTCAGCTCGTAATTATAATTGAAAACGGATTATAAAGTCTTAATATTCTAAAACACTGTGACTACCTTTCTTTAAGACATTAATGTAAACCACAAAATCAACAAACAAAATGTAAAACCCTCAAAATAAAATCTATACAAATACGCAATCGTAACCACAATCTATCACACGATCCACATTAAACACATCAACTGACAAAAATATTTAATTTTCCTCGGCGCGGCTGTTGACCCAAACTTTGCGAACGTAAGCCCTATCTTACCTATGCGTCCCTATGCGAATTTAATCGGGAACACTCGGAAAAAACTCGCCTCGGTATCGGTACTGATGGATCTAGATCTTGCTAAATACCTACCCCTATCCTTTCGACCGATATACAATGCTGCGACCTATCTGGCAGCCCGTCAGCGCACAGTGTGGCGTGACATAGGCACTAGGGACAAAATTAAATATCTCGAAAACTAGTCAACCAATTTGAGTTTTTTAAACACATAACTATCCCTTAGTAAAGTAACTAAATTATGTGAATAGTTGCTTTTTTTAAATCCAGTGGCGTACTAAGGAGGCCAAAGTTTTTTTAACCAATAGACATGACAGATTAATATAATGTAAAAGATGAGTGTATTTTTATCATAAATAAAATGTAATTGAAATACAAAAGTCATATATTTAATTTTACTAAACAAAAAAGAACAGTGGCGTACCAAGAAAAAAGTCAAATATTACATTTATACATATTATTATTATATTATTATATTGAGCAACATATATAAGAAGAAAGGGAAACTGAAAAAGAATACATTTATTTCTGTTATGGAAAAAAATATATCCAATAAACTACCTAAATTTAATTATCAAAATACATTTTTAAACCATAATATACAAAATTATAGGTATCTACTCTTCTGAATCCGAATCCGAAAGTTCACTAAGATTAGATAAAGTAAAATCAAATCCTAAATTGATACCATCTTGTTTTTTAATATATTTTTGTATTTGTTCATTCGACCCTGCAAGTTTTTTAG
Organism: Kuschelorhynchus macadamiae; assembly: GCA_030620095.1. NCBI lineage: Eukaryota > Metazoa > Arthropoda > Insecta > Coleoptera > Curculionidae > Kuschelorhynchus > Kuschelorhynchus macadamiae. The sequence goes on along the minus strand of JAUTXW010005465.1, from coordinate 1,037,863 downwards.
TTTGCACGTTTCTTTTTGACGAAATGAAAGGATCCGATGTAAGGAGAAGGACACGCATTAAATCTTTGTTTGTATCTATTCTAGAGCACTTTCGAGTGTGAGATAATCTATGCTTTCTAGCCTCTTTATGCCTGGCCTCAAGGGCATCTTCGGAAAGTTCTCTAATGGGCAAACAAAATGCATCGATTATCTCACACCCATGAACAAGCACTTTGTGTACAGTACTTGGCATATTGTACCACCTATAAAGCGTTATGTATAAATTTCTGGTGTCATTTAGCAAAACCCTAAACCTATCTAGGTCAATAGCATTACCACTAGCCAAAACTCCTAATATTATAGAAAATTTCTCCATCAATTCCCTGTCAACTCCTGTGACCTCCGAACTAATTTGGGGATTGTGGAAGAACTTTCTGGCTGTATTGCCGTCATTTGAGGAGCCATACCCTGGTTTTGGTTTGTCCACTGTTAACGACAATTTAGCTTTAAATTCGGCTTGGATTCGTTTTTTGTTGCCACTAACCCGCCACACCTTTATTGGCAGTCGGTATCCAATGTGGAGAAGGCACTCAAAAAAACGAATCCAACAATGCAGAGTGGACAACCCGAAACAATAGTTATCGCGGTTAGAAGGGCGACTAATTCCTACTAACGTATTCATTTCTTTTGGTGTGGCTCCGCAAATGACGCATTTCATGGTTGAATTAGTTTCGGATAATATATTCCCCACACTACCATCCAACATGGTTAACATCATATCAGTTCGAATCTCACATATGTAACCTTCTCTAGTTTTTATTTCAATTGGCTGCAACTTTTCAATCTTTACATTTATGTCTCTTTCCATAGAAGGCACCAGATTAGCATTTTCCTTTTGAAACAAAAACTTGATTGGTCTACAGTATAGAGTTGACGAAGGACTATGATTTTTCCACAACACTTTTCCAGTTTCCTCATCGATTAACCTTAGAGGCGTCATTGTTGTGAGAAACAAAAATTCGTCCGTGTTTTCTATATCTGAAAATTTTTGTTTGTATTGGCTATGCCCGCTACTGCCATCGAATCCCCACTTGCATATCATCTTAATCCGATAGTTTCGCTCCTCAAATCTTATTAACTTAAAAATGCTATCTGCTGTTTTTTCTAAAAGTTCTTGTAATTCCACTTCTGCAGAAATTTCAGTAATATTCAGTTTTGAAGGTAAGACAGAATTTTTTGTATTTTTGACCTGATAATAACTAGGTAGGCAGTTCTGGGCTCTAAGATTAATTGCATATCTAAGAAGATTATATTTTCTCATAGACAAATCTAGATCTAAAATTAGCGCCAAGGCTTTAAAAGTAGTGAAACCAGTAACATTTGAGGAAACCTGACTATTATCACCACCTGATAAAACACTGGCCGCAAACTTTACCTCATTTGCAGGTATTTTCTTGGTTATCTCCATTACGCGCCTTCGTTTCGTTTTCATTGAAGCTTCTTCAAATGATACTCGCGGTCTTCCTATTGGGCGACTAGGTCCTGGCTGATCATTATTATCCCCAAATGTATTCACGTTAGGATCGATATTATTGCGGAATATGATTTGTTCCAGCCAAGCTACCTCATGTAAAAGTCGATTACGAGAATGTCTAACTTGTTGCCACTTATTTGCAATTTTTAATCCAAACCACTGGCTGCACTTCATAACTTTATCTATTATGTTTTGAGAAGGTTCGTCGATATTCATAAGGGACAAAATTTTTTCATACACTGTCTGTTTTCGATTTCCTTTAGGTGTTTGTAACCATACCTCTATCAAGTCCTTGTTTCTTATGACATTGGTTTCTAAAAATAATCGTAACTTCATTAGGCGTAATCCGAGCCGATTAAAAATTTTTGTGATAACTACTTATTAATAACTAAGTAATATATATAAAAATGCTGAAGGTGATCCAAGGTGATTTTTTTAAAATGCTTAGCAAAGTTAAAAGTATCAAAAATCTAAAAATTTTGAAACTCGACTTTAACTTGGAGAAAAAAAGTGTTTTGGAAGTAGCTGAAAGGTGACTTTATGTGTAAATTTATAGTACTTACCAGTCTCCTCAAAACTCATTTTGTTATAATCAAAAACGTAAAACACTTCAACCACAAAACTCAATTGAAAACGAACAATGAAACGTAGAACTGGCGGTATTTTTGACAGGTTCTGACAAATCAAATTTCAATATTGCTGTGACAGGCAAATCAAGGCTAATTTGATTTAAGTACTATACTTACCTAATAAAGTTACTAATAATCTACCCCCTGATAACATTAAAACAGCAGCAGTACAATGTTCAAAATTCCGTTGTTTATGAATTTTGTCCATAGGACACCACTCTGTGCAGCGGAGCGATTGAAAACGAACATGCAACTGAATAACTCTATCCGAATACGCGGACATGCATCGTACGGCGAAATGAATCGGTACCGGTATTCGTAAGTAATGAAGCAACTGTAACTTGGAACTGCTGCTGAGTCTGACAAAGTATTTAAATATATATATTAAATAATGTTGATTATTAGTCCAGTTCTCCCATCTGCACTCAGTATATATAAGTAACCCAAATTGACAGATAACTGATAAACTCTGTTAGAAAAATAATGTTGCTAGAAACTGTTTATAGAAATTTGCAAATATTACAATAAATACTGGGCCGTTTGTTAACTTTAAGGTATCAATGAGACAAAAAAAAAACTAAAGTATCTATTTTTGGCGAATAGAATATATGAAAAATAAAGATGTATATAGAGTATTGTTGTACTGTATTGTTTATTTGATTCGAGTTAAATATATTAGGTTTTTAAATATACTTCCTAAAATTAACATGTTATTTGTACTTTTTTATTTCCTGATAAAACTTTACTATGACGGAGCTGTCACCTGTAACTATAAAGGATGAGTTTTTACTATCTGGACCTGGACACGTTATGATTACAAAGCACAAGTCAAATGGTTTTGCACTCTGATAGTTTCAGATTAGGTTACAGATCCGGCAGAACTGCAACTTGGATGCAGGTCCGCAGAGCTGGATATACCTCCGGACCCGACTCCTTCCAAATCCCGAACCTACCCATCTCTAGTCGCGGATTTAAGAGAACGGTCAACGGGTTTATACACTTAGAATAATAGAGGGAATTTCCAAAATTAAAAAAAAAATGAAGAAATATAAATTATGTATTATTTTATTTATTTTTTCCTTTTGGAAATATTTATTGGGGGGTCATTGACCATTTGACCTAATGGAGGAGCCGCCACTGCTGCATATTCTAGGCGTTAATCAAACAAAAGCTGAAAACCGCAACTCAAAAACTCTCTCGTCTCGAAAAGCTATTCCTAGTTTGTTAACAGAAGATATAATATTAACATTAAAAGCTTGATATTTAATTTCGTAATAATAAGGAGGACCCATTCTAATTACATACTATGTACGGTTAAATGCGAGGTGTGATTAAACAAACTGAATTTTCGTCTGTGCATTATACTTTAAAATTTAAGGTAATACTATCACGATAAAAATGTGTGACCTGGCAAAATTGCGTTCTAAAATTACTGAAAAGGATAAGAAAATAAATAAATAACATAATACAATCTATACAAATACGGATGTTCAAAGTTTAAGTAGGGGGAAATACAGAGAGTAGATTTATTAGCAAGTATACTGTTTTAGTAGGATTGTACTAAAATGTGTACATAATTTACATTGACATTCGACAATATATGGCAGCTAGTACAGAACTATGTTGTTATTGTTGTTGGTCACAGGAATTATAAGGGCAGAAGCATCACAAAAGAAAATAAATAAGGTTGTGCTACTTTATATTAATTAACAATTTTTTGCGATTTAATTCTTTCCAATAGTATAAAATATTTAAACATGAGCAAATTCCTATTAACGGCACTATGTAAATTCACTCTCTCAGTATTTTACACATCTTCACCTTTTAGAAGAGGATGCCAAAAACATATTTTCGTTGGTATGTCTGTCGGTCTGTCATTTTGTGGCATAGCTAAAAAAATATTTACCCGAATGACTTCAAATTTTGGTCAAAAATGTGGGGTTATATGGAGATAACCTGGCAATATAGCTAAATACTTAATATAGCAAGAGTCCCTAACAAGAATCTAGGGACGCATCTGTTTGCTATTTTTTTTTTTGAATAAAACAAGTTTAAAACAAATCTTAAACACAATTCGAAAGTTGGTTCAATTGGGTACATTTTTACAAATCTGTTAGGTACATTCTTAAACCTGATCGTGGCAATACTCAGGACGACAAAAAGAAAACTTTGGAATTACGTTTCTTGATTCCCGCATGTATTGCTAGTGACACAAATAATATTTTTTCTACAGCCGTGCGGAAAAATCATTTTTCCGCACCGATATCCATTCTTAGAAATCAACAAACTGACATTTCGACATATTTATTTGTCATTAATTGCTTTTATATCCGCGTATTCTACGTAATTTTGCATTATTACAATGAATTTAAGTGAGTTGGACAATCTGGCCATGCAAGACGGATCCCAAAATATATTATGAAAGCAGCAAAAGAAGTAGATTTGGATTTGCCTCCAGAAATGTCCAAAGTCATATGCATTAAGGAATACGAAAAGTTCATCCAACGGTGCGCTAACAAGAAAATCAACTACATTAGAAAAGAAGAGGTGCTTCTAGTTTACTTTCAAGAAATTTCAGAGAATTTTCAACCTTCTACAATGTGGTGCAAGTACTCAATGATAAAAATCTATGCTAAAAATTAAGATAGACGTTGATATTAGCAGGCATTTTAAATTTATTGCTTATTTAATAAAGAAAATGGTAGGTTTTAAACCAAAAAAGTCTAAAATTTTAAACTACGAACATGTTGAAAAATTTTTAAGCATTGCGCTTGACGATACTTATTTGCTAGTCAAAGTAGTAACACTGATTTGAATCGCTGGAGCCTGCAGGCGTGAAGAAAAAACTCATCGGTTGTGTGAAACGTAGTCGAACAAGTAGATTTGTTTCTGGTGAACATATAGTTAGCAAGACTCACGAGAGTAGAAGTTTTGTTATAACTGAAGAGAAAATCTCAAAAAGGTTTTTTTGTCAATTTCCAAAGAGGTAAATGTACTACTCAAATTCTTGGTATTAATAAGTTTAGTAAGATGTACAAGAGACATGGCTGCTTTTCTGAGACTTCCAAATCCAGAGGCCTTTACTGGATTGGAATCATATGTGGACGAATCCATGGAGAACAAAAAACGCATCGCAAACCAAATTCTATGTTCTACAGGAGAAAATTCCAAGGAAAATTCACCCCCACCTTCGTCCTTGCCTTCTACACGTTTCTAGTACGAAATTGATAGTATTGCTGACAACAATAGCCCAGTGAATCAGCACCAATATGACAAGTTAAGAAGAAAAAGTGTAATCATTATTGTCAGCAGCAAAAAGGCTAACCATCAAAATGCTCCCAATTTAGTTAAAAAATTTATTTTTTTAATTTTTTTTCATCCCTCCCTACTTACTTTTTAATTTCCTACAAAACTTACCTCTTGACTTTTTTCGATTGGACGCAAAAAAAAAAACAAAACTCCGATCGACCCGGTTTTCATATGTTTACATACCAAGCCATGCCCGACCATGTAAAAATTATTTTTGTACGATGTTGTTTGACCCCTAGCTCATGTTCGTTCATAGTAACCCCATATAATTCCAGATATACGAGAGGTCTACAAAAAGTATTTAAAATCCTAGGTTTTAGAGTAGCCCACAAATAGGAGAACAGTTTGAAAAATCTTCTTGGAAATCCTAAATACAAAGTCGACGTGAGGAAGAGGAGAGGCATCTATGAAATTATAGTATTATAAATTGAGAGTATAGACATCGTAAATGTGGTAAGAAAGTACTAAATAAAGACAGAGGGCCTAGTCCCTACAGTTCCCTCTATTACTTATTTGACAACGGTTCAGTCGGGTGCAACCAAGTATGACCACATTTGCCTATAAAAAGTCTCGGTTAAGATAAGTTACTTCAGTTCATCGGTTAGCGAAACGCGCGTCCAGAACGCAACAAGTTGTGGTGTAGTGTGATTAGAACTCTTGTATTTTGATTATCTTCCACCACAAATTTCAGTGTTAGGGCTTAACATAGTTTTTAGCTCAAAATATTCTTAAAACATATTAAAAATGCTGAAAAAATTTTAAAGACCATCTGTAAATAATGATTTACTTGGAAGAAACCAGAATGTTAAATATGAGCCCTAAAAAGGAAAAAATGCTGTCACAGTCAAAAGTGGCAGATGTTAAACAAGAAAATGTTAAAGAAGTCAACAAAAGTGACAATGAAAGTAAATATTTGCCCCTAAAGTACCCAACAGACAATAGATATCAAAAATTTGTGAGTGATTTTCAGATATGTACCCAGGGTAGGTTGGAAACAGGTAATTCAAAGTTGGGAAAACCTCAAAATTCAAGGCCTAATAGAGCAACAAATATATATAAATAACCAAGACGTAATAACATGTAGCAACAAATACATATAAGTAACCAAGACGTAATAACATGTGTTTAAAAAACCAATGAGAAGGCAGATATGATGAAAATCTTACTGTATGAAAAACCTTTTCCTTCGATTGATCCAAGAAATCACTTTTGTAGAGTCTAGAGCAATTCTAACTCCAATAAAAACTGGATCAAAGGTGCCACAGGCGAGCATCGAAATAGATTCTTTTTTTCGAAAACGACTTATCATATCACAAAAATACTAAGAGGCATTTTTTGTGTATTTTTACTTGCCCGAGACGATAAAACTAGTTTTTTTTTTAACAAATGAGTGACGTACTATTTTTTTTATTAAAAAAGTCAGGGATCGTTGCCCATACCTATGCCCATGATTGAAAAAAATATAGCTTATAAATACCGATGAGGTTAAAACAAATCTTAATCAAATAAATCTTACTATTTCGAAATAATTAAAGAAATGATATTTTTTTGTAAAACTTTAACACCCTGTGTCTCGAGAAACAAATATCTGCATACCCATATTCATATGAACTTTTCGTCTTATTTTCTTACAAAGAATCTGGCTGTTAACGTTGGCGAATTTTTTGAAACACCCCGTATGAACAATGAAATGTAAAAAGTATATGTATAAATTAAGTCCTTGACCCTGGACCTTAGCACTGTTGTTAGTAAATCGTAGTACTCAAGAAAAAATACTATTTCTCAAAGAAAAAAACCCAAACCCTTGTCTATAGATACAATAAAAAAAACCCATAGTGCAACAAGTGTAATACCACTAAAGCTTGGCTCAGTGTTACCAGGTCAAAATTTTAAATTTCCCTAGCAAAATCTCAAAAATTCCCTAGAATTTCCCTAAATCTTTCATTTCCAAAATTCCCTATAATTTCCGCAGAAAAACGTTAATTTCACTAAAATTTTTCAAAAAACAAAACGTTTGTTGATTTATGATTTTTATATAAGGTTATTCGTGTTTGACACATAATTAAAATATCATGCTTTGTTATATATATATATATATATATATATATATATATATATATATATATATATATATATATATATATATATATATATATATATATATATATATATATATATATATATATATATATATATATATATATATATATATATATATATATATATATATATATATTCGGCATTTCCCTCTGCAGCGGTATTTCCCATTTATGTGAACATTCAATTACTAAACCGGTGAATTACAGAACTCTCTGTCATATTCATATTATTGATTGAACTGAAAGGAATCTATCTAAACTGTTAGTTATTTCCCTTGTGAAAATAGAAATTTTGATGTGATCATAGACGGTAGCACCTTAAAAGTAAACTAATAAATGTATAATCTATTTGTATATTTTTTGGACGGTTGCAGAAAGCTCAATTAAGGTTTAGAATGTTTAATGGAATGTCAAATTTGACAACGAGTTCCTAGATTTCCGTAAGTAGCTTGTGAAATCCGAAAGCTCGGTTAAATATTCTAAACAGCAATCAACTTGTGAAATCGGGAGTTTGTCTTCTAAAAAAACTATTGATTTTGATTTAAATTAAAAAAATTATCCCAACGTTTGCTAAAAAATTCCCTACGTTACAAAAAAAATCCCTTTTTCCCTACAGAGTTCATTTTTTCCCCAGATCTGGGGAAATTTCCCTGCCAATGGTAACACTGGTTGGCTTCTAAATGATATGCGACGTTAGTACAATTGTTTCAAATTATAGTACTATTTGGGAAGATCGCCTGCATGGCAGCACTGCATTTATAACTAACTCTAGGTTTCACCGCGACGTTGATTGTCTGACAGCACGTAGTGTTTATATTTTTTTTACTTTAGAATTTATTTTTTTTATATCGCAGTAAGGTAAGGATTACTCTAGATTTAGCTGGTACTTATTTACAGTTATGTAAAAATACAGGTTTGACTATTGGTCTATTGTATACTTGCTGCAAATAAACCCTTTCCCTTATTTAAACATCCAGTAGAATTGTGCTGGGAAAGGGTTTTAAATTTTTTCATCCCTCTTGAATATGTTTACATTTTCTAGGAATCTAGTCAAAATGAACAAACACAAACCACACTTAGAAAAACTATGGAAAAAAATAATTTATTAATGAACTCAAAGGCTGTAGTAATGTTTGTTATATTTTTGGATCAATTAATGATTAAAACTGAATTGGTTTGAACAATGAAAAAAAAACAAAATAGTGTTACTTAAGTATATCTCGGCCCGTGGCGTATTGAGGGGGGGGAGAGGTTTGGGGGTTAAACTGTGTGCGAAAAAAAAATTAGGCCTAAAAATCTATATAGGCAAGCTATATAATTTTAGTACCATATATATGGATAATGATATAGATAGTATACTTATTATTCCTTTTTTTATTTTCATGCTATAGGTTCGTATTATTTTTAACCACAGCAAAAAATCTGAAGTGCGGATTGGAATAGATTACTTGTAAAAAATAATCTTAAAACACTGTCTTCCTTTTTAACCTTAAAGCGAACTCATGCTTATCTAAGGAATATTTATAGTTTCGCTATATTTTATTCGAGCTACAGGCTACAATAATTTAAAATTACAAAAAAAATCTAACCTTTAAATCTAATCCTCCGTCATCGAAGCTGCAACTGTAAGTTTAAAAATATTAAAAACCAACTTAAACACTGAAATTGTCGGCGAGTATAAACAGAGTAGCACAATAATCAGTACTAATCAGTAGTCAGGCGCAGCGCATACAGTACAATAAACAGTCAATGTGTGTGGGCTGCGATACGTTTAAGTACTAGCGTCTGGAATGCAAATTTGCCGCCTGTCACTTAAAATTCAAGCAATGCGATTTTTAAGATACCTACACCGACGTTTAGAAATGCCCCACTATGTACAGGGTGTCCGGATTTGGTTGCAAAAGCAGGGCACCTCGCTTATTTTTAAAGATAGAACCTTGCGGTTTTCACGAACCTGAGCTGATTTTTTTGTGAAACTGATGAAGGCGTAAACGAAATTTTCATAGCCTTCTTCGTTTATGAGATACAGGGCGAAATAGAAAATTTTGCGTTTTGGGACCCCCCTCGTATCTAGGTTATCCTTTAACTTAACGCAAAGGAAAAAATTGCTACTTATGCAGTTTTTTACGCTGGATCCAGTGGCGTAGTCATATTTTTCATTTGAGTTGTTATTTTTTAGATATGACCCAAAGTTGTGTTTTTTTAAATGGGACACCCTGTATATTTGTCGAGAAATTGATTTGTTCTTTTAAAAGCTTCTCAAAAATATATAATAGTATGGGTCTATTTTAATAAACAACAACAAAAATCCTAATTTTTATAATTATCATCCCAAATTTTGCAGTAGGCCATGCAAAACAATGCTGCCTTTTATTTAAAGTCGTTAACAATATCTACATCCTAACAATAATTCAAAATAAATATGTAATTACATCTATTTATCAAAATATGTGTTCATAATTTCACACCAAAAAAGTACCACCTACCTAGATTTATGTAACACAAGAACAAAACAGTAATAAATTATTATGTAACAAGCATTTCAGCAAAAATCAACTGTGGTATAAGAACTACAGTAACCAAGGAAATCAAAAGAACTGTTCAAAGTGATTTCCATTTTGTTCTATGGATGCTTCGCACAATTTTCGCATTCATTTTAGGGAATTAAGCAAAATAACGGGATGATTTTGTAAATAGCGAAAATTTTCTCTTATTGGATTTCCTAAATCTTGGACATTATCATAGTGGTCTTTGTAAATTCTATTTTCCAGATATCCCCATAGAAAGAAATCTAAAATCGACAAATCTGGGGACCTAGGGGGCCATCTTATAGGTCCATTTGTTCCGATCCATTGATTGGTAAAATTATTGTCCAGAAATAATCTCGTCATTCCAGAATTGTGTGCAGGAGCACCGTCCTGTTGAAAATAAATTTCGTTAATTTGCGCTAGAGGAACATCGTCAGGTAATTCAGGTATAGCTGCCTCTAAAATTTCTATATAGCGATTGGCTGTTAGATTTCTCTCAAATATATAAAATTTTATATGTGTTCCTAATATGAAGCAGGACACATTTAGACCAAACCTGCCCTGCTGTCTTCTGGGAAATATTTGGTGTTGATTTTCCTGGGACCAGAATCTACTATTGTGCCTATTGAGTATACCAGAATTACTGAAATGTGCTTCGTCTGACCATATAACCTTCCTTTCAAAATCTCTAACCATATCGCATTTTTCTCGAAACCAATTGCAGAAGACTACCCGACGCTCTGCATCCCCCGGCTGTAAGTGCTACACGAGCCTAAATTTGTATTTGTGCTTTTTTAGAATTTCTTGAACTCTAGTTTTTGGAATCCCTATGCTTTTTTCACTGGCCCTACAAGAGTTTGTAGGGTAAGCTTCTGCATTAGCCAAAACCGTAATTTCCTCAGCCTCCCGATTTTCTTTATTATATGTTTTCGTACGAGGTTTGATAAATGATCCGTGATTAAGTAAATTCTTTTTTTTCCGATAAAAAGTGGATATATTAGGTTACCTCCTTTCTGGATATCTAAATAAAAATTAAGCAATAGTATTTCAACATACCTAAAAATTAACTATTTACCTGTTAAAATACATCTCAGAAGCCGCTTCAACATTTTCATTACTTGATATAAAACAAGCTAACATATGGTACTTTTCATAATGTTCGAAAGTTTGGTTTTCTTCCATAATAATACAAATATATTTTTACACAATAAATAAATACAAAAAACTAGCGCTATATTTTATATACGCGTACAAAATTGGGAAATGTCATTTGCTTCCAAGAAAACAAAAGAAAACGGCATCGTTTTGCATGGCCTACTGCAAAATTTGGGATGATAATTATAAAAATTAGGATTTTTGTTGTTGTTTATTAAAATAGACCCATACTATTATATATTTTTGAGAAGCTTTTAAAAGGATAAATCAATTTCTGGACAAATATACAGGTTGTCCCATTAAAAAAACACAACTTTGGGTAATATCTAAAAAATAACAACTCAAATGAAAAATATGACTACGCCACTGGATCCAGGGTAAAAAACTGCATAAGCAGCAATTTTTCCCTTTGCGTTAAGTTAAAGGATAACCGAGATACGAGGGGGGTCCCAAAATGCAAAATTTTCTATTTCGCCCTGTATCTCATAAACGAAGAAGGCTATGAAAATTTTGTTTACGGCTTCATGAGTTCACAAAAAATTAGCTCAGGTTCGTGAAAACCGCAAGGTTCTATCTTTAAAAATAAGCGAGATACCCTGCTTTTGCAACCAAATCCGGACACCCTGTACAGATGTATGTTTGTAACATGATTTGATATTTATGAATATTGTTAATCTTTAAAATATGTTTAGTTAAATCTGGCAACAAATGTATCAAACACTTTGGGCTCCATCAAGTTAGCCTCCCCCCATATAGTATTTTAAGAAGTTTTTTAGTATAGATTGATTGTGCTAAAAGTGTGCTCTATTGTGCCAATAATATTTAAAACTGTGCTTGTTTTGTCAATTGGCATTATTAATAAAAAATTAAATAGTGACCACCTTGACGCACAGCCCCTCCTCTAAAATTTTGGATATCGAGGCGAACGGAAATTAACTTCCAGTCTAGTTAAAGTGTGCAGAGCATATTTTTTAGCTAGTTTTTTGTTTTAACCTGATTTAAAAAAAAATAAATATGGCGGGGTCAACTTGACTCTCAGCTCCCCAAAAATTTTAGATAGATAATTTTTCGAAAACTAAAAGAATTACACGGATGCGGTTTTCGATGTTTTAAGGCTCTATCTATCTAGAATCGGTCAACGCTGGCTGCCTCGCTTTATCAAAATTGTCCTCCGCATAATATATTATACAGGGTGTTTCTTAATTGAGTGTCAATATTTAAGGAGGTGATTTTTGGGTCCATTTTAAGAAGAAAACTTCATATAAACATATGTCCTAAACAGTGTAAATTTTGAGATACAGGGTGTTAAACTTTCAATAATTTCATAATTCTTCGATAATATCTCGAATACCACTCTAGATATTGTAATGAAATTTGGTATAGAGGTACTATGCATCTAGTGGAATTTTTTGATGTAGAACATTGTTTTAATTTCCACCAGTGGCGTCCGTACGGAATCCGACCTGCATATTTTCCCAGACATTGATGGTACGCCACTGATTTTGTTTTAAATAAAAATTATTTTTGAAATTACCATTAATTTTTGAGCAAGTTTGATCCCTTGGTAATTTTGTGTTGGACGTACGGTTTTCGTTTTAAAAAATAAAAACCGTTTCTCCGCATGGTCCAAACAATCCTGGTCATAAGACGGATATCACCATGCATGCAGAGGAATATTATTGTATTAAACTCGAGAAATCAAATCTTGTCGAAAATAAATACTAAAAGTTTTCAAAAACAAACAAATGAATTAATAAAAATGCGTTATTTTAGAAAAATCAGTGGCGTGAAAGTAATTACTAAGTCCATTCTTATTAAAATCAGAAATCGCTTTATCTTAGTGAGAGATATTTGTAGATAATAGTATGTAGTCTTCAGCCACCAATCTAGGACCACCATGTCAATGTTCTTCAGAAGTCTGTTCCTTCATAAATACTTTTTATAAATTTTATTAAAATAATATGACATTCTTCAACAATAACAAGTTATTTACAAAACTATACTAATACAACTAGGTACATAATTAATAATTTCAACAAAAATAATTAGGTTTTAATAAATTGACAGCACACTTTGTGAAACAAAATAGAAGAAAAAAATTAGATAAGTTGTTGAAAATGCTCACCACCTTGGAGAATACACGCTTCAGCCCTTTTCCTCATGTTGTCGCGAACTCTTTGAAGGATACCCTCGGTGTTTCTGATAATATCGCAAGAATATCTTATACGATCCTTCAGCTCCTCGACAGTGTTTACTGGGGAGCGGTAAACTAAAGATTTAAGATGTCCGCATAGAAAAAAATCCAAACTATTTAGGTCTGGAGACCTAGGGGGCCATCATCTGCTGTTAAATGTGCGGTTCAAGTATTCTCTGGCTTTAATACTAAAGTGAGCGGGCGCGCCATCGTGCATGAACCACATTCTGTTTCTAATCAGAGTTGGTATATCTTCTAATAATATCGGCAAATCGTTTTCAAGAAACCTGCGATATTTATGGCCATTTAGTCTTTCTGGGAGGAAAAAAGGTCCAATTAGGTGATTTTCGATAATGCCAGCCTAAACATTTACAAAGAATTGCTCTTGATGATGATGTTCTACAATGGCATGGGGGTTCTCGTCAAAGGAAGATCTCGGGGAAGTAAGGCTTGCACTCGTTGAATGTGATATGGTTATAAAAAAGATCATGTAGAATTCTCAAAACTAGGATGTGCGAAATATTTTGGTTAATTCCAATTTTCCTAGTACTCAGTTAGTTATTCATAAGCAAATTTGATTTCTTGAATTTCAGTCAAAAAAAAATTCCTTGCATGCCATGGTGATTGGTGTTGTCATATTAGCGATATTGTTAAAACTCTGCAGAGAAACGGTTTTTATTTTTTAAAACGAAAACCGTGCGTTCAACTCAAAATTACCAAGAGATCAAACTTGCTCAAAAATGAATGGGAATTTCAAAAATAATTTTTATTTAAAAAAAAATCAGTGGCGTATCATCAATGTCTGGGAAAATATGCAGGTCGGATTTCTTACGGACGCTACTGGTAGAAATAGATGCATAGTACCTCTATACCAAATTTCATTACAATATCTAGAGTGGTATTCGAGATATTATTGAAAAATTGTGAAATTATTGAAAGTTTAACACCCTGTATCTCAAAATTTACACCGTTTAGGACATATGTTTATATAAAGTTTTCTTCTTAAAATGGACCCAAAAATCACCTCCTTAAATATTGACACTCAATTAAGAAACACCCTGTATATAAAAAGTTCGTAAGTCCCGAGTTTCTGCAATTTTTAGTTTTGTATAATTTTCGGAATGTTATGTTATTCTATGAACCATTTATCTAAAACCAGTTTGGCGGGTTTTTAATTCATTCATTTGTTTTTAATATACGGGGTAAATTTACTATTCTCTTATTATTTAAATTTAATAATTTTTACACAATTTTATCTTAGTTAAGATTGCGTTAATCAAAAACCTACAGCTGTATTATACAGGGTGTTACACAATTTTTGAATCAGTAACATAACAAAGCTTTTGCAATTTCCTCATCAATATAAGTTAAGCTAATTTTCAGAGACCAAAGGAAGAATTGGCATTGACGCTGATACAATTTTTATAAACTATAATCATATTTACCCTAACGGTTATTTACCTTTTGACAAAAACCTTTAAATCCAAAACGTGTGTTATGTAGGCTTTTCTATTAAATTTGACCTAATTACCTGTGTGAGCAAAATTTTATACACATTGATAGAACTATAGTTTCAAAACTAAAAATACAAAATGGCGACGTCAATATGGCGGAGGGCTAAAATTTTGCGATTAGATTGAAATTTGGCATATCGGAGTTTTAGGAATTGATGCTCATCTGCTTTGCACATTTCAAATTTCTTAAACCATTTAAAAAAAAGATCTCCAAAAAATTTCAAAAGTCTTTTTATGTTACTGATGTACAAATTGTGTAACATCCGGTCTAATACAGTTGTATTTTTTAGAACAAAAAAAATAGCTACAAAGATAAAATAATGTAAATTTTATTAATTTGAAACAATCACAAAATTTTTTGTGATAAATTAATATATTATTTAAATTAATTAAAAAAACAAATACATTAATTAAAAATTCACCCAAAACGGTTTTAGATATGGGTGGCAGAATTATCATGACACGCTTAAAATTAAGCAATATCAAAAAATTCAAAAACTCGAGACACACATTTTACTAAAAATTGCGCGATTTTATATTACACCCTATATATAACGCGGAGGAGAATCTTGCCAACCCAGCACAACGTTGACCAACTCCAGTCATATAAAGACTTTAAACATCGAAAACCGCATTCTTATAATTTTTTTTTATAATCAACCAATATCAATTTAAAATGGTTTAAGAAATTTGAAAAGTGCAAAGCAAATGGCCAGCAAATCGTAAAATTTTAACCCTTCTCCATACTGACGCCGCCATTTTGTATTTTTAGTTTTGAAATTAGTTCTATCAATGCGTATAAAATTTTGCTCACACAGGTAATTAAGTTAAATTTAATAAAAAAGCGTATATAACAAACATTTCTACATCAACTTGATGGTTTTTATCAAAATGTAAAACACCGGCAAATATGACTACAGTTTATAAAAATTGTATCAGCCTCAATGCCAGTTCTTTCTTTGCTCTTTGAAAATTAGCCTAACTTATATTGATGAGGATCTTTAAAATATTGCAAAAGCTTTGCTATGTTACTAATTCAAAAATTGTGTAACACCCTGTATAATAGAGCTGTAGTTGATTTTGATTAACGCAATTTTAACTAAGATAAAATTAAGTAAAAATTATTAATTTTAAATAATAAGAGGATAGTTAAAAACAATTTTCTTTTGGAAGTTCAGAAATTTATTAAATTTGCCCCGTATATGAAAAACAAATGAATGAAATGAAACCCTGCCAAATTGGTTTTAGATAATGGTTCGTAGAATATCATAACATGCCCAAAATTAAACAAAACTAAAAACTGCAGAAACTCGGGACTTACGAATATTTCTAAAATTTACACGATTTTATTTATATAACACTCTATATATTTTGCGGAGGACCATGCTGATGAACCGAGGCAGCGTTAAACATCGAAAACCTTATTCCTGTAACTATTTTCTAGTTTTTGAAAAATTCCGCTCTAAATTTGGGTAAAAATCTTGAGATGTGCAAAGCAAATGGTCATGAGTTTATTTATTTATATATAGATTTTCTACGGTTTATACGGACTTTCAAAGCTGATTACAAAAATGTACTTAAAGTAAAATAGTCAGTACTTTTGATACTGTCAGTAATTAGTAATTTTCTTAAGTAATTGTGAATTAGCGGTACTTGTACTGGTACTTAAAATGTTAAAGTTTGGGTAAGTATTATTTATACAAAATCCTAATCTACTTAAAATGCATAGTATTTTTAATACTTAAGTAATAATTAATTCTAAACCGTGTTCTAGTTCTATTCATGTGAAGTTTTATTGTTGAGGCCAGCTTTCACCCCATTTTAGGGGTATTTAATGTTTTACTCGTCAACTTTGGATTTCTTTGACAAACACAAATCTAGTTGGAATGTTTAAACAGGCGAAGCGCAAAGGGATATGATATTTGTCCATAAAAAGCGGTGTTTATATGTTTGCTTCAAAGATAAAAGGACGTCTTTAATAGATATAAAATTGAAATGTGGCATAGGTAGTATCAAAAGCTTTTTGATAGTCTATAAAGCAGATATAAATGGTTTTATTGTATTCGCGACACTTTTGCAAGA
Organism: Kuschelorhynchus macadamiae; assembly: GCA_030620095.1. NCBI lineage: Eukaryota > Metazoa > Arthropoda > Insecta > Coleoptera > Curculionidae > Kuschelorhynchus > Kuschelorhynchus macadamiae. The sequence goes on along the minus strand of JAUTXW010005465.1, from coordinate 1,020,840 downwards.
GAACCATCATTGCAAATGAAGTTTCTCTGGTTCCCATCCCTCCTCTGAACCCAAAATGCGAGTTATCTAACTGTTCTTCGCATCTTCTGTTTTCGCCATCTAGTGATTTCAAAAGCTCTATTGGTATTCCGCCTCGACTTGGGGTTTTCCCATTTTTATAGTTTTTTAGGGCGTGTCTTACTTCAGATACTAATATTCCCAATCTTTTTTTCGGTTCGGTCGACTGCATTTACTGCCTCTACATTATTGCTTCTATTGTCTTGAAATAACTGTGCAATATATATATTTATATATACAGGGTGATGCAACCAAGATGGGGTGGACGATTGTGGGCAAACGGAGAGGAATTTGAAAAAACATTTTTGGGATATGATTGATAGTCAAGAACGCTGTGTTTTAAAATTGTACCCATTATACAGGGTGGTCTGAAAAGTTCGTGGTGAACCAAACTTGTGTTTTTTTAAATGGGACATCCGGTATATTATTATTTTAGTTGATTCTCCTATTCGTTACGATCATTTTGATATGAGCTTTGTTGGGTCTAAAATTTATACCAAGGGAATGGGACGAGGTTAAAGTGGAAAAAAGGGTTATACTCCGGCCATTTTTTGAAAACACTTGAAGCAGGTATGGAAAAACCAAATATTCTATAAAATGTATTGTATCTAGGATTACAATAATCGCTTGTAAGTCGTTCAAAATTATTCACTGTTATACAGGGTGGTCAAGTTTTGCAAATTTACCCTGGATTGAATTTTTTTAAATAGAACACCCCATATATTTTACTGTCATATTAAAGATAACATCGCCAGCTTTCAGAAAATACCCTATTTGATATCTTTCTAACCAACAGTTTTTTAGTAAATTAACCGTGAAACCAAAATTTACTCATTCTAACAGAAACGGTATTATTTACGTTGCTTAAATTGACTACCTATAATTATAAGGAGGCCATGATATAATCATAAATGAAAAGAAAGATTGACATTCTTGTCAAAACCGCAAAGTGTCAGAGAATTGGCATCAATTACCATTGTTTTTTGACGATAAGCCGAGAAATTGTTAAGTAACAATGAGTTTGAGTACTCCAGAGTTGATAAACATGACTTTTATGTTGGGCGAGTGTCAAAAAAACCCTTTACTAGCAAGCAAGGTTTATGCGGTACGATATCCCGATGCCGAAAAAAAACCAAGACCTGAAGCTTTTGCAAGTTTATTAGAGAGGTTTCAAGAAACAGGCAATGTTGCTTTTAAAAACGTAAAGTAATTAATAAACCAGTTACCAATGAAGATAATGCTTTGACAGTGTTATTAACAGTGTAAGAAAATCCACACACAAGTACCAGGGAAATTGAGAGAGCTACTGATATTGAACGCACTAGTATTACACGGATTCTGAAACAACATAAATATCATGCCTACCACATTGAATTACACCAAGAACTGTATGATCGCGATTACGTCCAACGACAAGAGTTTTCAATTTGGTTTTTAAATACAATTTGGGATAATCCAGGTTTTGTAGATAGGGTGCTGTTTTCAGATGAAGCAACTTTTAAAAGCAACGACTTGGTTAACAAACATAATATGCACTATTATTCAACCGAAAATCCACATCGGATTCGTCAGGTGGACCATCAAAATAAATTGTCAATTTATGTTTGGGGAGGTATAATTGGCTCTCATGTTATAGGACCGTATTTCTTTGAAGATCATTTAACGGGAGAAGTCTATTTAAATTTTTTGAGAAATGAGTTGCCCGTATTGCTCGAAGACTTACCTTTAATGTTAAGAAATTCCTTATGGTTCCAATATGATGGAGCACCCCCGCATTACCATAGGCAAGTAAGACATTTTCTCAATAATTGGAAAGGAGAGCATTGGATTGGGCGAGGTGGACCAGTTAAGTGGCCTGCGAGGTCACCCGATTTAACGCCACTAGATTTCTTTTTATGGGGACATGTTAAAGAAGAAGTTTATAAAGAGGTTCCAACCACAGTGGAAGATATGAAGTTGAGAATAATAAGCAGTTTTCGTAACATTTCAGACCTGACTTTGAGAAAAGTGAAACTTTCATTTATGGATAGACTCGAAATGTGCCTTCAGCAAAACGGTGGTTTAGTTGAACATCTTTTATAAGTTTTAATTACATTGTTTTTGTTGATTTATATTAAATTTATTTTTTTTGTAGTAAAAAAAATGTTATTAATAATGTCAAAGCATTATCATTGGTAACTGGTTTATTAATTACTTTACGTTTATTTGAAAGCAACATTTCCTGTTTCTTGAAATCTCTATGATAAACTTGCAAAAGCTTCTATCTTGTTTTTATTTCGGCATCGCATCATCAAAGAACAATATTTATTTATTTACTGATGACAATATTCTGACACTTTGCTGTTTTGACAGGACTGTCAATCTTTTGTTCAATTTATGATGATATCATGGCCTCCTAATATTAAATTGTCAATTTTAACAACGTGAATTCAGAGTAATTCGTGTTAAAATGAAGAAATTTTGATTTCACAGCTAATTTACTGAAAAACTGTTGGTCAGAAAGGTATCAAATATGGTATTTTCTGAAAGCTAGTAATGTTATCTTTAACATGAAAGTAAAATATACAGGGTATTCCATTTAAAAAAATTCAATCCAAGGTAAATTTGCAAAACTTGACCACCCTGTATAACAGTGAATAATTTTGAACGACCTACAAGCGATTATTGTAGTCCTAGATACAATACATTTTATAGAATATTTGCTTTTTCCATACCTGCTTCAACTGTTTTCAAAAAATGGCCGGAGTATAACCCTTTTTTCCACTTTAACCTCGTCCCATTCCCTTGGTATAAATTTTAGACCCAACTAACCTTATATCAAAATGATCGCAACGAATAGGAGAATCAACTAAAATAATAATATACCGTATAATTTTAAAACACAGCGTTCTTGACTATCAATCATATCCCAATTTTTTTTTTCAAATTCCTCTCCGTTTGCCCACAATCGTCCACCCCATCTTGGTTGCACCACCCAGTATATATATATATATATATATATATATATATATATATATATATATATATATATATATATATATATATATATATATATATATATATATATATATATATATATATATATATATATATATATATATATATATATATACAGGGCTGCCCAAAAGTACGGAATTAAATTAATATAGCCTTAACCAATAACGTTTGAAAAAACGCTCAGACCCATTAAATTAGTTTTTTAATTGCTAACATTTTGACGTAATTCATTTGTTTTCGTATTGACATTTGTCAACGTATGACGTCATCCACTTTTTTTTAAACGGCAACATACACCTTGTGATACATCATTGGAAAGCTCTTATCTCATACAGTATGCTCCTAAATTTTGGCGGGATTCTGTCAAGCTATTTCAAAATGGCGACCGTTCAAATTTTAATAAGAAAAGTACGGATAAAATGAATGTAGCTTCACTCAATAACTCAATAATAATTTCAGAAAAAACGCTATGACACGTTAAATTAGTTTTTTAATTGCTTACATTTTGACGTATTTCATTTGTTTTTGTATTGACATTTCTCAAAGGTATGACGTCATCGACCTTTTTTTAAATGCGCTTAGTTTAATGCTAAATATCCGGAAAATCAAATCTCACGGGGTACTGTTAGTAAGATATTCCACAAATTGGAAAAGTTTATTTCACTAAGCGAAAATCATCAATCATCCACGTTTTTTTACCTTTAACGGTGAAAACCTGGATTGCTTGACATTTTGTGAGAAGTATTACTTAGTAAAAGTAATTTTGGTACTGTTAAAGTGTTCTCTTATATTTTTTTTAATAAAAATGGTATCGTCTGAAAGGCAGCGTATCGAAGTCTATGGCTAGGATGTGGAGATAAAATGAGAAGTCGAAAAGATGTGTGCCCTTTGTTTAATGCTAAATATCCGGAAAATTAAATCTCACAGGGCACTGTTAGTAAGATATTCCACAAATTTGAGGAACATGGTACAGTAAAGGACTTGCCCAGAAATGGACGGCCACGTGTTTTAGACGACAATGCAAAATTGAACATTGCATTATCTCTGCAGGAAAATCCACACATTTCAACAGTTTCAACAAAATCGTTTTACGTCTAGAGGTACAATTGGCAGGTTTTTGAAAGCAGAAAAACACCATCCTTATAAAGTATATCTTGTCCAAGAGCTTTTAAAAGATCACAGGCGTTTGCAATATTGCGAGGAAATGATGAGACGGTGTGGCGAGAATAATAGGTTGAATGTGCCTTGTTTTTAAAGGAGTGGTTAACACACACAATTATCGTTTCTGGAGTCAGGAAAATCCACACTGGTGAAGCTCATACGCAGCGTAAATGAAAGTAAATGTATAGGCAGGTATAATTAATAACCGAGTTATAGGATCATTTTTTTTTAAGAAAACCTTACAGCTGAACGATATCTGGACTTCTTAACCTTTGAGTTGATGCCTGCTCTAGCTGTTATTTTTCCTAATGAAATAGATCCAGATATACCTAATGGAACAATTTGGTTTCAGCAAGACGGTGCTCCACCATATTTTGGTGTCAATGTGAGAGGATACTTAGATGAATTGAATGAAGAAGTGAATGGCCACCGACGTCCCCAGATTTAATGCCTTTAGACTAATTTTTTGGGGATATCTAAAAAAGATTTACCAAAACGGGCCAAATAATATTAAAGATTTCAAAACAAGAATTCGAGTGGAGTCAAATAACACACCGGCTGAAGCCATTCGGAATTCCGTGGACGCATGCCGAGTAGTGGGTGGAGGACATTTTCAGAATTTGCGACATTAAACAACCTTTTTATTTTAGTTTGTTTTGCCTGGCTGTTTTATTAACTTTAATTCTTTTATTTCTGACAAAACAAACTATTGTAGAGTTTTTGAATGCACTAAACAGATATCTAATGTTAAACGGTAGCCATTTTGAAATAGCTTGACAGAATCGCACCAGAATTTACGAGCATACGTTCATATATTCCAATGATGTATCACAAGCTGTATGTTGCCATTAAAAAAAAGGTCGATGACGTCATACCTTTAACAAATGTTAATACAAAAACAAATTAATTACGTCAAAATGTGGGCAATTAACCGACCTGAGCGTTTTCTTTTTAAGTTACTGGTTGAAGCTATATTAATTTAATTCCGGACTTTTGGGCCGCCCTGTATATATATACATGTATATATATATATATATATATATATATATATATATATATATATATATATATATATATAGGGTGTCCCGGATATGAATGAACTCTACTGGAATCTCGTAAACTAGCAGAGATGTTTAAATTAGAAAAAAGTTGCGCTCCACTGAACTCTGCAAGATGCGTTTTCAGATTTGGAACATTCCGAGTACTTCGAAGAAATTAAGAAAAAACCGAAAACTCGCGATTTCGTTTTTATTTTTTTCTGGTTCTATTTTCAAAAATATTGGAAAACAAATTTTACATTTTCATTTTTTCTCTACAAGATGGCATCATTGGATTCCGAATCCGACGTTTCGTTTCATCACAACCACTATCAACTTTATTTTTTTAAATAGTCGAACAAAATTGTTGTGTGCATAATTAGCTCTATTTTTAATTCTAAATTCAATGACATATCGCACTTTGCATTTATTCGACGTTTCGGACTCAAAAAACCATCATCAGTGATATTCGATGATGATTCCGCAAAAACGAAACGCCGGGACAAAAATCTGATTAGTTTATCTTGTCGAGAAGAAAAAGTTGCTATGGTAACGCAAAATGTATTTTGATCTAGCTTTTACCGTAGACTTTAAAAAAGTGAATAATTATTTTATTTGTGTTGGTATCAGGTGTGATAATACTATTTAAAGCGATAATATGAATAAAATTGTCGAGAAGAAAAAGTTGCTATGGAAACAAGAAATGTATTTTTATCTATCTGTTTGGGTTCAAATAATAACAATAAATATTTGGTTTACTCCAGTATGTACAAAATAATTTCCAATTATTCATAGGCGGCTTTGAAATTCAACAATATTTACAATTGTTTGGCTTGGTTACTATGAATACCTTGGATATCTGTCACTTTTGTATTCTTGTTAGTATTTGAGTACTTATTTTTTTAAAATATTGTATTGTAAAAATGGCACATTATTCCAATAAAGTTAAAATTGATATGATTACATGTTACATTGAAAGTCATCAAAATTGTGCGCAAGCAGAAATGCATTATCTTCAAAAATACCCCGAACAGCGTCAACCAGGCCGATCCATTTTCAAAAGGTTAGTGACAAACTTAAAAGAACAGCGCTTTTGAAACGAAATTGTTTATTGTTCCTATTTTTGTTTAGAAAATGAGGGCGGCATTTTTGAAAATAAGAAAAATGGTTAATTGTATTGAATTAATAATAAGTTTTTATATAAGTTAATACTAATAGAATGTTTCACATCTAAATTAGATAAGTTCATAAATTTGTTATTATTTTGTAGGTTAAGTTTTTAGAACTTTATTATTGTATTAACGTTATTAATAATAATTGTTGTTGATGTAAATTGCTTTAATAAAAAAACAACTTTATTCATATTATCGCTTTAAATACCATTATCACACCTGATACCAACACAAATAAAATAATTATTCATTTTTTTGAAGTCTACGGTAAGAGAATAAATTTTGCGTTACCGTAGCAACTATTTCTTCTCGTCAAGATAAACTAACCAGATTTTTGTTCTGGCGTTTCGTTTTTGCGGAATCATCATCGAATATCACTGAAGATGGTTTTTTTGAGTCCGAAACATCGAATAAATGCAAAGTGCGATATGTCATTGAATTTAGAATTAAAAATAGAGCTAATTATGCACACAACAATTTTGTTCGACCATTTAAAAAAATAAAGTTGATGGTGGTTGTGAAGAAACGAAACGTCGGATTCGAAATCCAATTATGCCATCTTGTAGAGGAAAAAAAGTGACACCGAAAATGTAAAATTTGTTTTCCAATATTTTTGAAAATAGAACCAGAAAAAAATAAAAACGAAATCGCGAGTTTTCGGTTTGTTTTTAATTTCTTCGGAAGTACTCGGAATGTTCCAAATCTGAAAACGTCATCTTGCAGAGTTCAGTGGAGCGCAACTTTTTTCTACAGTCTTCCGGTTCGTCTCGTCGAATGCAGACCTCTGTGTTGATAACATAAGTGGTGCCACGTGTTCGGTTTTGCTGCTTTATTTCGGGGGGAAACGGGAGACTCAACCGCTCAGAGTGGAAACTAACGACCCCGCTAGAAAGGGAGCAGACGCTGTGAACGTGTGAGGCCTAGTTGTTCCTGTATTCTATCCCGTTCGTCTGCCGCAGTTCTACATAGAATATTAGCGTAATGGCCGCTATGTGGCGGGAGTGGGAGGGGTAAGGGGATAGCTTGAAAGAAAAGGTTATCTCGTGAGACCAGTAGTACTCTCAAGGGGCATCTAGTGGAAACCAAGATGCATTAGAAAAGTTTTTAAAGAAAGTCAAATTTAAAGATTTTGAAATACACGGGGTGATCGGGAGCTCAGAGCTCGCCATCCGGACATCCCACCGATAACGTCCCCAAACCGGAATAAAGTGTATCTCGCTCCGAGGGTCGCCGGATAAAGCGAGTAAGCTCCGGACGGGGAGCAATCTGGCAAGTTGCGAAGTGCAGTGCCAAAAACATATATTGGAAAGGAACTTTTTTCTAATTTAAACATATCTGCATCTGCTAGTTTACGAGATTCCTGTAGAGTTCATTCTTATCCGGGACACCGTGTATATATATATATATATATATATATATATATATATATATATATATATATATATATATATATCTGAATGATTTTTATAGTGAAACTGACTGGTCTTTTTTAACATTTATCTCGGATATTGACGTGGCGATCCAGAAATTCTATGATGTTCTCTTTAAAGGCATATATATTTACGTACCGCAAAAAACCATTAAGAGTCAAAAATACCCTTCCTGGTTTGACACGGAACTTCGACGACTTATCGCTGAGAAAAATAGTTTAAGAGGTCTGGTTTACAGAGTGATTTTGATGTCTACTCAAATATTAGACGAGGTCAAATTTTGCACTGATTTATGTTATTTAATGTTTGTTAGTAATACTGAACATTTAATCCGTAGAAACATCAAACATTTTTGATCGTATGTCAATAGTTTAAAAGGTACTTATACCCTACCCAGAGTAATGCAGTACGGCAATCAATCACTCAATAATGCTAATGATGTAGCAAATGCCTTTGCTTCGCATTTTCAGTCTTGCTACTCCTCATACACAGATTTTGAATTACCTAAATTTAACTCAGTCATGTTTTTTATTACCTTATCATTCTAAATATTTACACATGAAGAAATAAACAATAAAATAATGCATTTAGATGTTTGAAAGAGGGCTGGACTAGATGGCATATCACCTGCTTTACTGAAGAGCTGTTGCAGATCACTTGTTGAGCCACTAATGATTATTTTTCAAAAGTCAACGGACGCCAGCTATTTTCCTGTAACATGGAAACATTCTAATCTTTTTCCTATATTTAAAAGTGGTGACAGAATGAATATTAACATTTATCGAGGAATATCACTACTCTCCGTCATACATAAACTCTTTGAGGTTATTCTCACTGATGAGATTTTTGGTACTTTCAAAGATTACATTGCACCTGAACAGCACGGGTTTTTCAGAGGTCGCTCAACTGCTACTAACCTCGCAGAGTATCAAAATTTTCTTGTTTCCTCAGTCGAGGCTGGACATCAGATTGATTGCATTTATACTGACCTGTCTAAAGCTTTTGATAGCGTCTGCCATGCTCTACTGTTGCACAAACTATCTGAAATGGGTATTTCTGGTAATTATCTACGGTCAGCGGGTAGTGGAGTCTGTGTTTGTAACATCAGGCGTTCCACAGGGTTCTCATCTGGGGCCTGTACTTTTCTTATTATTCATGAACAACGTCATTTCATGTTTTAAATCGTCCTGTTGTCTTTTGTATGCAGATGACCTAAAAATTTTTACTATTGCAAAGCCTGATTCTGAACGTTTGCAGTCTGATCTTAATAGATTTAACGAATGGTGTAATTCAAATTAATTGACAATTAACACATCGAAATGTAAATCTATAAGCTTCTATACGCGTCGAGATCCTATCGGACTAGTATATGCTATCAATAATATAAATATTGAAAATATATCATCAATTAACGATTTGGGAGTAATTTTTAACACCGGCTTGACATTTAACCTTCATATTGATAGCATTGTTCTTAAGGGGTTTAGAATGCTTGGTTTTATTATAAGGACCACTAAACATATTTATGACATTTAAGGCACTTATTTGTTTATACATTTGTTTGGTTCGCAGCATTTTAGCATATTGCTCAGTAATATGGTCACCATTTTATGCTTGTCATGTAAATAGACTAGAACGAATTCAAAATAAGTTTGTTAAATACTTACTGTATAAACACCATTTTCCATATCATAATATACCATATGATACCAGGCTTTTGCTTTATGGTTTCAAAAGTCTGGAGCATCGACGCACAAATGCTTATCTGCTATTTCATACAAACTTATTAACGGTTATATTGATTGCAGTAATTTATTAAGCTTAGTTCCATTAAGGCGTACAGTTATTTTACGAACAACATCATAGAACCAACTGTGGCCAAACTGCCTTCATTAACCGTTTAGTATGTAACTATAACAGCTTCTTTTCTGAGTTTGACATTTTCTCGCTTAACCTATCTGGTTTAAAAAGAATGTTAAACAATTAGTAAATCCCTATAAAATTTCATTACCAATATGCTGACTGCTTGTCTTTATACATAATCACTTACATTATTCAAGTAGGTTTTAATAGTAGTTTGTACCAATTAGAATGTTTCTTTCTGTAGTGTACTTGAGCGAATAAATAAATAAATAAATTAATATATATATATATATATATATATATATATATATATATATATATATATAGCTTTAACCTCATTTTAAGGGTACTTAATGTTTTTCTAGTCAATTTTGAATTTCTTTGACAAATATAAATCTCGCCGGAATGTTTAAACAGGCGAAATGCAAAGGGGTTTGATATTTGTCCAAATAAAGCAGTGTCCATGTTTGCTTGAAAAATAAAAGGACGTCTTTAATAGACATAAAATTGAAATGTGGCGTAGGTAAATCTAGGCATTGGCACGAACAGACAGACCGATGGAATTGAGCAAACATGTTTTTCGACATTTAGGGACCCTGAAACATAAAGATCTGAAAAAATCTCGGAGTGTGTCTTTTTTTACGATTTCAATACTTCCCTTTTACGAGGGAAGTAATAAACTGTAAAATTTTAAATTATTGTACAATAAGCGTACTATATCAAGTTCGTATGTACATAGTACAAAGAGTGAAAATTTTAGTACGAAAAACATAATGATAGTACGGTTGGCAACAGTGGTCCGGACAAGTCTGCGTACGATAATAAACAAATTATTGGAATAGGTTCTGCGAAATAGAGAAATAAACCGACGCCGTTTTAGTTTGAAGGTCAAACTATATTTAGTGTATCTTGTAATCAAATATTTAATATAGACCAACACCGGTTTCCGGAAACGGAATATTGTCAAAGTATAGTTATCAATAATTTATCGAGTTAGTCGTTACTTGATGGAAATTCATTATCACTATATTTGTTTAGTAATTTTCATTTATTTCCGTTTCACAGCTGTTTCGGCACACTGCGTCTTTTTCAAAAACAAGTCTAAAGTTGGTTTTTGAAAGACACAGTGTGTCGAGACAGCTGTCAAACGAAACTAAATTAAAGGAAATCACTAAACAAATATAGTTATCAGTTTATGTGGAAAAAAAGATATATTATAATAAATGCTTTAATACTTCAATACAGCTTACTTTTACTTATGCTATAAATCGGGGGGCACATGTAATGTGTATTGCTTTTGTTTACTATAATCTTTCTAAGACGTGTTTTTGATTTAAGGTTTTTAAGGTGTTGTTATTGATTTTAATTGCTTAGGTTTTATTATATGTCCGATCATAGCTGAGACCAGGGGCGTGCAGTTTATGGAAGCAAGGGAAGCAGTGCTTCCCCACAAAAAAATTACAAAACTTCTTCTAAAATGTAATTTTTGAAATAGGAAACCATAAATTTAGTTTATATTAAAAATGCTAAAATAGTATCTTAATTATCAAGCCCATAATAAATGCGGCCTTGACGCCGACCGAGCGACAATAGAAAATGGAATAAAACCTATGCGGGCCGCTAGCTTCACTGCAGCCAAGTCCTGTATGCTTGATTTCCTGTGAATCGAGCCAGAGGTTATTGAACTTTCTACCGGCTGTTTGCAATTTTTACATTTCAGTCGCGTGCTTTAAATGGAGGCGGAAGCTATCGTTGGTTCTTTGTTTAAACGGCTATCCGTGTGTTGTGTGATACGTACGTTGCATCGTGCATGGTGCGATATGGAAGACAATAATACGGACGTGAATATGCAAATACCGTCAACTTCGGCTGTCGGTAATAAAGTTGACAATGTTGGAGAATTTAGTAAGAAAAGTGTGTGTGAGTGTGTGGTGTGTCTTAATAAAAAGGGATTTTCAACATTAAACTTCGCTGATAAGCTTCAAATAATTTCCAAAGGAAGGGCAAAACCGCCTATGTTAATATATATATATATATATATATATATATATATATATATATATATATATATATATATAAGTAAATTACACTAGTATACAAAATAAACACGTTTAGTTTATTAATTTCCAATTATTTATTTCTGCTTGACAGCTGTTTTGACACACTGTGTCTTTGTCAAAAGCTAACTTAAAACTGACAAAGACACAGTGTGTCGAAACAACTATCAAGCAGAAATAAATAAGTGGAAATTCATAAACTAAACGTGTTTATTTTGTATACAAGTGTATAATGAATTTCCATCAAGTAACGGCTCCATCGATAACAAATAAGTAAATTATTTTGTTGGCCATGTTTACTTTTTGAAAATGAAAAAGGTCTGTGGAATAAAATTGGTGTTTCCGATTTAAACAATTTCCATAAGGCTGTAAAAAGACACATTATGTCCAAAGCGCATTTGCAGGCCGTCATAAAAGAAAAAGTCTTTGGCAAAACTAGAATTGAACACGCGCTTAATAAACAGTTGGAAATTAGTCACCGCCAACGCAATCAGCTAGTCGATAAAAATAGGCAAATATTAAGAAGACTTATCGATGTTGTTTGTTTTCTCGGACAGCACGAATTGGGATTTAGAGGTCATGACGAAACAAGAGTTTCTTCAAATAAAGGAAATTTTCAAGATTTACTTAGTTTAATGGCCAAATATGATGATTGCTTAAAATATCATTTAGAACAGTTTAGAGTTTTTCGCGGAACGTCGAATCGAATCCAGAATGATTTAATTTGCGCTGTTGCAGCCATTATTCTAAAAACAATTAAGCAGAAGATTAGCGAGGCGCGGTTCATGTTTTCATTCATGTTTTTATGACGAATTTGCAAAAAATGTTCGAAGAATCGAATTACATTACAAATAGGTAAGTTTCTTAAAATTTCACCGCACGCCCCTGGCTGAGACCGAGACTTAGTGTCTGTTTGCTGTTTAATTTTACAAAAATTGTAGATCCAATAGCGTAACTAAGGAGGGGAAACAAGATCCTTTCCTTCTCAATTTTTAAAATTTTCATGTTATAAACACAATTATTATGCATGATAAAACTTTATTTTCTCACATATTAGGGTTACCAACCTAAGCCTCATGGAAAAGAGTGCAATTATAAGCTTTGAACTTATTATAGTGCAGAAGTCCGCAGGCAAATTGTTTTTGTGGCGCTTTCACCATTTCATAAAAAGCAAGTAGTAGTATTTATTAAATAAATATAATGCATATTTTTAAATGAATGATAACAAACATAAAAAAATCGGTAAATTTCCTTTGCCGGGAACTTCCCTCATTGTGAATATTTTCTTTTATTAAGAATAGAGTAGTGTGAACCAATTTAGTTCAGTACATAGTTATTAACCACCACCATTTTGTTACGTCGTACGTTGAATTAGTACAATTTTATCCTTATATCACATTTAATTTTTCTCCAAAATGTACAGTCAATTGAATAAGAAGATTTTTTTACGTTAATTTTTTTCACCTTTTCATGGCCGTCATTTTGTTCCGCTATCTTGAATTTGTAACACAACTTTACCAGCTTATCTCTATATCACATTTAATGTTTACACAAAATTTGAAAATAATCTAACAAGTAGAATTTTTCAGACTGATTTTTTAAATATTTTATTAGGCCACAATTTTGTTTTGCTATCTTATATTCATACTAAAATGTTACCAGCTCATTTTTATGATTTTTTTGAAAAATTGAGGTAAATTGGGTAATTAGTTTTTTTAGTAATAATTTTTAACGCTTCCCTAGGCCGCCATCTTCTTCCGGCATATTGGATTTTTACCAAAATATTACATCATCGCCATGTGAGCGTTCATTTTTTTTCAATCAATTATAATAAAATGTTGAATTACATATTGCTACTGCAGAATACAATAAAACGATTAGTCCGTGCAAAATTGCGAAAAAAACAGCAGTTTAGCTTTTAGTAGCTGTCCGCAAGTTTTGGGGACATGCTGTGTAAGTTAAACTTGTACATTTCGTGGAAACACTTTAGTGTAATGTTCTAGTAAAAACAATTAGCTCGAATATTCGAATATTTTCAATAAAATCAAGTCAATCTGGTGGGAAGTTCATAAGCTATGCCGCGAACTGACAGAGACACCGACAGGGTGCTAGGGTGATTTTTTGAGATTACAAAATTTTTATTTGACCGCCATTTTCTGCCGCCATCTTCTGTGGAATTTTTACTAGTTCATCTCTATACAACAATTAGTTGTGGTACACAATTTGAAATAAGTTCATTTAGTAGTTTTTTTCAGGCTGAATTTCTAAAGATTTTATTAAGCTGCCATTTTGTTCCGCCATCTTGTATTCGTACCAAAATTTTACTAGTTGTTTCCTACGTAATACTTAATTTTTGTTGAGATTGGATAATTAGTTTTTCAAGTAATATATATTTTTTTACGTTTTATTAAGCCGCCATCTTGTTCCGGCATATTGGATTTTAACCGAAATATTACCAAGTCATCTCTATATGAGCCATAATTTTTGACTTAAATTTGAAGTCAATCTGTTGAGTAGTTTTTAAGCTATGCCGAGAACTGACAGACAGACAGACAGACCAACGGCAGACCGACCGATGGGCTTGATAAAATATATTTAATAATAATAATAAATTAATAAATAACGCGAATATATTAAAACAATTTTATTTGGCCGACATTTTGTTCCGCCACCTTCAATCAGTACTACACTTTTACTAGTTCATCTCTATACTACAATTAGTTATAGTACACAATTTGAAATCAGTTCATTAAGTAGTTCTTTCAGGCTGAATTTTTAAATATTTTTTTTAAGTCGCCATTTTGTTCATTGGATTCGTACCAACATTTTACCAGTTGATTCCTAAATAATACTTGATTTTTTGAGATAAATTGGATAAGCACTTTCTTAGCAATAATTTTTTTAACATTTCACTAGACCGCCATTGTTTTGCCATATTGGATTTTTACCAAAATGATACTAGGTCATCCCCATATGACCCTTAATTACACTAGGCGACAAACATTTTTTTTTTGTTGTAACACAAATCAGAATAGCATAATCTAATAGAATGGACCTATCCAAATATGACAGATAGAAAGTTGTAGCACGTAGGGTTTTCTTGTTAGATTTGTAGAACCATATCGAATGTTACGATACTTAATTATCTATAGAAAAAATGATTTCAGAAAATTCTTAACCCTGTTTATTGACTATGCTTACAGTTTTCGCCTGTTAAACATACCATACATCTAAGAGAAAAGCAAACGAGAAAAATATTAACTTAAAACACTAATTAAACTTTATTTTTTCCGTTTATGAGGTGTCCTATTTTCTCTCTTCAAAAACCGACAGTAGTCACCCATCATGGCTGGATCCCATCGTCCTTGGTACCGAATTTTCATTGTTCTGATATCTTGGTGAAACCTTTCACCCTGCTCGTCACTAACAGCTCCCAAATGTTAAGGAAAAAATGACAGATGGGAATGTAGGAAGTGAATTTTTAATGACATCATAATCATCTAAGAGTTCATTAACTAATTGTTCATAATTTTCATCCGTACTGTTGCCTAGAAATCCTCTTACTACATTAACGAATTCCATGCTCTGAGTTCCTGCCTGGTAAGCTTTTCCATAAAATTGACATCGTCCAGCAATTTTCTGATTTGTGTGCCATAGTGCAAGCCCAGACAGTATCCACTCTGGGAAAATACATCAACATGAATACTGATGCCCCTCGAAAGAGTGTTTCACACTTGCAAGATAAGAAGGCACAGGTGGTGAGAGGTACAAATGAAGCTGCTGGTGAACTGCAAGCAGCGGAAGAGTGCAAATGGTATCATTTAAGCAATTTAAAAGCAGGTACAACTGAAACTCTTATTGCTGATCATCTGAAAAATAATTCGATTGACATAATCTCCTGTGAAAAACTGCAAAATAAACAAAACTAGACCTCACTAGACCGCCATTGTTTTGCCATATTGGATTTTTACCAAAATGATACTAGGTCATCCCCATATGACCCTTAATTACACTAGGCGACAAAAATTTTTTTTTTGTTGTAACACAAATCAGAATAGCATAATCTAATAGAACGGACCTATCCAAATATGACAGATAGAAAGTTGTAGCACGTAGGGTTTTCTTGTTAGATTTGTAGAACCATATCGAATGTTACGATACTTAATTATCTATAGAAAAAATGATTTCAGAAAATTCTTAACCCTGTTTATTGACTATGCTTACAGTTTTCGCCTGTTAAACATACCATACATCTAAGAGAAAAGCAAACGAGAAAAATATTAACTTAAAACACTAATTAAACTTTATTTTTTCCGTTTATGAGGTGTCCTATTTTCTCTCTTCAAAAACCAACAGTAGTCACCCATCATGGCTGGATCCCATCATCCTTGGTACCGAATTTTCATTGTTCTGATATCTTGGTGAAACCTTTCACCCTGCTCATCACTAACAGCTCCCAAATGTTTAGGAAAAAATGACAGATGGGAATGTAGGAAGTGAATTTTTAATGACATCATAATCATCTAAGAGTTCATTATTTAATTGTTCATAATTTTCATCCGTACTGTTGCCTAGAAAGCCTCTTACTACATTAACGAATTCCATGCTCTGAGTTCCTGCCTGGTAAGCTTTTCCATAAAATTGACATCGTCCAGCAATTTTCTGATTTGTGGCCCAATAAAAATACTATCACTATCTTTATTCAAAGCCTTCCCAAAGTTTTTCATCAGCCCAAGTTTAATGTGAAGAGGAGGCAAAAGGACATTTTTCAGGTCAACAAGAAGTATAAATTTAACAATTTGAGATCTCGGTTGAAATTCTCTTCTTTCTGGCCAAATTTTTGTTACACATGCTGATTTATTGCACGACTGTCCCATAAACAAAGAAAACAGCAATATTTTGTAAATCCCCCTGAAGTCCCACTAAAATCGCTATAACTTTAAGTCCCCACATATCTGCCATTTATACGTATTGTAGTTTATTTTATCCAAAATTTGCGCATATTTTCATAATTTTCTTTCATTGCAACTGAATGGGCAACTGGTATAGAGTGTTTTAAATTTCCATTATACAATAACACCGATTTTAAGCTATATTTAGATGAGTCTATGAATAAGCGCCACTCACGGAGAGAATGTTCAATATCAAATTCCTGCATTAAACTGTCTATATCAGTACACGCGCAAAATTCAGAAAACCTAGCACTTCTTTTTCTGAAATTCAAAATTTTTGTTTCTTTGGCCAATAGGTTCCATTCCTTAAGACGGGAACCCAGAAGTTCCGACTGTTGCTTGAATAACCCCAAATCACGTACTAAATCATTTAATTCACTTTGAACAATCAAGTGTGGCTCGCCGGAACTGGGACCTGTGGTAAAAGTGGGATCAGTGCACTGTTCTTCTGAGCTGCCTGATGATGTGTTACCTCTATTATCTCCCAAGTCAATAGCTTGCCAATTTAAAGGCGCAATCGGCACTGGCAAATTTGCATTATGAGGAACAAGTCGTATGTAATTTGGATATTCTATATTATGCTTTCCCTTTTTGTCAGGCAAAAATAACAATCGTCAGATTGATTGGTGGGTTCTCGCCATACCACTGGAACTGCAAAAGGCATATTTTTTCTCTTTCCCTTCATCCACTGCACCAATGATGCACTACAACTAACTCAGCACACATGGGGATCCCACAGCTTATCTTGATCCCCAATTGACACACCAAAATATTTAAAGTAGTCTTTTTTACATTTTCGGAAAATGGCCTGGCTTGTGATTTCACCAGAAATTCTCCACAAATATAACAAATGCGATCGTAACCTTAAAAATGGCCACATGTATTCAATGTAAAAAATCACTTTTTGAAGAGAATGATGGAATTTCTTCTGTTAATTGTGATATCTGTAGACAGGATTTTTGTCTTAATTGTTTGAATCTAGGTAGTTCTGAGCTGCGCGTTGTACCCCTTAAAAAACGTGTGCTAATGATTTGTTGTCTAAACTGCAAAATAGCTGTTCGCAGTTGTCTTTTAAATGCAGAAAAATTGAGACATTTGGAAGAGGAGAATACCTTATTAAAATCGAATATTCAAGACAAGGACCAGCTAATATCGGATAAAACTAAGATAATTTCTCTCATGCATGGAACAACTGCAAACTCAGCTGATTCAAAGCAGAAAGGTATATCGAGTGAGGCTGGTAATGGGAGAAATTCTGTAAGCAGTGAGAAGGTTTCTGATGCCATAGTGCAAGCCCAGACAGTATCCACTCTGGGAAAATACATCAACATGAATACTGATGCCCCTCGAAAGAGTGTTTCACACTTGCAAGATAAGAAGGCACAGGTGGTGAGAGGTACAAATGAAGCTGCTGGTGAACTGCAAGCAGCGGAAGAGTGCAAATGGTATCATTTAAGCAATTTAAAAGCAGGTACAACTGAAACTCTTATTGCTGATCATCTGAAAAATAATTCGATTGACATAATCTCCTGTGAAAAACTGCAAAATAAACAAAACCATGTTTCTTCTTTTAAAATTGGTGTTCGTACACAAGATGTGGAAGCTATTTGCAATAGCCAGCTTTGGCCAACTGATATTTACATTCGGCCATTTATATTTCGCCGAAACAATAACAACAATAACCAACAAAGGCAGTTTTTAACTCACGACAGAAATCGAAATTTTCACAGAGAAAATTTTCACACGAGATATCGTCACAGGATGGTCTAGTGTTTTATTATCAGAATGTCCGGGGTATAATTATAATTATGCTTACTGAGACTTGGTTGTGTGAAGATATAGCTACAGAAGAACTTGGATTTGATCAATATTCATTGTTTAGACGTGACAGATCTGAAAGAACAAGCATTTGTAAACGTGGAGGTGGTGTGTTAATTGCAGTTGATAAAGAGATTCCAGCAGGGCAAATAAATACTAATGTTTTAACTCTGGAACATGTGTTTGTCCTAATTTTGTTAAACAGCCTAAAAATATTGATAGGAACAGTGTACCTTCCCCCTCATTCTCCTGTAGAAGCCTACGAAGCTTTCTGTGCGTCACTCGAAGAAGCGGTGCAAATTAATAATTGTGACAAAATTGTGATAAGTGGCGACTTTAATCTACCTAATATTGAATGGACAAATGATGATCTAGGTGTAAAAGTAGACAATTTAGTTTCACCTCAAGTATCAACCATCATAGACTATTTTGCTTTTCTTAATCTCTATGAAATAAATATGATTCGTAATTCATATGGATCAATGTTGGATCTTGTTTTCTCTACTACGCCTAATATAACGTAGACGTCTGTAATGACACCTTATTACCCTGTGATAAATACCATCCAGCAATATATTTTAATTTACCAGTAGATAAGAATGAAATGCCAAATATGTTATTTGAATATGAATATTTTAACTTTAAATTAGCAAATTATATTGAGATAAATAATTTTCTATCAAATGTAGATTGGGACCAGGTTCTTAATGCTCAGGATATTAATCAGGCCTTAAATGCTTTTTATAATGTTGTTTTCACTTGTATTGCGATTTATGTTCCGAAATTAAAAGCAAAAAATAAAAAGTTTCCAGACTGGTACAGTATGGAGCTGAAAAATGCAATTATTAACAAGAAAATTATGCACAGAGAGTGGAAACAAACACACTTCTACAGCGATTATATAAAGTTTAGTAATCTTCGTAAACAGAGTAAAACACTGTATAAGGTGTGTTATCAAAATCATATAAATAAAATTCAAGATAATATCAAGCAAGATAGTAAAGAATTTTGGAAGTATATACATTTGAAACAAAAAAATATGGAATTGCCATGCTCCATGACATATAAAAATTGTAACTCCAATGATCCTCAGGAAGTAGCACGATTATTTTCTGAGCATTTTGGATCTGTCTTTGTCAGCAATAATTGTGATATTCCTATAATACAAGATGATAATAAATTAGATTTAAACAGATGTGATATAGATATAATGGATATTTTTAATTGTATAACAAACTTAAAGTCTAAATTAGGACCAGGATTGGATACTCTGCCTGTAACATTTTTTAAAAATTGTTTGTGTGTTTTATCTGATGTGTTGTTGAGAATATTCAAGCTCTCTTTGAACACGGGCACATATCCTGATCTTTGGAAGATAACTTATATAACGCCTATCTTTAAAAATGGTGACAAGTCTATTATTGAAAATTATCGTCCTATCTCTAAAATGTGTATAATGGCAAAAGTGTTTGAATGTATTGTATCAAAGCAAATATCACGTCTGCTTGGTAATGCTGTTTCAACGGCACAGCATGGTTTTATGGAAGGTCGTTCCACAACGTCAAATTTGTTAGTTTATGAGGAATTCTTGTTGGGTGCTTTGGAGGAACGACATCAAGTTGATGTGGTGTATACTGATTTCTCCAAGGCATTCGACAGAGTTAATCATGATATTCTCATTGGAAAGCTGGAGTCAGTTGGGGTCTATGGTGAATTGCTGATGTGGATGAAGGATTACTTGTGCAATCGACGTCAAATTGTGAAGATCAAGAATTTTTATTCGGATGAAGTTTTTGCTACCGCGGGTGTCCCGCAGGGATCACATTTGTCTCCTTTATTTTTCAATGTTTTCATAAATGATATTGTGACTGAATTCAGGTCTAGTAGGTATGTACTTTATGCTGATGACTTGAAAGTGTTTAATGTTGTTGATAGCGTTGATGACTGTTTGAAGCTGCAGAATGACTTAGACTCACTCTCAGCCTGGTGTGATAGAAATGGCATGGAGTTGAATGTTAACAAATGTAAAATTCTTACAATTTCAAGAAAGAAGAATGCAATTACTTTTAATTACTTAATAAACAATGAACAGTTGGAAAGAGTTAACCAAATAAAAAACTTAGGAATATATATAGATAATGAACTAAGGTTTGATTATCATATCAATCATATTAGAAATAAGGCCATGAAGATGTTGGGATTTATTACTCGTACCTTGAAGGATTTTGATGACATAAATTGCTTTCAAACTTTATACTATTCATTTGTACGATCTATTCTTGAGTATGCAAGTCCGGTGTGGTCTCCGCAGTATCAAGTCTATATCGAGTCTTTGGACAAAGTTCAAAAAAGGTTTTTCCGATTTATAGCTTTTAAATTGGGCATATCTAATGAACAAATTAATTAATTAATTATAATAATTAATAATATTATATTGAAAAATTACTTAGTATGGACACTCTTAAGAAACGGCGAGCTCAGTTAGATGTGTCCACCTTATTTAAAATTGTTAATAATATTATTAAATCACCTGAGCTACTTTCATTAATACCTTTGCATGTACCCCAGCGTGTAATGAGGGATAATGATCTATTCTTTATACCATTTCATAGAACTAATTATGGAATGAATAGTTCTATATCTAGGTTTTGCAGATTAGCTAATGAAAAGTGTGGCGAACTCGATTTTTTTAACAATTCACTGAAGTCCTTCAAAGGTTATATTAAGAAACTGGATTGGTAACTGTTTATGTAATTTTATTGTTGATTTTTTGTTTACATTGTGATGCTCTATAATTTTTTGTATGGGAAACCGTTAATAAACATTTATTTTATTATTTTTATTTTATAAAATTTGTCAGGAGAAATTTTACAACTTCGGCGCGTTTGATTCGACATTCTACACTTGCTTATCGATACACAAAAAATCACTCAATTCGAAACTCAACAGAAGAGTGATGTTTAACGTTCATTTTATGTCTAATGTTGTAAACAACCCAGTCTACGTAATTTTTCCGTTGTAAAATGGACCCATTTTGGCCGCCTCACAATAAAATTATTTACCTGTCAATATAAAAGGTTCTAATTAGGCTATTAAAAAATGGTACGTATTAGGGCTTTCCGAATATTTTTTTTATTATTGTCACCAGGTTTCAACTTGAAAGAAGCTACTGGCACGGTCTTCCTAGACGTAGCCAGAGCTTTTGACAGAGTATGGCACAAAGGACTTGTGTACAAAATGCAAAACGCAGGTTTTGCAGCAAAGACATGCAAATTGATTGCCCACTATCTGGATGATAGATCGGCAAGCGTCAGAGTCAAACTCTCCAAATCGATACCTAGAAGACTAGAAGCAGGAGTGCCTCAGGGATCTTTCTTAGGACCGCACTTATATAACGTGTATACACGTCGACGACTGTGCTATAGCGGCAAAACATAGAAATGCAGGCATCATTTGTAGGAGGATAAGTGACTGGTGTATCACTTGGAAGATCAAAACAAATGCACAAAAAAGCCAGGCCTTCCTCTTCCAAAAGAGGAGGATGATACCCCCAGAGGCTATAAGCATTGATGGAGATGACATCCCATGGACCAATAAAATATCTAGGGCTGATAATGGATAAGGGGTTAACATGGAAACCCCATATTGAGGCAACAAGAGCAAAGACAAATAAGGCTATGGCTAGGCTATACCCTCTTCTGAACCGAAGAAGCCCCATGGCTCTTCGTACAAAGCTGACCATGATAAAAATGATAGCAAGATCACAATTGACATATGGAGCAGTAGCGTGGGCATATGCAGCGCCCATCTACATAGACCAAGTGGCAGCTACAGAAAATAAGTACTTAAGGACTGCGGTAAACGAACCTTGGTACGTAAGAAATGCCCAGATCCAGCGGGACCTGGACTGGGAGCCTCTCCAGACAACAATCAGGAAGAAAGCCATGAAAGGCATAGAGCGGGCAGCAGCACACCCATTTGAAGAACTCAGGATGCTAGTGGACTATGACCCTCAGGAGGAGCGGCGGGTACACCGGGTCTACTACCATAAGCCCCGCGATCACACACCATTACACTGACAATACACACATTTCTCTGTTTTCAGACAACTCTCCTATATTGACCGCGACAATATAGAAGAGGCGCGATGTGAGTACACACATCCGGATGTGTACGAGCTGACACACCTAAGATAGCGATGACTTATGGTTTATTAAGGCCCTAGGCCCGTTAAACCGGTAGTACCTATCATCGAGAGGCGGCTTCCCAGGAGGGAGGTCGGGTGGATGGTGGGTCCTCTGGGCCATTAGGCCCATCGCGCGCGAGCTCATTCAGTATTCCGATCTCGTAAAGTGAAGAAAAGAATATATTGGAACAAAATGGCTCCCGATAATACCGATTTTTTTAAACATTGTACATGCTTGAGGTCTGCTATAATAATATTCATCTTAATTTTTTTAGAGTCTTGGCATTTTTCCCGAAGCGTAGTAGCCATGGCCAACGGTTGTAGTAATGCTCCTGAAGAAATTAACATTCTCTTACTGGGAGAATCTGGAGTGGGAAAATCTACTTTTATAAATGCTTGCTTTAACTATCTCAAGTACGAAACTCTGGAAGATCTGCTTGCCAATCAACTGCAGGTTCAAATACCTGCCAAATTTGAAATAACGGACAAGTAAGTATCGATTTTTATTAGTCCCGACGTTTTTATGATGACGTCATTGACGAATTTGCAAAAAATAATTCCCTTTCTTAAAATTATACCGGACGCCCCTGATGGACAATAGAATTGGTATTATTACTTTATATAGTCCTCCTAACGGGGATTCTATCCAATTTATTAATATAACATCTAACTTTAGCTTTATAATATTATGTGGAGATTTGAATGTTAATGGGGATGGAACATGAGTTACAAGATGCTGCCTGACCTTTTTGAATATTTTCAGCTATCCTCGTTAGGGTGCGCACTGTTCCTAAATTCACCTCTTCTCCCATTTTGGATTATGTGGTAACTGATAGACCGGAAATGATCAGTAAATGTAACTACTTTGACCCAGGTCTCTCTAACATTTTGCACAGCTTGTTTACAGCCGTTTTACTATTTTTGTTAATACACCCGACACAGATGTCTATTTCTTGCGTAATATTCTTTCTTCTTCGTCTTTGTAGTGTTCAGAATTTTTCATACTATTTTCACTCACATATTTATAAGGAAATCAAATCGATGAAAACTTTAATAATTTTTTTTACAAATTTTGCTGAAGCTTTGAAGTTTGTGTACCCTTGCAACGGAAAAAAAATAAAATTATAGATAAAAACAAAAAATTACCTTTTTACAGGGATTATATAATAAATTAGAGGAACTTAGGGGCCTTAATTGGTTGTATCAGTCTTTGAAAGAACATTAAAACCAAAAAAATTCATCTAGAAAAATTTTATTATTATAATTTAATTGCCCATTCTACGACTAAAACAAAGATGTCATGGAATATTGTTAACAATATTAAAGACAAAAATAGAACCAAAAGAATAAAAGAAATCTCTGATTCACTTTATAATAAACTAACAAAAAATTCTAGTGAAATTGCCTTGATCTTCGGAAAATATCTCTCCTTGGTGATAGAGGAAAAACTTAACAATCATTTTATGGAAACTTTTCTCGTAATAATTGTACTTTGACTAGAAAGCATATCCCAAATTCAATGTTTTTTGAACCTATTACTAGTAACGAGATAATTGATACAGTGAATACATTTTCAAATAAGAATTCTTCGAGGTTTGACGATATTCCCGTGTCATTTATAAGAAAGTTATCGGCGAGATAGCTAATATTATTATTTTTAATGTTTCAATTTTAATATTTAAGAAAGAACACCGCAGACTAGTAGAAAGCTGCTTCTGCAAAATTTTAGAAAAACTGGTTTATAACAAAATGTATTCTTTTTTGGTTAAATATAATATCTTTTCAAATTGTCAGCATGGCTTTCGTCAGAGACCTCGTTCAATATGTATCAACTATCGACTAGGCTTAAGAAACATGAACGATGTATCACAAAGAAATATTGTACTATTTGCTGTATCTGAACACCAAAGTTCTATCAGATCTAGTTTAAAAAAAAAATTGTGTGTATATTTTACGTTATAACTGTTATAATATATAATATTACTATTGCCGGTTAAAAAAACAGGGCAGTCTTGCTGAAGGCTCCAGCAGTAGTCCGCCATCATGTGGCTATCCCATCGTCCTTGACAATGATCTTTCATAGTTTTAATATCTTGATGAAATCTTTCCCCCTGTTCTTCATTACAATCACCTAAGTTTTCTGGAAAACGATCTAGGTGGCTGTGGAGGTAGTGAACTTTTATACTTATGTTTATGTTACAACCGAGAATATTAAAATTTGAAAGCATAGTTTCCACTAATTCTACGTAATTCTCTGCTTTATGATTGCCAAGAAAATGTTGTACTACTTGAACAAATGAACACCAAGCGTTAGATTCAGTCTCGTTCATTGATGTGGTGAATTGCGGATCTTTAACAAGTTGCCTTATTTGAGGACCATCAAATACACCAGCTTTTAGTTTTTCCGCGCTAATGCCAGGAAATTTAAGTGACAAATATCCAAAACAATTTCCATCTCGATTTAAAGACTTCACAAATTGCTTCATTAGGCCTAGCTTGATATGCAAGGGCGGAAGTAAGATTTTTTCTCTTGAAACCAAAGGTTCGTTGATCACGTTTGGTTCTCCTTGAATCATGACATCTCTTGAAGGCCAATTTTTGTTATCCCAGTGCTCATTTTTAACTCTGCTGTCCCAAAGGCACAAAAAAAACAAGGATATTTTGTATAACCACTCTGCTGTCCAAGGGGGAAGTTAACCATTTTTAAATCAACACAAATTGCCCACTGATGTTCTTCGTATTTAAT
This sequence comes from Kuschelorhynchus macadamiae, assembly GCA_030620095.1. Classification (NCBI taxonomy): domain Eukaryota; kingdom Metazoa; phylum Arthropoda; class Insecta; order Coleoptera; family Curculionidae; genus Kuschelorhynchus; species Kuschelorhynchus macadamiae. The sequence goes on along the minus strand of JAUTXW010005465.1, from coordinate 995,364 downwards.
TTTTCTCAAAACTAATGCAATTGTTTCATATTCATCGTTCATGGTAGTAGAATGACCAATAGGAATTGAGTCATATTTGTTACCGTTATGTAAAAGAACACATTTTAAACTACGTTTTGAACTGTCTATAAAAAGGCGCCAATCATCTGGAGTGTATTCAGGCAAACCCATTTTTTTCTAAGAGCCCTTTTATATTGTTACAGAATACCAAGTCATTTTCCTGAGCGAAAAAAGGCAGCAGATCCTTATCTCTTTTACGATAAAATTTAATATTAGTACCTGGACAAAGTAGATTTTTTTCTTTTAATCTGGATGCAAGTAATTCAGCGGATTCCTTTGAGAGATTTCTGCTCTCTTTCAAAATGTATTCACCACACACATAACAAAAACCACACAATAACAAATTTACACAGGTACGTCTGCTTGTGGATGCCATTGTTTCAGTATAGTGTCTTGATACTACAAAACGACCAAAATTTACACAAAATGATAGCACAACTTTACTTAGAAAAATTCAGTAATATACTAAATCGAGTACAGCCAAGCAGGTATAGAAGGATCGGGTCATAGGCAATTAAAGGTATAAAAGTAATTAAGAGCAGTGTATTGAGTAGTTCGTAGTATAGGAACATTGGGTCAGGGAGAATTCCAGGTATCCATTTGGTTAATTAGATTCTGGGAAATTTCTATTTTGACGATTAAGTACATATTTATCTCTTTATTTGTTGTCCTTTATCAGAAAAAAATATCAATTAACCTGTAACCTGTATCTCAAAAATGATAGAAAAAATCTGGTGGTATTTTTGAAATCAGCACATTAAAAACATTTAAAATCAGATGTTAGATTTCCGGCACCAAATTTTTGTTACCCTGAGCTCATTCAGTATTCCGATCTCGTGAAATTCCTGCAGATACCTCGTGCAATCGAAGGCGAAACGTCGGAAAGTGATATCATTTTGACACGGTCTAATCTCAAGAACCATTATTTTTTAATTGACCACAGCCTTGAAAGCTTTCGTTAACTACAGTTAATGTTTCATCCGCCAAAGTCGTTTTTAGACGCGTTCCCTTGGGCATCCCAGTTCCCTAATAATAGCACAAAAGTTTTTTTTTCATAATAATTTTATTTTCAGAAACTTCGAACAACAAATCGTAGAAATTGGAGTGAACCAAGACCAAAATGAAGTTTTTAAGGCCGGCAAAGCAGCTACACAAGACGTGAAAGCGTACATCTTTCCCCTAACTCTTGGAAGTAAAACGTTCCATATACGGTTTCTGGACACCCCAGGCATGGGCGATGAACGAGGCTGTGATCAAGACAAAATAAACTGCGAACGTATTTTGGCATACATTTCTCAGTTAAAGACTGTTCATGCCTTTTGTTTGCTGTTAAAACCGGACAATCCCCGTCTATCAATTTTCATGAACTATTGCATCCTTCAGATTCTGTCTCGTTTGGGTAAGTATGGAGGGCAGAGCTGTTACTAGTACTGACAAAAAGTATTTGAAGTATCAAGTAACCGGTGATTGTACTTAATTTTTGTCAAGTTAAATAATTTGTTTGGTATTTCAAATACTTTGCTGGTATTTGCAGTAAAAAATTGTAATTGAAGTACTAAAAGGTATTTCAAATACTATTATATTTATGAAAAATCAACAAATTCTTTTTGAATTTGTGACTTTTAATTAATTTTTTAAATATGAAGCGTGCCATATGCAAAAGGTGGTATGTGCAATTTTATGAATTTTACTGGAGGCGCATTATTATGTTTTGCTCTACCTTACTAAGAAATACAAAATATTTGTGGTTATGACTGACATCATTTTCGATATAGGCAAGTAATAAAACACATACTTCAATGAAAACATTGGTAATAAATTTATTATAGGCCTCTAATTATCAAAACGTAGTATGTGCCAATAAACTTGCACAAGTATAATGGATTAAAAATCGTTTTTTAAACAAAAGATCAACACGTATTGTTTTTTTAACGCCTTTACATTATACAAAACAGTTTGCTAAATACAATGTTAATAATATAATGCTAATACAAAAGAGGTTCTTATATACCTATAAGTTGAAACTTATTTTTATTCATTTTGTAGGGCCTCCTGACTCTCCACCAGTTTTTGATAAAAGTCTTGATTTGCTGGTGATATAAACGGGATCATACTCCTAATTTCTTTAATTTTTTCTTTGTTCCATTTACGGGGTGCCTGTTCCACCATTTCAATGTTTAAATTTTCAAAATATTGTGGTGGAACGTTTGGTTTAAACACACTCACTTTGCGCCATGGTGCGACATCCGAGTACGACGTTTTAACTGCAATTTGCCCTAAGTTGTCCTTGGATATTTTCAGCATAACAGCTTGCGAGATGCCCAGGGTGGAGGTTACTAGGGTAGTTTTTGCAATTTCCATCCAGTTGAAAAATCTAGTAGTGCATTTAATTACAAATGGATTTTTCAAACGAGCACTTGCCATTATACGCACCAAATCCATAGGTACTTCAGGCTTTAGACCTTTTTTGGCTTTTTCTATGCAGCCAAAGTCTCGATCACATGATAGGAATGTGTGGCCACTTTGTGGAAACTTGTGCACTATCTCGTCGAAGTACCCTTTGGCTACCAGCGTAATATAGACAGCCTAAATACCCTGGTTCTTATTCTGCCCTCCGCAGTTATCGGACCATAGAACCAATTTTCGCTTTGTAGTATTAAGCTGAGTTGTAACGAAATCATACAAACAACTACCGATTTCGTTACATCCTCGTTTTCCAGCTGTTTCATCCCACAGGCACATAAAACCTTTCCCTTCATCTTCAAAATGTATTCCCAGATTGATACAAGTGAACTGCCGACTATAGTACATCTGAGTATGAGTCAATGCTGGAATATATAGCTGCTTTTGTAAATCATAAGACAGCGCACATACATCAGACTCAGGACTTTTGCAATCTACTACGTTTTGGGACATCATTTTTTGAGCGCTCTCTGCTTTACGTTGATGTAAATCGCGCTTTAGTTCGAACTCATTTTTTTCTACGGGAGTCTTACTAGCAGCTATCGAAATGTTGTACTGGTCGCAAGTAGGACAGGTGTCCACTCTTGGAGCTCCGAAGGCTAAACTGAATTCTTTCTTGAAAATTTCATTAAACCATTGTCGGGATACTGGGGGCTTTGTTGCATCAAGCCGATGTTTTTCAAGAAAGGCATTATATAGCTTACGTACATTCAAATCTTCAGAAAGGTATCTCCGGTTTGTAACTTTTTCTCGACTGTAATGGCTTTCTCTGCTAGGAATTGACGCAATAAAATCAATAATTTTTTGTTTCCATAGGGTGTTGTTTCTGGCAGGACGTTTACCACCTCGTTTGTCTTGAACAGATATGCCGGAGGAGAGTATTCGCTGACTAAGTATCTCCAGTCTTCTTTGTGTAATAGCCAAAGTTAAACACAAGGTACCTTTACATACCTGAACTTCAGATTCTCCTGGAAGTGGTAGAAAATATTTAAAAGAGTGTTGTCGTCTGCTCTGGTTGGGATCATCGTAATTTCCATGTCTTCTACGTTTGATTAAATTGGGTCGAATAAGGGAACGTAAAAAGTTCTGCTGCTCATTATAATCTGCCAATTTCCAAAACTGCTCAAACACTCTCTTTCTTGCAACAACGGTAATTAGCTTACAAGAGTACTGACAGCTGCACTTCACCTAAAAGAATATTTTAATAAAATATATCAGTTCTCTTCAGGCTCTCAGAAAGAATAAAACTGTTGTTTTTACTTACCTCTTCGCAAAAACGTTTGCCGGGTATTGGCCGCTTTTGCTTTAGAGTTTTGTATGGAGTTTTTATTGCGTTTTACATCTTTTCTTACATTCCCAGTAATTTTTCTTTTTTTGGCACGTATTTCTTCAGGAATATCCATTTTTTATTGAAAACAGTACACCCGAACACCGCTCCAAAAGCTTTGCTAGGTTATGATAAATAAGCAGCTGATCGTTGGCACCTACTACGTTTTGATATTTAATTCCTTATCTCGCCGTTGGACAAAGCGCCATCGATATAAATTTTATTGTGCAAGTAAAGCATGGCACATACTACCTATTTAGCATATAATTCGCATTTGTGAAAAAGTGGCACTTACAACGTTTTGCATATGGCACGCTTCATATGTGTAAAACTAATCAGAACCAACCAGCACACTGTCAGCTGACTATAAATTTAGTCCAAGTGATTCTTATTTATAAGAGGCCTATTTTGGTACCAGGTAACAATGACTTTATTGAACTTATACATTTTTCGTTTTTTATTACTTATATGAACTTTTTTCCTCATGCAACTTTTTCAGCTAAATGAAGTTTCTTTACGGTTTACTTTTGGTTTTAACAAGAAATTGTACATGTTTCTCGATGGACTCCACTGAGAGACGGCAATGCTGGGATTCCTTTCCATTTGTTTAATAGCTTATGTTGCCTATTTCTAGCTTATTTGCCACTATCAAAGTCTAATGCAAATATATCAGTATATATAACCAATAGCCGATCTTCGGTTTGTTTTTCGACAGAGTCAAACAATCTACTTGAGTAGAATAAAATAAAAACATATCAATGTTGGGTTGCTAGGTTTAAGATTGCATGTACAGGTTGTGTAAAAGATACAAAATTTGCACAGAATAAATTTTATTTACTGAACTAAAAAAATAACCAAGTTGTTAGAGTATAAGTAGAAAAAAATCATGAAGGGATAAGAAGAGGCTATATAAAAATATTGAATAAAATCTATACAATTTTACTTTAAGGCGTCACTTTTATTAGCGATACTAAAACCTAAGGAAATACTTATAAATATATGTATGTCTGTATGGTTACTTAAACTTTTTAGCCGAGAAATCTTGTTGGGTATTTTTTTCACGGGCAAATTAAAATACATTTGTGTTAAAAATGGGTTCAAAATACATGAGTAGGATTTAATATTCCAAATTTTGCTGCTATTTAGACAAAGAATAAATGTTTTAGATGAGTTGTGTTTTTTAGGATATGTGAAATATATATATATATATATATATATATATATATATATATATATATATATATATATATATGTTGATTTTTAGTCCTTCACGGATGGAAAAATACGATGTATTTTCATTCCGGGTGTACATCCGTTCACTACTGTCATTCTGAAAAGAACAGTTTGACGTTTCGCCAAAATCACATTTGGCATTTTCGAAGCTTTCTTTCTCGCGTCCGAATAGAGTCTCAGGGGCAATTGCATAGCTCATTTAAGGGCTAAATGTGTCTGCAAAACCTTCGTTTTTTAGATACAGGATGTTAGTTTTTTTTATATCCTGTATAACTCTAAAAAAACAATAAAATGGCTAGAGTTAAAATAAGATAATATACTGGAAAAAAGTCCATAGTTCACAAAAGTTTTATTACAGTCGGTATATCGTAATTATCCCATGTCTGACAAAATTTCCAAAATAAGTTATACTAAAATTTGCAGAATATAAAGTTAGTGTTGGGTTAATTTTAACTAACTTTTGTCAAACCCTCTATCCATATTTTTTAAAACTAATTATAATTATAAATACTATTATACTAATGACTTGTTTTGCATACAGTTTGTTAAGTCAACGTTCCACTTGTATGACGATGTCAAGATTTTCATCAATAGTTGATTTTTTTGCATTCTGTCAAAGATTATTTTGATCCGAGGAAAAAAAGTGTTTGATTTCATGCCTTGTATGTTGTATGTACTATGTTTATGCATATATGCAGTTATTCAAGTAGAAGCACATACCGAACAGATCGTTCGAACGAATCCAAAAACTGCTTCTCATTATCGTGTTTCGCAATTGAAATATTCATCTCTAAACTTTGATCGAAACATGCACTTTGTAGAAACAGGAGTTTAATTACTAATTTAGGTATTTCTATTTAACTACTTAAAAAAAAGAAAAGTTTAGTTATCTTAAATCCCTTTACAGGTTTTGTATCAAAATTCATTGCACAGAAGTAATATTTTGAAGGAAATATTAATATTCTTTATGAAATGCGGTTTCTGTTGTCCTAAGTTTATATGTACAGATCTCTGAAACCAACGGAGTCTTAAGGGAAATTTTAAAGCGAAGAAACTTCATTTTTTTGTTTCTCATCAGGCTAATATATACATACGTACTATGCTTTGTTAAAAAAATTACTAATTCAAATTTCTCTACAAAATTCTATAAAACCTGTTTTTCGATCGTTGAACGATGCAAAAAATTAGAATTCCGTTTTTCTATGAATGATGCCTTCAAAATTTTTATATAAAAACAAACCCAACGTCAAAAAAAGAACAATTCTTTATTCGAACAATTCTTTATTCACAAAAATTACGAGCAGATTGGCTTCATTAAAACTAAAAAAAGTGGAACTTATTTTTACTCATTTCTTAAGCTTATTCAATATAAAACTGTTAAGGGCATTTTAATATGTAAAACAGTTCATATTATTATGTGAATGAATAAATATTGGTTTGACCAAGTCATGTTCGATAAGTTGATGTAGAAGCAATACTGTTTGCAATGAAACTGCCTTACCCTTGTATCTGGATTCACTTTCATCAAATTCGAAATAGTTTTCTTGGTTAAACAGATTTTAATTTAGGCCTAGATTACGAAGTCAAAAATATGTGAGTATTGCCCTCGGTATTGTCAGTAAAAAATGTGATCCATGCATGCTCTTGTTCTTCGAGATAAATTATTTATAGTAGGCTATGACACAAACAAACAAACAAACAAAAGTATGCTTTATTGCCGCAGAAAAAATTTACAATTTTATGGACAAAGCAAAATATACCTAAAATAAGACATATCAAAACATTAATCGAAAAGAATTTCGATAGGTCAATGCTTTTTAAAAATGTAAATTATCAAATTACCAAATCGTAAAACACACGTTAGAATATAACATAACATTGCCGCAAAACCGTTAATGAATCCTAATAAACTTATAAAAGTAAACTAACACACATGTAAGAGGTGAATAATTTCGATGACATTGAAATCAAAATTGCAACTATGCGACCTTAAACTCTATGTTATTATAGTTATACAAATAATTGTGATGTTAAACAGAAGGTATAATGAACTAGTGTAGAATGTACGTAAAATGTACGTATGTAAAGTAGTATACAAAAAAGAATTAAATTTTGTTTTTAATCCAATACCTAACAAAAATAATTAAGTTTTAAGTGAATGTTCGACAGTTCTTTTCTCTATATGATGATTTTCAAAATTCCATGCTACGAGTTAGGACATGACTCACAAAAGATTTAAGTAAACAAGCGAATTTAGTGGCAATTTAAAGAGACTTACTCGCTGTAAAAATCATTAACGCTGTAAAATGGTCTCTCGATGAGGTATGCTTTGGTGTTTTTTCGAAATTGTGCAAGCATAGGGATAGATTTTAAATGTACTGGCAGATTGTTGTAAAGTTTTATGGCGTTGTAAATAATTGATTTTTTTATTAATTCTGGGGAAGGAATGGGAAGGTATATATCATGCCTAGAGTTTCTGGTAGGGTATACATGTTGTGGCCTTTCTGGGAGGGTGTTTATATGTTTTCTCAGCAAACATACCGTTTCCAAAATAAATAATGTAGGAAGTGTTAATATTTCATGTTTTTTGAAATAGTATTGGCAGTGAGCTCTATTATTTAGACCAAACAAATAACGAATGGCTCTCTTTTGAAGCATAAAAATACTACGAAATTGCTCGGTGATACAGCAGCCCCAAAAGGGAAGGCCATAGCGGAGGTGGGATTCAAATAAAGAGAAATAAGTAAGTCTGGCAGAAGGAACGTCTAGTTCTTTTGAAACTGATCGAATGGCGAAGCAGGCGGTAGAAAGTTTTTTAGTTAAGGTGTCAATATGATTAGACCATTTTAGGTTGTTATTTATATTTAAACCCAGGAATTTAACCGACTCTACGTATTCAATATTGCTGTTATGTACCTGAAGTGGTTGTAAAGTTCCCTTATAAGATAACGCCACCGTTTTATCGACCTTAAAACAAAACATATTGGAATCGGACCAAGCCTTAATTATAACCAAGTCTTTGGAGATACTAGAGTATAAAGACGTTGTATCAAAATCACTCCAAGTTATGCTTGTGTCGTCAGAAAAAAGGGTAATTCTTCCATTAATTTTAAGGTTCGTGATATCATTAATGTATAACAAAAAAAGAATAGGTCCCAAGACTGAACCTTGAGGGACTCCACTTGTAATCAACTTACAATCAGAATCGGAACCATTAGCCCTTACAAGTTGTTGCCTTTTCCCAAGATAAGATTTGAACCAATTTAAAGAAGTACCACGAATTCCATAAAAATTTAGTTTGTTTATCAGAATTTCATGACTAACACAATCAAAGGCTTTCGCATAGTCACAAAAAACTGAGGCAGTTGGGTGGTTGTTATTGAGAGATAAGTAGACGCCCCTAAGCAACGTGAACATGGCGTCCCTGGTGCACTTGTTGGGTAGAAATCCGAACTGCTCCGGGGATATTATCTGATGTTTCAGGAGAAATGGCATAAGACGATTCTTCAGTAGCCTTTCGATGATTTTTGAAAGCACTGGTAGTAGTGCAATTGGGCGATAATTGCAAGAGTTAGTTTTTTCGCCACTTTTATGAAGTGGAATAATTATAGCTGTTTTAAGGCAATCAGGGAATACACCTTTTATAAAGGACTCATTTATTAATGTTGTAAGGGCCTCTATGACTGGGAGTGGCAAGTTCAGGAATATTCTAATTGATAAGCCATCAGTGCTACACGAAGATTGACTTTTGATATTATTTATTACCTTCAATAGTTCAGTGTTGCTAACGGGACTTAAGAAAAAGCTATCAGCTAAATTTTTTGAAGGAGGGAGAAACGAAAGAGGGTCCAAACTTGGCGAGATACTAGAGGTAACATTTTTGCTTACATTAATAAAATAATCATTTAGATCATTACCCCCTGGCAAGATCTGAGTCACAGGGTTTGATTTGTTTCTGAGGTTATTGATGATGGACCTGGTTTCTTTTGAAACGGTATTTGAGTTTGTTAGACGTTTTCGGTAGTGTAATTTTTTTGCTGACTTAATAAGAGTAGTGTAGATCCTCCTATAGTTAGAGATATAGTCGAGAATAAGAAAGGAGTCGGTGAATTTTTTTATATATGAGAGCGAGCGCATATTTTTAGCAGAAATTCGTATTCCTTTCGTGGTCCACGGTTTATGCCGCTTAGGTTTGATATTCTTAAGCGGGAAGGCCTTGTTAAAAGCACTTAAAGTTTTATTTAAAAAAGTTCTGAAGTTTGTGTTGACGTTATCAGATTCAAAATTCCAATCGGTGTTAAAGCAAATATTATGAAATACTGAGAAATTTGCGGCCGAGAAAATTCTGCCCCGATGGCGAGATCTTGGTAAGGGCCTAATAGGTAAACTAAACCTGGAAATTACCGCCTCGTGATCGGAAAGACCTGAGTTATAGACCTGTGAATGCACCTCTGATGGAGAAAAATCAGATGCCATGTAATCGATGATAGAAGAAGAGTTTTTTGAAATTCTAGTTGGCGACGATACATGCATTGAAAGACCGAAAGGGTCGAATATAGAAATTAGATATTTTTGGATGGCACAAATAGTAGCATAGTCGGTTAATCGGTAGACTGTCTAGCAAACTTAGAACTTAGTTTAGAAACAAAATAACTAAATCGCCTGTCAAATTATTTCTTAAATTGACTTAGTGTTGAAAACAACTAGTAAAGATCTGTTCCGATATTAAAAAGTATGGTGTTTTACAGTAATTTGGAATATGCAGATATGCACTTAGTTCTTGGGGAATGCCGAGGAAACTCAGCAAGAGCAGTAAGGCTCTATTCACAAAAATTTCCGGGACGAAATTCACCAAATAGAAGAACTTTCATAGCTGTCGACCATCGCCTTAGAGAAAATAGATCGTTTAAACCTGCTGCACATCTTCGTGGTCGACGAACCTTTGTAAGGACAGTCAGAAATGAAGAAGCTCTTTTGAATTTGGTAGAAGAGAATCCAGAAATAAGTGTCAGGAGAATTTCAATGCAGACCTGTGTTGCTCCAACATCAACTTGGCGAACATTAAAATCAATGGGTTTGCACCCCTATCACAAGCAAAAGGTACAGGAATTATTACCAACCAATTTTGAACCACGTGTTGATTTCAGTTATTGGTATTTACAAATGTGCCAACAAAACAATAACTTTCAATTAACAGTATTATTTACCGAAGAAGCGTGTTTCACAAGAACTGGAATTTTTAACATCCATAACGCACACCTTTGGCAAAACGAAAATCCTCACGCTATACATATAATGAATGTTCCAAACCAGTTTAAAAGAAATGTTTGGTGTAATAGGAAGTCGTTTTATAGGTCGCTATTATCTACCAGAGTATTTAAACGGCAACAGTTATTTGGACTTTCTAAGAAACCATTTGTACGGACTTTTGGACGATGTCCCTATTTTAACGAGGCAACAGATGTGGTTCATGCACGATGGTGCGCCACCTCCCTTTTCAAGGGAAGTAAGGGTGTGGCTACACCAAAAATTTCCCCGAAAATGAATTGGAAGAGGAGATGATGCAGATGCACTTGTACAGTGGCCCGCGCGTTCGCTGGATTTAAAACCGATGGATTAAGGAAATTTGGGGTATTTTAAAAGAAAAAGTGTATTCTGCCCCAATTCTCTCTGTTGACCATCTTACTGCTAGAATTGATGCTGCCTGCAACGACAACATAATTTGTTATAAGTGCTTTTAGAATTGTTGTTTTTCCCCTTTTATCCAGCATAAATCATCTGCGCTTTTATAACAATGGGTTTCAAAACTAATTAAGTAAGAACAATTTGGTCCAATTGGAATTAATTTAGCTACATTCATGCAAAAAAGTGAAAATATCTCGAAAACTAAACCTGCCTTAGGAAATTTCTAAGGGAGCAAATTTTTAACAAATAATCTGGCCAATAAAATAACATTAAAAATAAATCAAATATACCGGGTGGTGAAAAGTTCCGGGCGATAATGTGCTGTGGCGACCCCTGTTCTACGCCACTGAAGTGACCCTGTTAAGTAAAATTTTGTCAAATTATGAGTCCTAACTTATGCATACTGTGGTTAAAATTTCAATTTTCCACCGTACTTATCTACGGAAATAACAAAGAAAATATTTTAGTTTTAACTCCTTTCATGTAACACCCTGACCTGATCTTTGTTTATTTTACTCCAGCCATTTCCTAAAAATGTCGTTAAGGGTTTTAGTACTGGGAAGTACTGTACTGAATGAGCTAAGATCAGAAATAAAAAAGTTGTAGGCCTGTAGGAGAAAAACAGTTTCTCTGGCAACGAAAAAGGAAAAATATTGCATGAGTTATATTTTGATAGAGTATTCCCCGAGTAAACTTTAATTAAACACAAGAGTAGCAACAAATTAAGTTATTTATTTTAAAACAGAAATAATGGAGCAACAAGTGAGTTTTTTCTCTGTCTTATTTACGTAAGTGGAAAAATATACTAGTGCAATTTCCGAGAAAAATTTTGTTTATTTTTAGTTAAGTAGTATATTGGAATCAACTAGTATCATTCTCGTACGAATAAAGGATGGCGGCATAATAAGATATTCAAAAATGATTTGAAAAAATATAATAAAAATATGCAGTCGGAAAAACTGCTTAATGATATAATTTCAAATTGTGTTTCATGACTAATTGTGGTATAGGGATCAACTAGTAAAATTGTAGTACTAATTCAAGATGGCTGAACAAAATGGCTGCCAAATAAAATGTTTGTAATCACGGAAAACTCACCTTCTCAGGTCTTACACATCTTTGCGTTTAACTTTCCTAGATGCCAAAAAATATGTTTTGCCAATTCCATCGGTCCGTCTGTTGGTATGTCTGTCATTTCGCGGCATAGCTTAAAGATTACTTACCCGATTGAATTAAAATTTTGACCAAAAATTAAGGGTCATATGGGATGACGTAATAATATTTTGGTAAAAATCCAATATGGTGGAACAATGTTTAGAAAATTTTGTTATAGTGGTGTATTATTTGGGGGTTAAGATCCAGAAAAAAAACAAATCTTATTTAAATTATCGACGTTTCGCAACAACAGCAAGACAAGTCCGGGTACTGATAAAGCCCGTTAAAAACTTATGCATAGAAAATCAAATAGGTATATGACGCGAGTTAAATATCTTACTTTCGAAAATCTCTTATGCCAATAAAACCGTCAAAGTATTCGTGAAAATTATATAAAATAAATTCAAGTTCAGTATTAATATTGAATTCATTTAGCAAAGGAATTTTTGCTTTATACTGGGTGTTCGTATTACCTGTGCATGTTACAAGAGTATGTTTTGATGTATAAATCAAGTGTGGAAAATGTTGTTCGGCTATATAGGGTCTGATGAGGGATGTGTGGCTTCCTGTGTCGATTAAAAGTTTTGCTGGTGGGTTTTTCAACTCTATATAAGGAAACGAGTTTAATTGAAAGCTATTAAGATTTAGGGCGGATTGTTTTCCTGAGAGTGGTTCTGAAAATTTTCGGGGTATATGGGATTATTTTCGTTTTCCTCGAAATTTTCGAGATCGGGTTGGTATTCAGTGTTTTCTAAACTTTCGAATACAGGTTCTTCTGTATAATAATTTTCAGATACATCGTTTTCTGAATATACAGGGGTTCCATCTTCTAGGTAAGTTAGTTCAGTAAAAACTAGTGGATTCCTTTGATAGTTATTAAAATTTGAATTTTGACGTATAGTGGGTCTTTGTGAATTTCTAGTCTGCATAGTAGGCATTCTACTTGATGTGGACATGGGTGTTGGGTGACCTGTAGGTTTGTTAGAATTTTCTTTAGAAAATACATCTCTTGGTTTTCCAAAAACTTGTCTGTTTGTTGGAAAATGATATTGAATTGGCCTACTTTGTATATTTAAAGGTTGCGTGGGGAAATTTGGTTTTGGCGTAAAATTATTATTACCAAAACTTGGAAATTGGTTTAGGAATGATCTTGATGTCACATTGTTTGCATTTGGAAAATACGGTGTAAAATTATTAGATATGGGTGTAGACTGATAATTATATGCAGGCTGTGGATTTCGTTGCATTTGAATAGGTCTATTTTGTATTGGCATATTTTGTTTTGGGACAAACGCGCGGGCATTTATTTGTTGTTCTAGCAAAGAATGGTTAAGTACGATAGAATTTGCATCTTCGATATTTTCAGGATTTCTAAACATTAATATTGTCCGTAATTCAGTGGGTGAGTTTGACATAAGAACAGTGACTGCTGTTAATTCGGTTCGTTCTATTAAAGCATGTTTTGTGCCAGTACTTAAACTACTATCAGATGCTATTTTCAGACTTATACGAGTTTTTAATATTTTGATCCGTTCTATAACAGTTGAAACTGACGATCCTCTGGGACAGGGCTTCGGGAACACACTTTCCAAACTCTGCCAAAAGGTCTTCTGAGATCCTACACTTTTCGACTGCGCCAGTTAAATATCTTACTTTCGAAAATCACTTTTTAAAAACAATTTATTTCGAAAAAATAAGAATTTACAATTTTGACTAACAGAGTAACTACATGCAAATGCTCGAAGGTTAACTGCAAGTGAAGTTAATTATTTTACAATTTGCTTAAATATATACAAAAGTGCAAACTAGACAATATTATACAGTGGCAGGTGTTCATGATGTCAGCCTAGGTGTATGACCGGGTGCTTGACCTGTGCGTCACATATCTCGCGTTTTCAGTTAAGTTACTAAATTTACTGAATTAGATTACGAAATATATTTAATATGTAGTTTTAAAGACATAAAAGAAAGAAAAGAAAAGGAATATAGAAAAGACCTAAAAGGAGAAGAATTAAGAAAAAAGAGGAAGTCAAGAGAGGGGGGTATAAATGATAGGTTATACTTGAGAAATTTGGAACAAAAGGGGTTTCAAAGAACATCGGTATTTTTTTTTAAACACAAGAATAATAGGTAATAGCCAAGAAAATTTACTGATTCATGAATATTTTTTTCTTTATAATATGTTTAATAGAAAGGCAAGACAGAACTGTATTCAGAAAATGCATCGAGTTTATGGTAGTACACAAATTATAAGAAATCGACCTCTTAAACAGCTCCTTGCGATGTTGCGGAATTGTAACAATATGATTGTTCCTTAAATTTCGATCGTGGACGTCACTACGAAATTTGAGCTTGTTATAAAGATACTGAGGTTTTTTATATTTCATTGTTTTATAACATAGCCATATGCAGTTTTCGCCTATTATGCATACCCAACCAACCTGCATCTTTTAACTTAGGTGAAATATGGTTTCTTCCAGATATTCCGTAAATAAAGCAAAGACAGCTATTTGGACTTTTTGGATACGCCTAACTTCAATATTGTCAAGGCAAGGCCCGTAAATGCAGTCACAATGATTGAAGACTGATAACACCAGAGAATTACAATTTTTAGCATGTGATCGGTTGCGGTTTTAAATAAGGCTTTAAGATCACTATTTATCTGGCGATTCGCCACATTACTATGAACTGAATCGAAAGACAAGTAAATTTGGGTGTCATGAGCATAAAGATGATAATGTCAGTGCTTGATATTTTTGTAGAATTATGAGGTATATAAAGTATAGAACAAAAGACCAAATATACTTCCCTGTGGAACACCAGAAGTTACCACTTGCCTTTCAGAAAATTTACCATTCAAAACCACTTGTTGTGACCTTCCGTATAATACGACGAGACAAATTTTCGAGCACCGTGTCCAAAGCCGAGATAGTTAATAAGAGAAACAAGTACTTTATGGTTGAGCGTATCGAAAGCTTTGGTGAAGGACTAAAAGGACCAGAGCGCTTATTTTGTTGTTATCATGTCCACGTAGAATGTCATCCGTTATGCCAGCAAAAGCGGTGGCACAGCTATGCATTGATTGAAATCCAGACTGCTTTTCGGGTAAAATATTGTTGATTTCCACAAAAGATCTTATTTGGATTTCAATTATTTTCTCCAAGATTTTTGAAAAAGCTGCCTCCTAGATATTTCATTTGTAAATGGTTTTAGTTATGTTGTAAAACAAAATTCTATTTTTAGTCGACGTTTTTCAACTTTTATGTTACATCTTCAGGACACATTCTATATCAGGATTCTATATCCTGCATAAACCACATATTATCAGTCTTTACCTACTCCGTTGGTCCGCAGATTTTTCCCAGATATTGTTGCTATGTTAGAATGGTGTATTATTCGGGATTAGGATTCAGTTAAGAAACAAAAGACTTTTTTTAAATTTTCGACGTTTCGAAAAGTTATTGTTGCATCCTCAAGAGACATATAGATTCTATATCCTGCATGAAACCCATATTATCAGTCTTTACCTGCTACGTTGGTCCGCAGATATTTCCCAGATATTAAGTTTCTAAATGCTTTTCGTTAACGATCTTCTTGTTGTTAGAGTGGTGTATTATTTGGGGAAATATCTGCAAACAAAGCAACATGATGTAGCAAAATGGCGGTATATGTCAATATAAAAAGTACTTATAGACTCTATTTTAAATTATGCCCAACAGTCAAGTGTCAAGTAGGTTGAAAGAAAATGGTAAAATATTGATAGAAATGAAACAAAATGGCGCCTAATAAAAAAAGTTGATAGTAAACATTTTTAAAGGCAGATCAACCCCGACCTCCTGATTCGTTATTCCAAGTACTCCAAAATTATTTTGAAATTTTGCCGAGATAAGTCATATTTGTTGGTATTTTTTTAGGTGTTAGTATTGCTAATAAAAATGACCCCTAAAAATTATATAGACTTTTTTCAATATTGTGTTTTTTTTTGCATAATTATTATTTAAGATTAGTGGGTTGAATGCCGGTTATTTTATCAAGAATGTTAAAACATAAATTCTGCACTTGGTTTCGAGATGCAAAGGTGTTTTATTTTTATTAATACATGATTTTAAAATGTGTATGTAATATTATAATAAATTTATAAAAAAGTCTTATTGGTTTCTGTTTCAGAATCTTCAGCAGCACACAACGTCATTTTTCTTTTTACCAATTCGAGAGGCGAAAATTTCAAACCTGGAAAGACCTTCACTCCTCTAAAGCTACTGGTCGACGAAATTAGGGAGCAAAATCGGATTTCGATACCTTTGAGTCGCATGAATATATTTTGTTTTGACAATGAAGCTTTTAGATACGCTGCAGCTCTTAAGAATGGAGTGCAACTCGAAGAATATATCTGGGCAGCTACAGAAGTCAGCTGGAATCAATCTTCCACAGAATTTTGGAGGTAGCTTAGTGTTGTATAGGGTGTACCTCCAGTGGCGTATTTACCCCCGCCCCCCTTAGAGCCACAAGTAGTATAAAATAGGGACATTTTTTCGGGATTGGCGGACAACCCCCCCCCTCCAGAGTCAGTGCTAGTTACACAAGAGTAAAGTAAAAAGTGTTTCTAAAATTTTTCCAGGAAAATACTTTTCTTCGTACCTTACAGCACAGAAATTTTCAATTAAGTATTTTTCATTCATTTTTTTTTCAAATTTCTACGTCTAGCGGCTGAATTATGTGTCGCATTAGAATAAAGAGTTACCAAAATGATTTCTGTTTCAGAACACAATCTATTAAGCGTTATAGTAAAATGAGAAAACGGTCTACCGATATTAAAAATTTTATTTAGCCGTCATTTTGTTTCGCTATCTTAAATTGAAACCCATATTGTCAGTCTTTACCTACTCCGTTGGTCCACAGATATCCCAGATATTAAGTTTCTGAATTGTCATTAACGATCCTCTTGTTGTTATATCAGAGTGATGTATTATTTGGGGTTAGGATCCAGTAAAAAAAATAAAGGCCTTTTGCAATTGCCGAGGCATCGCCAATTTACTGTTGCAACATCAGGACACGTATTTTAGATCCTGCATGACACCCATATTAGTCTTTACCTACTCCATTGGTCCGCAGATATTTCCTAACCCCAAATAGTACTCCACTCTAACATAACAACAAGAAGATCGTTCACTAAAGCCATTTGGAAATTTAATATATGCAAACCAACCGAGTAGGTAAAGACTGATAATATGGCAGTGGCGGCTCGTGGTGTTTAGGCTAGGGTAGGCGACAACCACAATAATTTCAAGAATAATGACGTTATAAGAAAACGTTAAGCCGCGTACACACTTAGCTGACAACTAAGTTTTATAAATTAAATTTATCCGCCTATCTTTTAAAAGGGCGAATTTACTTATTAAGACATCCGTAAAGTTATCAGCCTTCTGTAAGGAGCAGAACAACTCTTTTTCTATTGAAATTAGCGCAAGTGACGATAAACGTTCATTTTTTATTGTATTGCGAGAATACGTTTTTATTCGCTTTAAACAAGAGAAATGTCTTTCCACTGAGGTACTTGTAATAGGTATGGTAGCAATTAACGCAAAAAGCTTGTAACTTTCAGGAAATATTTCTTGAAGTTCATTTTTTACGAAATGTTTTAAAATTGCCTCGACGCTCAGCAATGCAAATTGTTCATCGTGATATATTACACTAAGCTCATTAATTAATTTTTGTTTGTCAAAGAAATTTTTATAAAAGTTGGTCACATTCGTCACAAATTCAAGCGGAAAATTTTTGCTATATTCTTCGAATTTTGAGGAATCCTCTAAAGAAAAATATAATAACTGAGACATATCTGCAAACCTAACTTCTATTTGTGTCACAATATTGTCAATTATCTCATAAAATAAAATGCGTAAAGAACTTTGCTCATCGCCTTTAATGGTGTCCGATAACTTAATTCTTTTTGACAATTGCCCTGAGTCCCTATTATTAAAAATCCTTGTTTGGGCTTGTTCAAATATTGTATTAAACATTGTCTCATTTCTCAATAACTTGATACGATCTCTTGCCATAAATATTTGCTTTTTACAATAGGTGATGTCCAATGATTTTTTCTGTAGAGTGTTGAAAAGGGGGTCAGTTATGTCAAAAATATGTTTATACACAGCGGTAAGAAACGAAAATTCTAAATCATTCATAAATTTAAGATATCCCTTGGCCCCGTTTATTGACTCAGCCGATGATGATTGGTCGTCAATAATTTTAGAAAAAACTAATTTTAGGCCTTCCCATTCAGAGTGCAAGATTTAAATGATTTTAGAACGGGAAGCCCACCTGGTGTCTGAACTGGAAGAAATCCTCTTTCCTATCGTCGAATCTAAAGTAAATGTCCGTTTTGCAGATTGATGAAAAAATCCGGGAATCGAGGACGCACTTGCGAAAAAAATTCGGCAATTTTTTATATTTTTTGAACCAGTTTGTAAAACCAAATTCAATCTGTGCGCACTACAATGCGTAAACAAAGCAAAAGGAGCATCATCTTTAACTTTTTTTTGCAAACCATTCAATGAACCTGCCATCACACTAGCACCATCGTAGCATTGCCCAACTAATTTTGTTTTATAATCGAAATTGCCTATGACTGTAACAATTAATCCATACATTGCGTCCGCTGTTCTGTCTTCGCTAACGTCATGAAAACCCAAGAAACTTTCTTTGATTTCACCGTATTTATTAACGTACCGAATTGAAATCGCACATTGGGACTTCTCAGAAATATCCGTAGTATCGTCAGCTTGCACTGCAAAAAACAACGACTCTTTTATCTCCCTATGAATTGTATCTGCAAGGTAATCGGAAATACAGGATATCAAATCATTCTGGATAGTTTTTGATAAACCAGAAAAAATATTTCCAATTTTTTTTAAATGTTGTTGTATTTCGTTATCACGTTTAATTAACAGATTAAAAGTTTCCCGAAAATTTCCCGCACTAACGGAATCGCTTTTTTCATTATGGCCTCTGAAAGATAATTCTTGCTTTGCTAGGTGACACGTAACATCGACCAAATAGCTCATTAGAAGTCTGTTTTTTCTCACCTCCTCATTATATAATTTAAGAGACAAAGAAGATTGTAATTGTAGCGCATCCTGTATAGTGCTACTGTTTTTTTCTAACCGCTTTAAACTAAGATAACTGCTTAAATGTTCTTTCGATGATTCGTGTTTTTTTATGGCCGCAGATAAATTTTTCAAATCAGAAAATCCCTGACGCACCCAAGTATTGTTTCTGCCTTTTGCCAAAAGTAAACATGGCCAACAAAACAAATTTTGTTTAAAATAGCTACCACATATCCACTGATGACTTTCGTACCATTGAGCTTTAAACGATCGTGAAAAAGTTTGGCCCTGTTTTTTATCAGGCTTTAAAATATTGAGAAGTGGCGTGGGGCGGCCAAAATAAATAACATCTTTTCGATCGTTTTCGTTTAGACGCGAAAATGGTGTCTCGCACAAAGAGCAAACAATATCATGCACCGGATTATTCGCCATGACTTTTTAAAAATCCATTAAAAAAAAACAAAGCAACGTAATGTACCTATATAAAATAGAACAAACCGGAAAAAACGCACTTAACCTACGGTCGACGCGACGGTAAATTCATCGAATATGAACCGTCCAACCCCTAAAACTAGCGAAACTACACTTAAAAGCAAAATATTTAATACCTAAATATGTCTATTAGAAACAAATAAAACAAAAATACTTATCCGTTTATCAGGATTTCTTCGTTTTTCTTCTGGCCAATGCCGATAAACAACCAAAATCACAAATTAAAGCACAGAAAAACTAGACGCGGTCGTAAAATAATAGTCAAAAAAACACACACGTATCACCGTTCAATGTTTTTATTTATTGATCGATATCAGAAAACGAGAGCGGTCAGAATGTAATTGACAAAATTTCAAATCACTTGACCGGAAATCCGAACGAACGATAATATTGCATCATACATACTATTTACGATTTTTACGAATTATAAATGAGATTAATGAGAATAGTAGCAGGTGGCCAACGTTGCCAAACGCAAAATTTGTAAATACGGTTTCGCAAGCCTGAGAAGAATTTCTTTATTTTTCTTGAAATGTACCTAGATTTTGTTTAAAAAACCCTTTCAAAACCACCCTAACAACATTGAAACTGCTTATTTTATTTTTTTTTATGGTTTGCAATGTTTGCATATGTAAGGCTGCCAACCGTCCCGGATTCTGCGGGACAGTCCCGGATTATCTTTAAAGGTCCCGCGTTACAAATAAGGTTAGAAATCGTCCCGCATTCTCTAATTATGTCCCTCAAGTCCCGAATTGCAACAAATCATATTCTAAGTTCCCATGTTTATCGGTTTAATAATACAGAGAAGTACCATTTTAAGAAGATTTGATTAAACTAAATTATGTGTTATAAATAAGCCTTAATTAAAAAAATACCAAAGTGTAGAAACATGTTTCATTTTATTATTATTAAAAACACCTCACCTAACCTAACATTTATGTTTAATGTCTTTAATTTTTTTGCTTTCGTATATAACAGAATGTTCGGATAATCAATTTAATTAATTAAAAAATTAATGCTGAAAATAAAGAATTTTAGAATATGGTTAATGCGCCTACAACGCATACTAAAATTTGTTGTGTCCCGCATTCGTAAATGAAAAAGTTGGTAGCCTTATGCATATGCATATTTTCTAAAAACGTAAAGCAGTTCAGGTGAAAATTCGAGAATTTGGCAACATTGCCAGATGAACAATATTGGAATCCAATGCGAAGACGTCAAATATTTGCCGAAGGCGGACGATCGTTTCGCCTACTGTAGTAGGCGTATGTCGGTCGCTGGTCGTCGGCGATGTGCGTTTTCGTGGGCTGGCTGGCTGCCGTAGAGAACATCTAAATTTAGGCGGTTGGGATATATCGCCTCTAAATGTACATAGGTTTCGCATGTATTCGATGTTTATTTAAATGTTAGGAATTTCTAAGGGAAACGCACGGGTTTTTTCGAAAGTTTTGTATATTTTGTGATGTTAAATGGTTAAATATTGTTTAATTGATATGAGATATTAGATTTTTTGGGCAGTATTTAGGCACGATTATTCAAGGGAAGGCGGCGCCTACCTTGCCTACCCTGACGAGCCGCCACTGTAATATGGCTCTCATGCAGGATATAAAATTTATATGTCTCCTGAGGATGCAACAATAAAGTTGCGAAACGTCGACAATAAAAAAAAAAATGTTTTTTTTTTACTGATAATATGGGTATCATGCAGGATATAAAATTAATGTGTCCTGAGGATGCAACAATAAAGATGCGAAACGTCAACAATTTAAAAAACTTTTGTTTTTTTTACTGAATCCTAACCCCAAATAATACACCACTCTAACATAACAACAAACAGATTGTCGACGAAAATCATTTAGAAACTTAATATCTGGGTAATATATGCGGAGCAACGGAGTAAAAGAACTGATAATATGGGTTTCAAGCAGGATTTAAGATCTATATGGGTCCTGTGAATTTATAATAATACTTGTTTTTATTACTGGATCTTAACCCCAAATAATACACCATTCTAACCAACGTTTTTTAACACTGTCCCGCCATATTGAATTTTTACCAAAATATCAGACCATCCCCATATGACCCTTAATTTTTTGTCAAAATTTGAAATCAATCGAGTAAGTATCAACTCAATGTTAGTAACACAGTTTTTAAAATTTAAAATAAATTGGATAAGCAGTTCTGTGCATAATAATTTTTTTTAACATTTCAGTACGCCGCCATTTTGGATTTTTACCAAAATATTACCAGGTCATCCCCATATGACCCTTAATTTTTGATAAAATTTGAAGTCAATCTGGTAAGTGGTATTTAAGCTATACCGCGAACTGACAAACAAACAGACCGACATACCGACAGATGGACCGACAGAATTGTTAAAACATATTTTTTTCGCATCTAGGATTGATCCTTAATTTTTGACCAAAATTTGAAGTAAATCGGGTAAGTATTCTTTAAGCTCTGCCGCGAACTGCCAGACAGACAGACCGACAGACGGACCGACGAAATTGATAAAACATATTTTTTGGCATCTAGCGACGCTAAAACCTAAAGATATGTTAAACCTGAGAGGGTGATTTTTTCACGTATTTCAAACATTTAATTTGCCCGCCATTTTGTTCGACCGTTTTGAATTAGTACCACTATTTTATTACTTGATTCCTATACTAATTAGTTACGGCACAGAATTTGAAATCAAATCATTTAGCAGTTTTTTCAGACTGAATTTTTAAATATCTTATTATGCCGCCATTTTGTTCCGCCATCTTGGATTCGTACCAAAATTTTACCACTTGATTCCAACATAATAGCTGCTGTTTTTGCAAAATTTGACATACATTAGATGAGTAGTTTTTTAATAATATTTTTTTTTAAATTTTACTAGGCCGCCATTTTGTTTTGCAAATTAGATTGTTACTAAAATGTTATCAGGTCATCCCCATATGACGCTTAATTTTTGACCAAAATTTAAGGTAAATCGGATAAGCAGTTTTTTAGATACGCCGCGAACAGACAGACAGACAGACCGACGGAATTGAGAAAACATGTTTTTCGTCATCTAGGTGCCCTAAAATGTGAATCTGAAAAAATCTCGCAGTCATTTTTTTCCCTTTTACAAGGGTAGTAATAAGTAGAGAAAAATGTCAAAATACCCCTGCTATTTTGAAACAAATGGCGTCATCATGTATTTTAATCTATTTTTTTTTTGATAAATTCTCATATTAAGTTCTGGCAATTACAAACATAAATTCTAACAATTGAATTTGTTCTAATATTACTAAAAAATACCAAAATAAATTTTACTGTTTCATAGTCATATGTCGTGATCAGGCTTTTGATCGAACGTTTCGTTTCATCGCCATCGTCAGTAACTAGCACTAATGATGGATTTTCGGCTTGAAACGTCGAATGTATGTCAAGTGTGTTAGGTCATTGAATTTAGAATTTAAATTAAAGTTAATTAAGCATAAAATGGAATTTTTTGCCTATTTAAAAACAAAGTTGATGATAGTTGTGAAGAAACGAAATGTAGGATTGAATACAGTGACTTTATACAGAGACAGTGGCGACAATAGAGCCCATCCGCCATATTGCTGCTAAATTTCTGAAGGTTTAAATGGGCGCACACATATTATCGATAGTTTTTCGCAAAATATGACTGAATTAATCAAGTTTAACACATTAATATGAAAAAATTGGATCAGCTAAATGGTTAATTATTAAATTTTTAATCAATTTTGGTTTAGAAAGAGATATATGGCCCACAAAAAAAAATCGAAATTTAAATTTCCCGCCTTTACACTGACAAATTCTGTCAGGGCCACCTGTAAATGTGAGGTTATGTGTCATGTTATTGTTATTATTGTATCAATTTTTATTGCAAATATTGAAAATACTGTGTGAATTGCAAAATGCTTGTTTATGAAAAGTTTTGCTAGTTTGCTACCCTACCGTCAAATTATGTTATTGTTAAATTGCCACATGTTCTTAAATTTAAAAAGAGCTTGAGTTAAGTTCAGTTTCAACTTGGCAGAGCAAGGAAGCAAAAGTTTTTGGTGGCATAAATTCAGTTTAATAAATAAAACCACTTTCAAAATATTAGTTATCAGTCACTTTCCAGTTTCCACACTGAGTGTTTAAATTTGGTGGTGTTGTGTCGTAATTAGATTTAAAAAAGTTTTAAAGGAGCCATTTAAATTGTGTTGTGTAAAATGTGTTGTCTCTTGTAAGCTGGAAAATCAAATCCAATTATATTTTTGGAAAAACAGAGTATTAAGATAAATACCTAGGTGTAATCGTTGACCCTGAATTGACATTTAATTTTCAAGCTGATGATACCGCTAAGAGAGAGTCTGCAGGATGTATAGGTTTATAATTAGCAATACTAATGACTTTACCAAGTTCACGGTGCTTCAAGAAGCTGTATCATACCTACTTATGTCAGAAATTTGTTAGACTCTTAAGATAGTTTTAGGTATATAGTCTGTTTCTGTTAAAGTAACTAAATAAATATGTTGAGTTTGAGTAATAAATAAAAGTCAATAGCTACATAGATGTTTTAGTTAATAAGAAGTACCGTACTACCGTATCCACCTTGTCACCTAGGTCACAAGTTGGATACACTTCTGAATGTAGTACTAGACTGTAAGCGGCAAGTAACAAAGCAGGTAACAAAAGCATCAGTTACTCACAAGTAGCAGCACTCAATAATGACCTTAATACTGATTATGTAGGTAAATATAATAAAATTAGAAAATATTAAAGATCAATAAAAGCCATAGTGATTATTCTAAATATTTATTTTAATACTATACCTTTTTAAAGATATTTATTAAATAAAAAATATACAAAATTTTATACAGATGATCCACTAATACTAATTAACATTAACAGGTATTAATACTAGTCTTATGTGCTCAGAGCTAATTTTATACATTATATAGTTTTAACAAATCAAAGCACTATACATTGATAATCCAAACTACAGATTACTAGCAAAATACACAAAAAACACTTTTTTCAAATACTGTTCTAGACAATACTAAAATTTGCAATCTTTCATTTACAAATTTATCACAAACACTGATTACAAGCAAAAAGCAGGTGAACCAGGCTTAAACACATTTATTCATATGGCCAATGGCTTAGAACTTATTGTTTCTATCGATATTCGTTTTAATAATCACAAAAACTAATAAAATAATACACTAAAACAAAAAATCTCATAAGAAACCCATTTAGGCAAAAAGTAAACAAATCGATTTTTGCAGCAATATGGCCGCCAGGACCACGTGACGCGGAGAACCAATCAAAAATTGGTTACCCTATTGTCGCCACTGTCTCTGTATAAAGTCACTGTAGGATTGAACATCTAGCAGCGCCATCTTGTGAGGCAGAAAAAGTAACAGTAAAAATGCGGAATTTATTTTGTTATATCGCTTCAAATAGAGTCAGAAAAAAATAAAAACGGAATTGCGGATATTTGGTTTTTTTTAATATCTTCGGAAATATTCGGAATTTTCAAATGTTTAAGACCGCATTTTGATTGGCATGCAATTGCGCAACTTTGCCCTAATTTAACCGACTTTGTATCTGTTATAGTTTCCGATATCCCGATGATACGCCTCGAATTTGGGACACCCTGTACATTGAAAATCATTACTTTTTCAATCAATCAGTGGAGAATGGGAGTTTATTTGTATCATTTTAACTTAAATAAACGTGGCTCTCGGGGGACGGGGGGAGGATTAACCCCTGAACCCCCTTAAATACACTACTGGATCATTCTAAAAGACAGCTCGTATTTTTAGCGAATTTTATATTCGAAAAATATAATTTTGACATTTTTAAGAATGCTAATGTACATCACCCAACTTGAGCCCCACGACCTGAAGAAGACCATCTCAATTAACGACGCCAAGGCAATGGCCAGCCACCTTACACAACCTGCCACAGAGATCGTCCAACTTATTGATGATAACATAAAGATGTTGAGACAGCAAGCTAACGATTTATCCAAAGCTCAGTTAACGAAAGAGGAACTGGTGAAAAAAATGCGTACACCGCAGCTTGACATCCGAGTGGAAGAACTTGACTCACCCCAGACCGTTTGCACGCATCCTAGGTGTACAAGCCTTCATGTGGTGAGAATAAACTTTAGAAATATCGAATATATTTTTTTTAGCGTGTTTTAGGTTGAGTGATGGTCAATAAAACGCACATAGAAAATCTATTGTTGTAATTAGTCGACGTTTCGAACTCTATGGGGTCATCTTCAGGACTATACAATGTGATTTTCCGTGTTAAACTTAAAAATATATATTTGGTGGAACGTTATTTAGATGGTGGGTATTTTGTGTGTTGTTGATACCATTTAGTATGTGTTATTATTTATTATTACTTCTCCTATATTAAGTGGTATCAACAAAATACAAAATAGCCACCATCTAAATATAGACTTATGAATTTTTTATCTTAAAATCATGCACAGGTTAACCTGATTAAATATTGATATTCAATCGTAAAACACCCTGTATAGTTAAGTTATGGTTAATCGAAAGTGTGGTGGTTATTTCAGGTAAATGGTATTCGCAAAATTCACTACAATCAAAAATGTTGCATAGGATGTTTGGTGACTTTCGTAACTCCTGAGGTTATTGGAAATCCAGCGCTGTATTTTTGTTCCGCTTTCAAATGGGACTCATCTTGCAGAGTTTGTAAACACGGCATGGACTTCCATCAGCATATCTATTACATCACAGAGGTTAGTCCAAGAATTGTTTTTATAACTTTTTACTAATTCATATCAGTCATAAAGCAGCAACTTGTAATTTAATAGGTATTATCACCGAACATATCTCGCTTATCGATGCTACTATTTCACAGCAGAATTTACTGAATCTCAGCTCTTGTTTGGCAAAACGCATATACAGTAAAGGTGTGCAAAAAGTAACTATTCGTTATTCGAGTACTCGCTACTTACATGGAACCGAAGTAACGGATACTTAATATATGCCTGCCACAGTTACTGCCTACAATTACGAACATTTCGGTTCCTGAACGGCGATGCATGGCATCGTAAACAGCTGATCTCAGATCTGAATTTCGTGTAATTTGGGCTGCCGCGGTTTCTTTCATTTTCAGCTTTGAAATTTACAAGATATTTGGTGTGTTCATTGTTTGTGTTTGTTTTGTGCAATAGAAAGAGAAAAGATAAGTAGTGCAAGGAAAAATTAAATTTTTTGGGTTTACTAGGACCTGTAATTCCGCAATATATTCAAATTCTTTAATTAATGTTAGTGTACAAAATGGTACTTACACAGGTCAACAAATCAGATATAAAATAATGTAATACATTTTTAAAAATAGACATTACAATACACATTAAAATAATATAAAATAATTTAATTTTAGTTTTATTTAAAAAAAAAAAATTTTGATACCCAAAAACCAGAGTACATTACACATTAAAATACTTAACTATTTAAAAATTCCTCAACACTGTAGAAGGCACCTTCCTGTAGTGATGTCTTTATTTTGTGTTTATAAGACTTTAGTGGCAGATTTTTTATATCTGCTGGTAATCTGTTATAGAGTCTCACAGACAAGCACCCAGGGCCATCCCGACATCGTTCCAGACGTCGATAGGGTGGAAGAATGTTGGTTTTTTGCCTGGTATTGTGGCTATGAACTTCACTATGCACTCTGAATTCTTCTAGGTTTGTTTTTATATAAATTAGATTTTCAAGAATAAACGCTGAGGGCAAAGTTAAAATTTTTTGATGTTTAAAGGCTAGCCTACAATCCTCCCTGTAACCAAGCCCAGCCAAAATCCTGACCGCCTTTCTTTGCATCCCGAAAAATCTATTCGCTCCAGGAGCATGTCCCCAGACCAACGATGGATATGTCATAACTGAATGGAACAAAGCATAATATGCATTTCTTAGTACAGCATAGGATACAGACTCCGAGAGATTTCTCAATGCAAACAAACTACTACCTAGTCTCTTAGCAAGACAATCAGTGCGTACATCCCACCTGAGACCAGGATCCAAGTGGACACCCAGAAATTTTACTGATTTGTGTTGCTCATTCATGTGTGCGGTATCTCTAAGGGAGAAAACAATCATTTTGGTTTTATCTTTATTTAGTAGTAGTTCATTTGCACTGAACCACCCCTCAGCTCTAGAACGGGCTATATTCAGATCATGCACAGCTTCCCCCAGGGTACTTGCAGCTACAGAGATCGTCGTATCGTCTACAAACAGGGTGAAACCTGCTATGGTTTCTCCCAGTGGTAGACCATTTATATATATTAGAAACAAAATCGGCCCAAGTATTGATCCCTGAGGTACTCCCTCAGCAAGCTCAGCCTCCGCAGACTCCAACCCCCTCACTCTGACAGTCTGAACACGGTTTTGAAGATAAGAGGCTATTAATTGAACTGCCACATTGTTAAAATTGTAGTGTTTGAGTTTTTTAACAAGAATACTGTGCGATACACAATCAAAAGCTTTGCTAAGATCACACATCAAAGCAGCATTAAAGTATTTACCCTCAAAAGCATCCTGGATTCTTTGAACCAAGTGCAAAATACCCATGGTAGTGTTACGTCCTCCTCGGAAACCAAACTGACACTGGGAGAAACAAGAATTGTTTTCAAAAAACTCTATTATTTGTACAGACATGCACTTTTCAACAATTTTGGAAATGATAGGCAAAAGTGAAATCGGTCTATAATTAGATGCTGTGTTCTTATCACCACTTTTATAAATAGGGACAACTATGGCTTTTTTCAGAATGTCAGGAAAAATACCCAAGTTCAAACAGATATTAATCAATTTTGTTAGTGGATATATTATTAAATTTTTTACTGTTTTGATTATCTTAATATTAAGTCCAATAACGTCATAACTGGCTTTATTTTTTAAGTTACTTATAATGTCTCTCATTTCATTAAAACTAACCTCACGAAAGTTAAAAGCAGTGGGAATGTTTAGATGTTTTAAATTATTTAAAGGTTCAATATTTGACTTTGGTATACTTTCAAGTATATTTTTTGCAATGCTACTAAAGTAATAATTGAAGTCATTAGCTGTTATAGAAGTATCTATCTCATCTTTAATTAACCTGCCCGTGCCCCTGTTTATGATGTTCCACATAGTCTTTACTGGATTAGCTGAGGAGGAAATAAGCCTTTCATTCGCAGATATTTTAGAATTTCTTATTGCCTCTTTATATTCTCTTTTATACATTTTATAGCAAGTTGTCTCTCATTCTCCTAAGCCTTTCATCAAACCATGCTATATTTCCCCCCTGGTCCGACCTTACAATATAGTTTTTTTTGTGAAAATGCAGACTCGCAGTTTTGCTGTTATATACTAATGAACATAACAAATTTATCATTAATGTTTATTTCAGGATTACTAACAAAATCAAAAGAACTACTCTCAATCAAGCCATAAAAAATGTGTAATCCAGCTTGAGTTAATGGTCTACATGTTTTATTCAGAGACTGGATTGGACGCCTATCTGGTAGCATAACACTCAGAATCTGGGCCCTATGATCAGATACCTCCGGATCTAAAATGACCGACTCAAAATTTTCCTTAGAAAAATTTATGAAAATGCCATCCAAACAAGACTCATTTCTTGTTGGTTCAGAGCTTGTGATTAAAAAGTTATTACTAATTAAAACATCGTCTAAGGTAATTGTATTTGCATCGGGCTGTTCAAAGTGCACATTGAAGTCCCCCGCAACCACTATATTTTTGTTTATACCCACCTTTTAATAGTTTCATCCATGACTTCAAGAAAAGTATCGAAATGGCCCACTGGCGACCTGTAGACAGCCAATATATATAAGTTAAGTTGTTTTAAGGAAATACCACAAATTTCTACACATTTTTCAATATTTAGATTTTCAATAGCTTCTACTGGATGTGCCTCTACAGTGTCCTTTACAAAAATAGCAGATCCGCCCCCTACATAGTTTTCCCTAGCTGTAAAACTAATGCAGACAAGATTTCCTATTCGGCAATTCTTTAACTCGTCTTTCGTTAACCAATGTTCGGTAAGGCATAGTACATCGATTTCTTTGTCCGTCAGAAAGGCTTCTAGTTGGTTTTTCTTGTTTCGTAAAGATCGAACATTGATATTTACTATTTTGATCCAGGTATCTTTTGCTTCTAGTGGCTCCCGAGCTGCTTGGTTACCAAGGGCGCTCGGCGCTGCAGATTCATAAAATTATTGATGCAGACTCCCTGAGGCCATAGTTCTGCTGACATTACAACTTCTGGTAGGTTAGCAAGTACTGTTAATTTAAAAGCATCTTCTCACAGATATAGTTCTCACTTGGATGGTTGACTCTAAGGTATTCTAAAATATCCTTTGCTTCAGTTTTCGGATCAAGTCCCGAGATAAACATTAAAGATGGTTTTGTTGCTACATTAAGTGAATTTATATTTACATTTGTGCCTCTAATTGGTTGAGGGCGACTTAATTTACTGCGTTTTTGTCTTTCAACGCGAATCCATCCACTT
The DNA here is from genome assembly GCA_030620095.1 of Kuschelorhynchus macadamiae. NCBI lineage: Eukaryota > Metazoa > Arthropoda > Insecta > Coleoptera > Curculionidae > Kuschelorhynchus > Kuschelorhynchus macadamiae. Next base: position 965,305 of record JAUTXW010005465.1, on the reverse strand, counting down.
GATTGGTTTTCTTTGTTTTCTTTTTCGCTATCAGCAGAAATAGAAATTTTTGGTTTTAGGTTCATAAAATCTGGTCCACACAAAGTCGATTCTGTGCGATTTTCAATATCGATACTGCTCTCATTTGTATTTTCATAATTTGACGTTTGTTTAGGAAATTCTAAGATTGCCGAATTATCTGATTTCGGTGTGCGAGATTCATTTTTCTGTTTCTTGGCGACGCCATCTACTGTCTGGGTTTGAAGTTTTGTTTGCGCTTGCTCCTGGATTAAGCTGTTATCATTTTGTTGAGAATGACTGGAATTTGATTTCTGCTTTCCTGAAATATTTCCTTGTTTTTTTCCTATATTGATGTTATGACCTGAGATAACTAATATTTAAAATGTTCTGGCTTTAGATTAAGAAAAGTTGGCTAAGGAAAATTTGATTTAAAAGAGACTGGTTTATATCGAAAAGAAAATAAGGACTGGGTGGTAATTTTTTTAAATTGTAATAGTATAGGATTATTTTATATTTTAAAAATTTTGCGCCCCTTAGACATTTCGCCCTTGGTTTTTGAAAATAGTGGGCTCTTAATCAATAGTCAAATTTCATCTCCCAGTCTTAAATAAGGGGGAGTTTTAGACAGATAAATGAAAAAAATCATAACTTCGTATCCATGAAAGTTAAAAATCTAAAAAAAGTGTAGGACCAATGCATTATTGCATATAACATATAACTTTTTCTTCTGCCTTATTTATATTCTTCTTATTATGACTAGCTAAATTCCAGGCCTGTCACCTGACCCGGACGGCTTGTTTACAGTAACACCATTTTTTTATTACTTCCCAATCGAATGCTTTCTTTAAAAAATGATGACGCCATCATGCCGCCTCGATTCCCAGAAACGAAAATACATAACAATACATTTTCGATATTTCTTCCATTCTTTCTTTAAACAATAAAATTTGGTAACTCACTGACTTAAATTAATAAATTAGAGGTAATTTTGGTGTTTTTATTAATTTTTAGTGATCACAATAGTAGTTTAGGGAAGATATTTTAATTGGACGATGGTTAATAAAACGCACTTAGACAATTTAATGCTGCAATCAGTCGTCGTTTCGACTTATATGAAGTCATCTTGAGGACTATACAAATGTGATTATCTGTGTAAACATTAACTATATACAATTTGCGGAATATTATTTAGATGGTAGGATTTTTCATATGTTGTTCGTACCATTTAGTATAGAGCATTGTATATACAGGGTCACTCCCGCAGCTCACCTCCCGTCTTTTATTATACCTTAACCATTTATTTTAGAAAAAATATTTAAAAGCCACTATATGCTGTTGATTAGAGAGCACATTTTAAAAATATTCTTGATTATACAGGGTGTTACAAAAAATAGTGGCGCATAAGAGTTGTATTTTTTTAAATGGAACACCCTATATTTTTTTACATTTTTGAAACACTCTTTACCTAGTCTACAGACTCCTAGAATAGTATCTCTCTTTTTTTAATAGTTTCGGAGAAAAAAGGTAAAATCGAAGAAAAAAAAATTATAGTCTACATTTAAAATATTTATAAAAATTAGATAAAACATCTTAAAAGCTAAGGTAACCTAGTCGCTTACTGCAAAAGGTTTATAGTTATTCTGCTATGAGTATTATAAGTCTTACTTATACAGGGTGACCCAAATTCCATGTCAAACGTTGCAAAATAAAAAATAATTTTTCTCCATTTTTTCAAATGGAACACCCTATATATTTTTTTTCTGTCCGGTACAGAATTAACAGATCAACATTTTTCATTATTACACTTATCTCAAAATTCCTGAAGGTTTTTGAAATATTCTTAAAAAACTAATGTTGTACTTTGTTTTTCAGTACGATAATTGAATAAACTCAATAGTAATATGGAAAAATGGAACACCCTATATATATTTTTTTTCTGTCCGATACAGAATTAACAGATCAACATTTTTTATTATTACACTTACCTCAAAATTCCTGAAGGTTTTTGAAATATTCTTAAAAAACTAATGTTGTACTTTGTTTTTCAGTACGGTAATTGAATAACCTCACTAGTAATGTTCATAAGTAAGCACCTTCGCGATTTTGAATAATAAATAGGTCGGCGTAGTTATAGCTATGGGAAAAAACCTAAAATCCCAACATTTTTTGTAATTATGTTTACCGCATAAAATTTGAATTACTGCCAAGAGTTAAGCCGTAGAGACGTTTTACATGCTGCAGGTCTTCCTACAAGTTGCAAGAGACTTGCACAAAGGCATACGCTGACACTTGCAATTGAAATACAACTGCCGCTTTACAGTCTGCAAGACAAATTGCGCGCAATATCTTGCAGGTGCAACCCTTTGCTGCAAGAAACTTGCAGCATGTAAAACGGCCTTAACCTTTATTTAATATTATTGACAAGTGTTGCCCAAATTATTAACTAGAATTTAAGTAGGCCATGAAAAACAAATTGTCTAGAAACTGTCAAACAACTAAAACATATCGGCAATTTACTTATTCGTTTTTTAAGTTTTACAAATTGAAATAATTATCGGATTTTTCATATAGTGGTCTTTACCTTCTACGTAGTTCATTTTTCGTTTGTTTGCGTCACTGTTTAGAAGTTTTATTTGAACGTTCTATCGTCATGGAGTACACCCGCGAAGAACTGGTTGATATGGTTTTTGTGTTAGGAGAATCGCATAGAAATGCCTTTTTGGCCAGTAGGATTTATGCGCAAAATTATCCAGAACGAAGGCACCCAGACAGAAGGAGCATGACGAACTTATTAGAGAGATTTATGGCAACGGGAAATGTAAATTATACAAGACCAGTTAAAAATAGGCCCGTTCGAACGGAAGAAAATGAATTAGCTGTGCTATTAGCTGTCACGGAAAATCCTTCTGTTAGCCAAAAAGCAGTCGGGGATGCCGTAGGAGTAAGCGAAAGAACTGTTCAGCGAATTTTAAAGAGCCATAAATTTCATGCATATCATATTCAGTTGCATCAAGAACTCCTTCCAGCAGATTTTGAGAAACGTGTTGATTTTTGTAATTGGGCACAAGCTAAAATTAGGTTAAGCTTTGATTTTTTTGATAAAGTTTTATTCTCTGATGAGGCCACATTTCATAAGAATGGATTTGTAAATCGTCATAACTACCATTACTACGCCGACCATAATCCAAGAATTTTTAGGCAGCTTGATCTACAACACAGATGGTCAGTTAATGTGTGGGGGGGAATTATTGGTGAACATGTTATTGGTCCCCATTTTTTTAATGGACATTTAACTGGAGCCATGTATCTCGACTTCCTAGAAAATCACTTGCCAAATTTGTGCGAAAATTTGCCGGTTAATCTGAGAAATTCAATGTGGTTGCAACAAGATGGTGCTCCAGCACATTTTTCGTTGCCAGTTAGGGATCATTTAAATAATAATTTTCCAGATCGATGGATTGGAAAACAGGGAGCAAGTGCGTGGCCGCCCCGGTCGCCTGATCTAACGAAATTAGATTTTTTTCTATGGGGCTACGTTAAGGAAATTGTTTACAACAAACCTCCAACAACTCCCGAAAATATGCAGCAACGGATTAGAACCGCATTTCAAAGTATTACGCCCGAAGTATTAAGAATAGTAGGAAGATCTTTTCATACCCGTCTTCGTTTATGCCTCGAAGAGAATGGAAGACATATCGAACATATGTTCTAAGTAAAAATTAATTTTAGCAATAATTAGATATTTGTTAATAATGTTAAATAAAGCTGTTACACCTTAAGTCGAGTCTTAACTCTTGGCAGTAATTTAAATTTTATGCAGCAAACGTAATTAGAAAAAATGTTAGGATTTTAGGTTTTTCCCCATAGCTAGAACTACGCTGACCTATCTAATATTTAAAATCGCGAAGGTATGAACATTACTAGTGAGGTTATTCAATTATCGTACTGAAAAACAAAGTACAACATTAGTTTGTTAAGAATATTTCAAAAACCTTCAGGAATTTTGAGATAAGTGTAATAATAAAAAATGTTGATCTGTTAATTCTGTACCTGACAGAAAAAAAAATATATAGGGTGTTCCATTTGAAAAAATGGAGAAAAATAATTTTTTATTTTGCAACGTTTGACATGGAATTTCGGTCACCCTGTATAAGTAAGACTTATAATACTCGTAGCAGAATAACTATAAACCTTTTGCAGTAAGCTACTAGGTTACCTTAGCTTTTAAGATGTTTTATCTAATTTTTATAAATATTTTAAATGTAGACTATAATTTTTTTTTTCTTCGATTTTTACCTTTTTTCTCCGAAAGTATTAAAAAAAGAGAGATAATATTCTAGGAGTCTGTAGACTAGGCAAAGAGTTCCAAAAATGTAAAAAAATATAGGGTGTTCCATTTTAAAAAATTCAACTTTTATGCGCCACTATTTTTTGTAACACCCTGTATAATCAAGAATATTTTTAAAATGTGCTCTCTAATCAACAGCATATAGTGGCTTTTAAATATTTTTTCTAAAATAAATGGTTTAGGTATAATAAAAGACGGGAGGTGAGCTGCAGGACCCTGTATATGTATGCTGTATATATCTATAAAATTTAGTAGAATCTATGATGTTTGTATTATAATTAAGTATTATAATTATTTTGTTACTTTTATTAAGTTTTTTTATTAATTATATACTGCCAAATGTTCATGCAATATATACATATCACATATATTATTTTTCAAATTAGAAAATTAAGGTTTTAAAGTTTATTTGTATCTAAGTTTAGTTTCGAAATTTCGAATGAAAAAGTTGCAATATAATATTTTATATTAATTTGTTGCGAATTAATAAAAAAAAAATGTATAATTTATAATGTTGCCGATATTTCCAGTATATTACTATGGCAGTGCTCCTCACCTCTCTACATTGTATTGTTCAATGTATAAAAAAAATATATGTTTAATTTCTTTTCCACCTGTTTAAATTATAATCGGTACTGATTGAAGTGAATACAATCATCTTTCTATCTGTCTTTATAGTTGCCGTTCTCGTTACATTTCTTGAGCCTTAAGCTTAAAGTCGTGGTAACTAAAACAACGAATCTTGAAACGAGTACCCGAGTAACGGATCCGAAGTAACGAATACGGATTCGAAAAGTAACGAATAGTTACTACTACTCAAAAGTAAATTAAAGTCCCACCACTAATATACAATACAGGCTGTAATATGTATGGCCCGAGAGCATTAACAGTCTGATATACCGGGGTGTTTAGATAGTAACCGATCGCTGACTGGCATATTCAGTAAGAGTCGCGCTAGCCATTCACCTGGCGTTCGACTCGGATTGTTTATACTTGCTACTTTTATAGAACCAAAGATATCCAAAATAAAAGCAAATTGAAAAATGTTCTTTGTACTACTTTAGGCGTAATATTGGTTGGTTCTTATTTTGTTTTTATTAGTTTATTTTAAACTAATAAAAATAATGATATTGTTAGCAATATAAAATGCAAGCATAACAAAATGGAAAGCCGTTTAAGAAAAATGTCTAATTGTTTTCTATATTCGGGAAGCATCCGCTTTCGATTAAAAACATTAAACTATGATATTTTTTTTAAATTATAACATTAAGGAAGAAAATACATGCGTAAAACGTTACATAAAAATACGTTTAATTTGATGTATGAGATTCTATATTTACGAACATTTTAGTCATTTAATAGATCTATTACTATTTTTTTTTGAGTAATTAACAATAATCTAAAAACCTAAACTGAGGAAAACCTATATTTTTAATTTAATAATTAATTATACTCGTATCTATAATTTTTAATTTTAATAGCTAGTTTGGCCAAGGTGTAGATTATTTTGTTCTTCTTTTAGTATTAAAATGTCTATGAGTTCTTGAATTTAAATTACACCCTGATAGTGTTTTTACTTATTTCCTTACAACTATAATGCTTCCTTTTTTGGATAAATAATATTAATTTTGCACCCAATCCACTACAACAAAACAACAAGAAATTCTTATATTTTCAGCTATAAATGAAGCATAAAGCGGACTAAGTAGAATTTTATTATAAACTTACTTGGTTAAATGTTGAAGTTTATTTATCATAATTTTCAACTCAAAGTAAGTACATTAAATTCCTACATACACAAAAAAAGGTTATTTGAAAATATTTGAAATATATAGGAAAAATATTGATGGAGCAATAATATTTTACGTATACTTTTATTTTTAAAATCTTTTAAACACTGTGAAAATATCCAAAATTTTCCTAGTAATATATAATATTAGGAAAGTACATTATGGTATTGTTATTTTATAAAAAGCGTAAACAATTTTTTAACCAGAAATGGTTTCCTCATTTTGTATTTTCGAACATACAAATACACATTTTTTTTTTTTTAATATTTTTATTTTTATTATATTATTAATATTTTGTGGATCTGATAACTACGGAGGCGTAGAAGGGCCACAATTTTTTTTATTTTTTAATTCCGAGTTTAAAGTCGGAATTTAACAAAATTCTGAGTTTAAAGTAAGAATTTAACAAAATTCTGAGTTCAAAGACGGAATTTAATAAAATTCTGAGTTTAAAGTCGGAATTTAACTAAATTCTGTGTTTAAAGTCAGAATTTTCCGTACGATTGTATACAGACTGGAACCAAAAAAACAAGTTCAATATCCTTGTTTGAATAATGGCAAATGCGCTATGAATTGTTCCACAAAACTACAGATAGTTAAAAAATGATAAAAGGGGGGAGGGTATAAAAAAAAAGTTTCCTGTTTTGATTTTTGAGTGTTAAAAGTCCCTGACAAATTTAACATATGTTTAAATAGTTCATTTTATATATTTTTATTTATTTCTATTGCTGAAAAAAATGCCAAAATTAATACAAGAAAACATATGTATTGAAAGGTTTACAAAATAAAAAAGGTAATACAAAACGATAAATAAGTCTTAAGAAACGGTTCATATATGTTTCAACGATGTAAGGGTGTCTCGCGAAACATACTGACAGATCTCCCCCTCTGTTTCAGGGTGATTCAAGTTGAGTGTCCTATTAGAAATATCTGGAGAACCAACGAATAGGTTGTTTTGAGAATTTGGCTTTGGCCATAGATGAACAGAATATACTCTCGTTATAAAATATTTTATTTGTTTTTTAAATGAAATGCCCTATATTTTATTAAATTTTTATATTTTTCTAAAAAATCCAAGCACTTATTGAGTTACTTGTCTCATGCCTAAATTTAACTGTTTTCGAGAAAATGGCGCTTGAACAATGACAATTTTGACCCTTTTAAGCTCGGTAAATCTCAAACGAGTTTACTTGATACGAAATGGATTTCTGTCTTAATATTTAATTATCTATCTCCTGACACCAATTTCAGGTTTGGCAGGAGACGTCAAAAATGGATTTCGTTAAATTCTGTCTTTAAACTCAGAATTTAGTTAAAATCTGACTTTAAACTCAGAATTTCGTTAATTTCTGACTTAAACTCAGAATTTAGTTAAATTTTGACTTTAAACTCAGAATTTTGTTAAATTCTGACTTTAAACTAAGAATTTGGTTAAATTTCGACTTGAAACTCAGAATTTTGTTAGATTCTGACTTTAAACTCAGAATTTTGTTAAATTCTGACTTTAAACTCAGAATTTTGTTAAATTCCGACTTCAAAGTCAGAATTTAAAAATAAAAAAAATTGTGGCCCTTATGCGCTTCCGTAGATAACATATATTGTTATATTGACTTATTTCAACAAAAAAATCCAGTTGAACGGTTTATTAAATATTTAAATCTTATCAGATCTCTAGAGTTCATTTGTATTAGCCCCTGTATCAGTCGCTCAGAAAGTAACGTGAATGTAGCTCTACAAAATTCCTCTCTATATATTAGAAGACGGCGCCGCTCGACCGCTTGTAGCGTGGAATGTGGCGGCTCGGCTTTACAGGCTCAGCTTCAAAGTACCGATGTCAAGTGACCCTTTTTGTCTTGTTCATGTTCGGTGGTATTATCGAATATAAAGAAAAACTAATATAGAAAACATAAATGATCTAGTGCAGAGGTCGCCAACCCGTCGATTGCGAGCTACCTGTAGCGCAAGAGAAATTCTGGTAGCTCGCAAAGCGTTTTTAAAATATGGGTAAACGATATGCAGCCAATGCGACGTCGCCCTGCTAGAATCAACTAGAATTGATCAGCGCGAAAATGCGCTTGGGTTCGGGAACGATCTGGCTTGCTTTGAACGGTATAAATACGTAAGGTCCGGCGGCCAGGCGCAGTTTAAAACTGAACGAGACAAAATTTAGCGGTTTGGTTAGCGTTGGCCAGCAATTAAAAATATGGCAAGTAGTCGTAAGAAAGTGAAAACATACTATTTCCATTCGTAATGGAAAGAACAGTATTTTAACACAGAAGTTAAACGCAAAAATGTGTGTTTGTTATGTAATAGTTCTGTCTCCGTTGCTAAAAAAGGAAATATTGAGAGGCGTCATAAAACTGTACATTCAAATTTTGAGAAGTCATTCCCATTACATTCTGCCGCTAGAAAGGAAAAACTGAAACAATTAATAAACCAGTTAATTATACAACAATCAGTATTTTTAAGAACAGTCGACAAAAATAAGGCCGCAACTGAAGTGTCATTACGTGTGTCCCAGATAATTGCACAGAAGAAGAAACCTCATGAAGACGGGGAAATGATAAAACAGGCATTTTTAGAAGCTGCAGATTCATTATTTGACAACTTTCTGCTAATACAGTGATGAGATGAGAAAAAGTAATGAGTAATGATATTTTTTTACAGTTGAAAAGTGACTTGCATAATTGTTTTGACACCTCCCAAATGGCCATATTACGTTATATTTCGATAGAGAATATTTTTCTCATTTCAAAAATGTAGGGGAGGTCGGGTACAGTTGTAACGCGGTACAAATGTAACAGCGGCTCCTAAAATTTACTAAATTAATTTTTAACTTTGGCAACTACGCGTTATTACAGCTTGCATTCATACACAAATGTTCTGGAAGTACGGCGAATTTACACCTGACGAATAGTGAAATATATTAAAATATTTATTTCAAAGACGTAAAGTAAAATTGTGATTGTGTTAAAGTTTTTCTCATAATATCTGGTAAGTAAAGTTGTTAAATGTTTCTGTGTGGTTAAATATTTTGTGAAATATGTGTGATTAAACACCTATGGTGTATTTGAGGTTATGTTTCTGCTAAGTGAATAAAAATGTGCTCCAACGTTGCCAGGGTACAAATGTAACATTTCAAATGGGTACAATTGTTATTATTGTAAATTATTGTTTTTAGCATTATGCCGCGTCAAAGAATAAGAAAAACTGAGAGAGGACCATCAGATGATATTATGAAAAGGGCAGCCAATATGGTTATAGAGAGAAATTTGACAGAAAGGCAAGTGGCAAGAGATTTAAATATATGCCATGTTACACTTAACAGATACATAAAAAAATGAATGCGGGTGAATCTCCTAAAATGGGTTACAATCCACATAACAGAATTTTAACCAAACAGCAGGAAAATGCATTCTTAAAGTACATACGGAGGTCAGCTGCTATTTACTTCGGTCTTACGCCAAAAGAAATCCGAAAATTGGTAATAATAAGTTTATTTTCGCTATATTTTGTTCGTTGTACCTATTTTATTTTTCTTACAGGTCCATGATTTTGCTTTAAAAAATAATATAGAAGTTCCCCAGCAGTGGTTGACAAATGGCCTTGCTGAAAAAGACTGGTTTACAAATTTTATGCATCGACACTCAGATATTTCTATAAGAACTCCTGAGGCAACCAGTTATGCACGTGCAATAAATTTTAATAAAGTGAATGTCAATAAATTTTTTGACAATCTTTCAAGACTCTTAGAATTGCACAAGTTCGAACCCTCCGATATCTATAACGTTGACGAAACGGGAGTTACAACCGTGCAGAAACCAAATAAAGTCGTAGCTGTTAAAGGAACAAAGCAAGTTGGAGCTGTTACTTCCATGGAACGTGGCACTTTGGTAACTGTTTGCACAGCTGTTAGTGCTGCGGGAAATACCGTACCTCCCCTTTTTATATTTCCACGAAAAAAATATCATTCCCACTTTATTCGAGGTGGTCCTACGGGTTGTATTGGTGAAGCGAATGGTTCAGGGTGGGTGAATGAGGAAACTTTTTTAATTTTTATGCAACACTTTGTAAAGCATGTAAGACCTTCCCCGGATAAAAAAGTGCTGTTGCTATTAGATAACCATAGCTCACATTTGTATGTTCCTATGATAGATTTCTGCAAAGCGAACGGTGTGGTGCTTTTATCGTTTCCACCACACACATCCCATAAGCTTCAACCTTTGGACCGTGGTGTATATGGACCTTTTAAGCACTTTGTCAACATCGCTATTGATAACTGGATGAAATCTCAGCCAGGACAAACATTGACCATTTACGATATACCCACTGTAGTTGCTGAGGCATTTCCAAAGGCAACAACTCCAAACAATGTAATGGGAGGATTCCGGGTCTCCGGAATATGGCCGTTTAATAGGGATGTTTTCGGAGATAATGAATTTGCACCTTCCTCCGTCACTGATAGGGAACGCACAATCACTGCCGATAAAACTCCTCTTGATAAAGACAGTAACATCACCAATGATGATGATGGGTCAAGAATGAGACCAGATAGTCCGGTCCCTGGGCCAAGCACGAGGCCAGATACTTCTGTTCCGGTTCCTAGCGCGAGGGCAGATAGTCCTGTTCCAGGACCTAGCACGCGACCAGATAGCCCTGTTGATTTTGATGCGTCTTTTCAGCAGCTAGAACAAATTCGTCCCCTTCCAAAGGCTCCAGCTAACCCTACACGGAAAGTAACAAAAAGAAGAAAAATGGGCAGCTCCGTTTTAACTGATACTCCAGAAAAATATATCCTTGAGCAAGAACAGCTAAAAAGAAAGCAAAAGGTTGGGGCAGTTACCAGAAAAATAGGTGATTTTGATGAAAAAAAAGGACCAGTACAAACTAAAAAATCAAGTAAGAAGGTTAAGAAAATAAAAAAGAGTGAAGTGCAAGGCTCTTCGGAGGAAGATGGTGATGATTGTTTTTGTCTGTATTGTTTGAAACCTTATACAGACAAACTCAATGATGTATGGATCCAATGCAATAAATGCAAGGAATGGGCACATGAAAAATGTGCCCATAAATTAAGACCCTTGTTTTTTTATTGCCTACATTGCGATGAAGACGATGACCAAGAAGGAGAAAGTGATAAGGTGTAGTTACCATGTAAAGTGTTTTTGATATTATAAGTTGCATTATGCTTTTTATGTTTATTAAGAGTTATAACTTTGTTTTATTCTTAAAAATTAAAGCAAAACAAAAGTATAATGGGCTGTTACAATTGTCCCTCAGTATGTTACAACTGTCCCCACAGCGGGTACGCTTGTAACACTTTGAATGGCCACATTAAAAATTTTTTTTAACAAAAATATTTAAGGATTTTAAAAAAAGTATCTTTTCTCATAATTGGTAAAACTATAAACTACTCTAGGTTAAATTTTCATCTTTTTAAGTTGGTTCAATTTGGCGAAAAAAAATTAAACGTAAAAATTGTTACATTTGTACCCGACCTCCCCTATAATATGTCTATGTTTGGTTCAGTAATTTTTGAAATATTTACGTTTAAAAATCAAATCGCCATAATATCAGATTTGGGTTTATGGAATCACAGTTGCCATGGACAAAACAAAGCGGAAGATTCAGACTTTAATATTAATTAAAACTTATTTAGCCGTCAAAAGAAAATAGTTTAATCTGTAAAATAAGTTATACACGACAGGAAAAATTTTACATACTTCGCATATTTAACAAAAACAGTAATATTGTTAAATATAAATATTTAATATTTGTCTATATAAATAACAACATAATTAAAAAATAACAACAAAATAAAACAAATCAACAAAAAAACAAATTTACGGTAATCACTACGATATTAAACAGAACCACACGATCACACGAATACAGAACTACTAATAGTTATTGGAAAATTACATTTTACTATTATTATTCTGCGCCTTTTACAATTGTTGAATGTGACCGCCATCAATTTGAACACATTTTCTATAATCATTAGCAATTTTAAGCAAAACATTCCTAATAATTAATTTGGGGATTCTCATTTAAGAAATTATCTAATACTAGTTTCATTTCTTCCCCTAAAATCCTTACTTCTTTTTTATAAACTTCTTTCTTTATATACCTCCAAAGAAAACTATCTAACGGCGTCAAATCTGGTCTATTCGGAGGCCAATTTATAGTTTCATGAGCTCCTATCCACTCGTCATACTGTTCATTTAAGTATTGTCTTACATAAATAGGATTATGAGGTGGCGCGCCATCTTGATGCCACAAAAGAGCCTCGAATTGCCTAAGAGGTAGCTTTTCTTAAAGATTAGCTATATCGTTTTCTAGAAACTGTAGGTATCTGATTCCTGTTAAAGAATCTTCTAAAAATTATTTCGGTTCTAAGAATCCCACACCAAACATCATAGTCTTTTTCTAGCTAACATATAATTCTGTAAATTTTGCTTCTAGATGTATTAAAATGTTTATTAGCAGGAAATTGCCTGTCGGGATGAATAGAGCGATATTCTGATTGAGCTCTACTAACAATATCACTGTTTTTGTAAATTATGGGAACCATGTCAATGGTCAATTTTTTGTCTTCTGTATAACCCATTTTACAGTTTAAACAATTTTGTTTAAACGTCTAAATAAGTTTTAATTAATAGTAAAGACATTTGAATCTTCCACTTTGTTTTGTTTTTTGTCCATGGCAACTGTGATTTCGTAAACCCAAATCTGATATTATCGGGATTTTTAAACGTGAATATTTCAAAAACTACTGATCCAAACATAGACATATTATACATTTTTGGAATCAAAAATATATTCTATATCGAAATTTAACGTAATATATGGGGTGTCCCATTTAAAAAATACCAAGTTTATGTTTTTTAGTAGGTTTGCGATGTTCATTTGTTTCAATAAAAATTACTTCCTGGCGGTTTAGGACAATCCCTACAATTTTTGTATGTAACGTTTTTTTCTATCTCCAAGGCAGTAAGGCAGTAGATAAAGTCTACAGGGTGTAATAAAATTCGTTTTCTTATAACTTTAATACTGTTCCTAGTATTTTCATAAAATTTGGCACGTACCTACTAAGCACCAATAGGCATTTTTTGATGTTTTTACCAGTGGCGTCCGTACGGGATGTGGAATGAAGATTTTTCTAAAAAAATATGGTACGGCACTGCTTTTTCCGGAAATGAGAATTATTTTTTAAATCCTCATTTATTTTGCAACAAATTTAAATTCTTGACATTTTTTCGTCCGACGAACTGTTTTGGCGTAAAAGAATAAAATCAATTTTCATGCATGGCAAAATCTCTAAAATCTAATGGTAATGAAAAATTCGTTTTCGTCAATACTCAAAATAATACTTACTCCTACATTTTTTGCATTACACGTAAATTGTAGTAGTGGCTATTTTAATCGATTGACTTTAATTTAATAAAAATTAGACAAAAACACATCTTACCTACAAACTGCCACAACTTCTATGCATAAAATAAACTAATATTTAATTAAATTATCAGAACAATTGTTGAAAATGTTGTCCTTCTGCTAGAATACAGGCTTCAATTCTATTTCCCATGGATTTGCGAACCCTTCCAAAAATTCCAGGAGTATTTCTTATGGTTTGGCAAGAAAGTAAAAGTTTTTGCCTTAGTTCTTCTTCAGTTTGAACCGGTGTAGTGTAAACTAAAGTCTTGAGGTGCCCGCACAAAAATAGTCTAAACTATTTAAATCAGGGGACCTGGGAAGCCAAGATTGAGTCCTATACAGCGATTGATAAACGCCTTATTTAGAAATTGTGAAAATGTGCAGGAGGACCATCATGCATGTACCACATTTCTTCTCTTAATAAAACAGGTACATCCTCGAGCAAAATTGGCAAATCGTTTTCAAGAAAGTGGCGGTAGGGATAGTCCATCCAGTCGTCCTGGACGGAAGAACAGTCCTATGAGGAAATCTCCAACTATTCCAGCCCACACAATCACGGAAAACTGCTCCTGATGATGGGCCTCAGTAATTGCGTGTGGGTTTTCTTCTGACCATACATAATTATTATGGAAATTTCGAATGGAATTGCGGGAAAAATTAGCTTCATCAGTAGAGTATTTTGTTATCAAATAAAGAAAACCCATCGGCAGAAATTTAAACGCAATGGAAAATCACGTGGCAGTAATGCTTGTTCCTAAATAATAATTTTAACAACCGTTGGATAGGGCGAGGGGGACTTCAGCCATAGCCCCCTAGATCTCCAGATCTAAATAGCCTGGATTTATTTTTCTGGGGACATCTGAAAACATTGGTGTATCAGACTCCAATCCAGACAGAAGAAGATTTAAGAAACAGAATAATAGCTTCATGCGACATCATCCGCCATACTCCTGGAATATTTGACAGAGTCTGTCAGTCCGTGAGGCGATTCTTGCATTCTAGCAAGAGGCGGACATTTTCAACAACTTTTATAATTTTGTTTTATTTTTAATTTAACTGTAATAATTTTTATCTGATTGTTCATTATCATATCGGTTGATTGAAAACAAAACCCGTTTCTTAATTTTTTGCTTCCTTTCGCCTACATGCCATCGATGCAATGCATCGATTATTGCAAATAAGTCGAAAACTGTAATAGATGCGAGAATAATGCAAAATACCAAAGAGCTAAAGAAATGAACAAAGGGTTTAAATTTTATATCAGAATTCAGGGTGCTCCAAAAAAAAGTTTGGCAAGATAAACTTGTAGATGGTGCAAAAAATGTAACACCCTGTATACTACCATCTACGATTTTGATATTTTATCGTAGAGGTTCTTAAAAATAATACATATTCTAAATTTGAATTAATTGTCTCAGAAGGAACTGGAAAAAAACGCAGAAAACGAGAAAAAAATTGAAACTTTGACACCCTGTGTAACGAAAATGGTGCGTTTTTTGTATATATTGGCATTTTTTTCCTATTTTGTCGAGTACTATCACCCTCTGAAATATGTCCACGACATTAATTAACACCCTGTATACAGGGTGAAGTTTAATTGATGGCTGAAAATGCAGGATATGATTTCTTAGCTTATTTAAGAAAGAAAAGTTCATATGTACATACGTCCTAACCCTCTCAACTTTTGAGCTACAGGGTGTTAAAATTTTAAGAAAAAATTTGGCAGGCATCTACTAAGCACCATTAGCCATTTTTTGATGTAGAAGATTTTTTGATAATTTTGCCAGTGGCGTCCGTACGGAATGTGGACTGCAGATTTTTTTTAAAGTATGGTACGCCACTGCTTTTTCCGGAATTAAAAATAATTTTTGAAATCTTCATTTAATTGCCACAAATTTAATTTCTTAACTTTTTTTCGTCCCACGCACTGTTTTTGCGTAAGAAAATAAAAATTGTTTAGTAGGCTGGTGCCCTATTTTGTTTACAAAAAATGACATTTGATCAATTACGTTGCGGTCTTATTTTGACAAGTATTCATAAAAGTTGCAGTTTTTTACATTGTGAAAATTTCTTTAATCAAAAATAAAAAGAAAATAAGTAAACTATGTTAACATTTATAAATTCCGAGTTAGCAGATTTGCATTTCACCTACGGACTTGCTGACGAGAATTCGTTTATGGCTAGGCGGATAATCAAGAGCGGTATCCAAATCGTATCATTCCCGATGCCAGAATGTTTTCATAAATACACAGAAGACTACATGAAACTGGGAGTCTTAGCATTGACAATAGTTCCAAATGGGCACATCGCACGGTGAGAACACCAGAATTAGAGGAAGCTGTCTCGAACACAATTGAGGAACATCCAGAAACAAATACTAGGAAAATTGCGCTAAATGTTTCCCATTTTCTTATTTGGAAAATACTTGTTGACAATTTACTATACCCATATCATATTCAAAGGGTTCAAGCACTACTGCCGCGTGATTTTCCATTGCGTTTAAATTTCTGCCGATGGTTTTTAGAAAAACTTGCTGAAAATCCTTTATTTGATAACAAAATATTCTACTGATGAACTGAATTTCCATAATAATTATGTATGGACAGAAGAAAATTCACATGTAATTACTGAGGCTCATCATCAGGAGCAGTTTTCTGTGAATGTGTGGGCTGGAATAGTTGGAGATTTCCTCATAGGACCGTTCTTCCTTTTCCAGGACGACTGGATGGATTATCCTACCGCTAATTTCTTGAAAACGATTTGTCAATTTGGCTCGAGGATGTACCTGTTTTATTAAGAGAAGAAATGTGGTACATGCATGATGGTGCTCCTGCACATTTTAGCATTCATTGCAGGGAATTTCTAAATGAGGCGTTTATCAATCGCTGTATAGGACTCAATCTTGGCTTCCCAGGTCCCCTGATTTAAATAGTTTAGACTATTTTTTGTAGTGGCACCTCAAGACTTTAGTTTATACTATACCGGATCAAACTGCAGAAGAACTAAGGCAAAAAATTTTATTTAAAAAACGGTAGGTTTTTTGGAAAAAACGCTTAAACTTTGTATTTTTTTTTTGAATATTTTACATATTTCAAAATTGCCTAAACATTTATACAGGGTGTTTCAAACAATCGCGTCACTAATTAATCACGATTCTGCTCAAACCGCTTGACGTAATAAGTTGAATTTTGGCATACAGGTTGATTGTAGGATGTGGAGGTTACTGTTTTACAAATTTTTTAAAAATATATAGAGGATGTTCCAAAAATCTCCCAAGTTGACCAAGATTGAAAGAAAATGCAACAAAAAACGTCGTTTATAAAGAGGTATTTAAATAAGGCGATATAAGTACCTCTTTATATTCTTTTTATTATCGCCATACGCGAACGAAGTCTCGGATTCTCACCAGTTATAGTTATACAAAATCTGTAGGTATGAGTGCAGCCAGGAATTCAGTCACGTGTGGGGATAAACATTTTTAAGGTTGGGAGTTGAAGTAGAAATTGATGAGACCAAGGAAGATCGGAAAAACGAGGTCTTCAGTCAAGCTGCTTTTAATAGGACATAGAGCAATCTACATCTCTGTCTGGTCTGGGTTTATGGTCATCAAATTATCTACACAAATAAGAAGGAAGGCGAAGTACTCTCAATCAGTACCCCTTTCGGCGAATCTAAAGTTGTAATAGGCAGTAAGAACAAATTAGGAGGCTTTAATGACGTCAGCAACCCTTTACTTGCCAAACCGTAAGAAATACTCCTGGAATTTTTGAAAGGGTTCGGGCATGGAAATTAAGCAAAAAAATTAAGAAACGGGTTTTATTTTAAATCAACCGACGTGATAATGAACAATCAGATAAAGTTATTACAGTTAAATTAAAAATAAAACAAAATTATAAAAGTTGTTGAAAATGTCCGCCTCTTGCTAGAATGCAAGAATCAAGTCTTCGCCTCATGGACTGACGTACTCTGTCAAATATTTCAGGAGTATTGCGAATGATGTCGCATGAAGCTATTATTCTGTTTCTTTAATCTTCTTTTGTCTGGATTGGGGTCTGATACACTGATGTTTTCAGGTATCCCCAGAAAAAGAAATCCAGGCTATTCAGGTCTGGAGATCTAGGGGGCCATGGCTGAGGTCCCCCTCGCCCTATCCAACGGTTGTTAAAATTATTATTTAGGAACTCTCACCTCTATGCTGAAATGTGCTGGTGCACTATCGTGCATGAACCACATTTGATTTCTAAGAGGAATTGGCACGTCTTGCAGCAATACCGGGAGTTGGTCTTCGAGAAATTGACGATAATATCGTTCGTTTAGCCTTGCTGGCAGGAAAAATGGACCTATCAAATAATCTCCAATAATGCCGGCCCACACATTTACTGAAAATTGTTGCTGGAAATTATTTTCATGTATCGAATGCGGATTGTCTTCTGCCCAAAAATGATTGTTATGAAAATTACGTACGGCATTCCTAGAAAAATTTGCCTCATCGCTAAATAAAATCGTGTTTCCAAATAATGAATTTTGGGTTAGCATTTGTAAGAACCACTGGCAAAAATTTAAATGGAGTGGAAAGTCACGTGGGAGAAGAGCTTGAACCCTTTGGATGTGGTAAGGATACATTAAGTTGTCTAATAAAATTTTCCATACAAGCACAAATGAAATGTTAAGTGTTGCTGCAATTTTCCACGTACTGGTAGCAGGATCATTTTCTACTGCATTCAGGACTGCTTCCTCGACTTCAGGAGTCCTAACCGTTCTATTTGCTCCTGCTAAATGAGTGGATTTCTTAAATGATCCATTTCCACCTAGCCGATTATGTACCTTTGCAAATGTTTGTCTATTGGGCAATATGCGATTTGGATATTTCTATCAATAGAGTCGTCTAGGTTCATAACAATTGCCCTGGGCAAGTCCATAAATGAAATGAATTTCTGCAAATTCTTGATTTGTGAATTCAACCATCATTAAACAACTCAAAACAACTACGGAAACTTCAAACAAAAAAATATTTCATCCTTTTTCCAGTTTCATTATTTAGCCTACACTTGATTTGCATCTGTGGCAATTATTGCAAATAAGTCGAAAACTGTGATAGATACGAGAATAATGCTGAATACGAAAGAGCTAAAGAAATGAACAAAGAGTTTAAATTTTATATCAGAATTTATACAGGGCGCTGCAAAAAAAAAGTTCTGAAAGATAAACTTGTAGGTGGTGCAAAAAAATGTAACACCCTGTATACTACCATCCACGATTTTAATATCTTATCGTAGAGGTTCTGAAAAATAAAACATGTTCTAAATTTCAACTAATTGTCTCAAAAGGAACTGGAAAAAAACGCAAAAAACGAGAAAAAAATTGACTTTGACACCCTGTATAACGAAAATGGTGCGTTTTTGACCATGTATATATTGGCATGTTTTTCCTATTTTGTCGAGTACTATCACCCCCTGAAATATGTCCACGACATTAATTAACACCCTGTATATGGCATAACACCCTTTTCCCCCATTTCTTAATTTTCAATCTTTTAGATTTACCAAAGAAAATGTACACCATCCATGTTATCTGACGTACAATCTCAGGAGGAGCTAGTTAAGGTAAAGCAAGATTATCTGCATCACTTACATCAGCAACAGCAAGAATTTGAATATGAGAAGAATTATATACTGGAAAGTTGTGCAATGTTTGATAATTACCTTAAGGAGAATTCGATTACTCCTATTGGAAGCCCAGTGAAAGATTACTTTAATAGTCCGATTAAAAGGTAACGTTGAGTTTAATGAACTTTTTTTTTGCTCAATTTTATAAACATTGCGTATTACAGATTTCAAAAAATTTAATTTAATTAATTTTAATACCTTTCGAAAGGTAAAACATTTTATGACATATATTTTGAAACGAAACACCATGTATATTACTAGCTAGAATGAAAGGTCTTTTCATCCTGAATTCAAAAATATATCTTCTTCTTCTTTCTCAGCCTGCGTCCATCCACTGCTGGAGGTAGGCCTTTTTTCAGATTTTTCAATTTTGTTCTATTTTGAGGTTTTCGGAACCATTGTTTTGTTATTTAACGCCGTCAATCCACCGTTTTGGGGGTCGGCCTATACCAATACCTACTAAACAACGAGGCCTACGCGCTTATGCGTGACGTCATCAAATTTAGGCTTATGTTATTTCAATACCTTCATTAGAAGGTACGGGTTATTTACAGGGACATATTTAAATGAGCATTTTTTTTAATTTCAGCAAATAAACATCTATTTATAGGGTTTATTTTATGAGTTTTTGAAATTGTCAAATTTATTCGGTTTTGCTATAGAGTTAAAATGGCGTGGAATGCATTTACTCACGAACTACTATGCACAAAGCACTCCAGAACAGTGTGGGACTCGGTGAAGCCCCTACCCACTAAGCCCCTCCGTGTTCTTACCCGACAACGTTTGCCCGGATCTACCCTAAAATTTCAAACAGATGTCGGTATGATTTTTTGCTTACTAATTGTCCTATTTTAGCCAATTAGTAAATTGTCAAAGCCGAGTTATTTGTCAAAATCGGGTAAGGTTTCAAATCCAGGTAAGTAGTATAGGCCTGTGGTGAAACCGTATGATCAAGAATATAATATTTTATTTGTTTTATATTGTCAAAATCGGGTACGGTTTCAAGTTTGGATAAGTAATATATGCCTGTGGTGAGGCCTTATGATCAAAAATACGATAGCTTATTGTTTTAACTTGTCAAAATCGGGTATGGTTTCAAGCTTGGGTAAGTGGTATATGCCTGTTCTGTGGTGAGTCTATATGATCAAGAATATAATAGGTTGTTATTTGTTAAATTCTGAAAAAGATTGTGTTGATGATACTTCCTTTTTAATTTCATGACTACCTATTTATTAAAAGTCTATAGTTTCCTTTTTTTGTTTTTATTTAATAAATTATGATTATGTTTAGAGCAATAATTATTAAGAAATGTATTTGAAATGCCACTAAAAAAGATTTTTGAAACATTAATTTTTAGGTGGCTTTTACAACTTTCAAAAGGAGTTAAAAGTGTATTTTTATTAAAATGACTTAAAAACGACTTACAAAGAAAAGATGTTTTGTTGTAAATATCCAAAAATGTATCTTCAAATTCATCAATTAGCTTTTTAAATATAATATATGCGGTTGAAACTACATCTACTACCTGTTCTCGAGGATATAAAAGAGCACATCGACTTAAGGAATTAATTAAATTATAAAAATCCTCTACAACACAAGGTTCATTGAGAGTTAAGTTTTCTTTGCAAAAAGTACAACTATTTTTTTTTAAACAATCTAGCAGCAATATCCGCTTAAATAGGTTATTACTGGGAGTTCTGATTGTATAGCTTCGGTATCAGACTGTGTAACTATGATTTTAGATAATAAATTATTAGCAAGTTCAGAATTTAAATTGGTGTCTAATAACTGTGTTTTACATTCAGGAGGTTCGAAGAACTAATTTATATTAATGTCCCCATACTGTCTAGATTTTAGAGATAACAGACTGAATTCTAAGCCTTTTTTCTGATTCATGGTGCTGTCGAAATGAGATCTAATAATGACCACCAGCTAATTGCCTATATTTTCCAAAACGCCCTTCCTTTGAAATTTGCCTAGTAATACGTAATTCATATTAAGCTCAGTTAAACAGTATTCAGTAACTTCAAGAAGCCCATGAATAGTATGGCTTAATGCAGTGTGGGTTTGTCGAGTCAGTTTATTTGTAAAATTAGTTGGACTCCAAGTATCTAGCCAATTTTGCATTTTTAGCAAAAAATATTGGGGGCTGTTAGTATTTGTTTGGTAAAGGGTTTCTGATATTTATCTAACAAATGTTTTCCCTTAAGGGGAGTCTCCGGTATCTTGTGAATGTGACAAATTTTTAACAAAACCCTTTAGAGCCTCTATAATAAAGGGATTAAAGATTTTAAGAGCTAATTTTACATTTTGTCTTTCAAGAGATGATGGAAATAGAGCCTTTAAACTAAGTGAATAACCATGCTTCAATAGTTTGTCTTGTTCTAGTTCGTATAGGTTTTTGAACACAGAAAAGGAAGCACACTTCATCCTCATATGACCTTTAATTATTTACCAAAAGTTGAACTAAATAGGATAAGTAGTTCGTGAGCTTTGTCGTGGAGAGACTGATCGACAGAACTGGGAAAACTCTTGCGAGGAAAGTAAAAAGCAACGAGCGCTATAAAACAAAAATAGATTAACCAATTGTCATATTGTTATTCCATGTTAATAGCTAAATTAAAAAAAAACTTTTAATTTTCAATATTCTAAATCTCAAATTCTAACCAGTTGAGAACATGTTTAAACACATTTTTACTTTTAATTATCCAAAGAACTCCTTTTGAAAAAAAAATTACTTTTAACGATTGTCTCATTTAATTTTTAAACGCTAGTTTTTGACCACTCTATATTTATTAGTTACGAAAATATTGACAGTCTACTAAAGTAGAGCCCATTCTACCAGAAAATAAGTCCTGATTATTTAAAAAACGGTTTCAAGCAGGAGAAATCTACATTTAAATTGAGGCCTGTAAACGTCATTTTTGACATAAAACATACGATATGTCAAAAACGGTTAGGTTTAGGTATAGAACAACATACATAAATAGAATTTTGTAGGGAATCCCAAATGGCACAATATACAGGGTGTCCCATTTGAAATAAGAAAGTTGGTATCGGTTCACGAAAAACTAGACACCCTGTATATATGAAACACTCATAAAAAAAAACTACAAATTACCTCAAACAATTTTTATATTTAACTCTTTTGCTATCTTTTACAGATTCCAAAATAGAGTATCGTCCCATAATAAAACGCTAAAATACTTGATTGTATGCAATAAACAATTGGTAAATTGTCCATAAAATCCTCTATTGTATTTTGAAGGAATTGCAAATAATGTTCTGCATCCAGGGGCTCATAAAAAAAATGGGACCTATTTTTCGAGTTCCTAGTCAGAGCCGTAGTGACGTTGCTTTCACTAGGGGGGAGGAACGAGACTCGGCGCCCCCTAAGTGTTGATGCTTTTTAAGCTCCCCTCCCCACACAGGTAATATTCTAACGGCGAAAAAATGCTTATTATAATTTTTGCATTACCATATTACCAAATATACTTTTAGTTTTTTTTTGGGTAAAAATATTAAAATGTACAGGGTGTCCAAATTTCGATGCTTTTACGGGCTATCTCAGCTATTTGAAAACATAGAGACTTGCGGTTTTCGCAACACTGTGCTCGATTTTTGTGAAACTAAAGATGCCGTAAACAAAAATTTCCCAGCCCGCTTCGTTTCTGAGATACAGGGTGATTTTGAAAATACTGCATTTTGGGACCCCCCTCGTAGCTCGCTTACCGTTTGAAATATCAAAAAGTAAAAACTGCTTATTACGCAGTTTTTTACGTACAATCCAGTGGCGTAGTCAGATTTTTTATCACCTACCATTTTTGAGTTATTTACCAATACAGTGCAACCTCGATTATCCGAACTATTTATTGCAAGCCATTGTTCGGTTAACCCTTTTGTTCGAATAATCGAATATGGGGCAAATAATAAAAGAGAAGTCTAAAGTTTGTAATTACCTATAATTATACAGGTACAGATCTAATATGTATAATAAAATAAACTTAAACTCGTATAATAATGAAGATTTCACTTTTTTACGAAATATGACGTAATCTTTTTTTGAACGAGAGTATAAGGAATACTTGCTTTTCCCTGTTCTGCATCTGTTCTAAAAGGAGTATGTGGCAAGATTCCTCTCCATTCTCCTTTGCCCACGCTATGCATTTATCAAAATAATTGACTGCTTCCCCGTGAGTCAAGCGTCCACTGCTAATTTCTTCTTCATTCTCCTCTTCTTCTTCCGAGTTCAAATTTTCTATGATATCACTGTCGTTCATCATTTTCACAGGATCCTCATCTCCAAGTGCCCATTTTTTAATTTCTTCATCTGTCGGAGCTTCTGGCAGTTTTTTGTAAGAGCTATTATGTCACTAATTTCAGTTCCAGGAGTTTCTGATCTTTTTGTTTGGGTCAATGCAGAAAGGGGAATTAAGTCTTCATTTTCCCATTGATCTAAAATACAGGGGGGCAAAAGTTGTCGCCAAGAATTTTTTATCAGACCAGTTTTTACGTGCTGCCAAGACTGCGCTATTTCCAACACAACATCTTTCAATGTAATTTTTTTTAGCTCTTCTGAAATGTTTCCCGACGTCTCAACAATCTTTTTCTAAAGATGTTTTTCTGTAGTGGAGTTTAATTGCTTGAATTATATGTTGATCCATTGGCTGAATTAATGGAGTGTAGTTGGGCGGCAAAAACATAACAGAAATTTAAGAGTCGTCACTTGCTAATTCTACTGAATGACCAGGTGCATTATCCAGAATCAAAACAGGTTTTGGTAGCAATTTTAATTCATTCATCTTTCGACGCACGGCAGGAACAAAAGACATATGAAACCATTCCGTGAAGATTTCCCTCGTTACCCATGCCCTATTTTGTCCCTTGTAGATGACTGGAATGGTACTGCTTCCAAATGAACGTGGCTTGTTTGATTTTCCCAAAACTAACAATTTTAATTTGTGAATACCTGTAGAATTAGAGCATGGCGTAAATGTAATTCGCTCTTTATATTGTTTTCTTCCTGGTACTGAATTTTCTCCCGCATGAGCCAGTGTTTTCTGCGGCAACATTTTCCAGAAAACGCCGCTTTCATCCGCATTGTAAATTTCCCCTGGTATGGATAATTGGCGGATACCATAACGATTTTTAAACTTTTGAAGCCAACCAGAGCTAGCCTTGAAATTGTTGTTTTTATACGTTTGTGTATAAAAAAATTTGGCTTTTCCTCAAAGGAGCTCACCAGACACAGGGGTTCCTAAAATAATTTTAGCCGTTAGGTTATAAAAACGGATACATAATGTTTTGTAAGCTAACATACCTCTAGACCTCTTCTGTAAAAACCAATTATAAACAGTCTTTTCGACATCAGGGTAGGCACTTAATTTGAGACTTCTCCGATTTTTAGTTTCAGTGTCTAAGGTGGCGACATATCCAAGTATTTTCTGGCTTTTTTTTTTAAATCGGATTTTGTGGACTTGTATTTTAAAGCCGCCCCTATGACAGTCTCACCAGCTTGTAAACTTTTTAAAATTTTAATTTTGTTACTCAATTTTAAACAAGTACGCTTTCTTTTCGGCATCGCGAACGCTAAAATCTTCAAAAACGTATGTCCAGCTCAAACACGCATCAACTCGACAAAATAACTAAGATGCGTACGTGACCGATTACACGACGCCGCGCAGCTCGCCAGTTATATATTCGATTGGTGGGGACGACGATTTTAGATCGAAGGAGCGGCGTTGTTCGGTTAATCGAGGCTTGTTCGGATAAGGGCATCAGTTTGTTCGTGTTCGGTTAACTGGATATTCGGAAAATCGCATGTTCGGATAATAGAGGTTACACTATATAATGTTTTTTTAAATGGGACACCCTGTATATTGGTTGGTATATGGTATTTATTTTAAAAAATAATCCCAATTATTACATTTTAAGGAAATTTAAACAAAAATCAAAGTGGTCATGGATAAACAAATAAATAAACAACTGTATATGAATTACTGGAAAAAGTAATGGAAATGCAATTGCAAAAGCACAAACAAACAAATTAACAATATTCTTCCAACTACTCAGTCTGGTTTTAGGTCGGGGCATGGCTGTGTTACAGCATTGTCAGAAATCACAGATAATATTTTTAGCGCTATAGATAAAAGCAAGCTGACAGTTTTGATATTGCTGGACTACACCAAAGCCTTTGACACTCTGAGCCATGAAATTCCTAACTCCATTCTAAATTTCATTGGTTTGTCACCGACAGCCCGCTGTCTGGTTGCTGACTACCTCCAAAATAGAGTACAGGCTGTGAAATGCGCTGGGCTTACATCTAATTTTTTAGAAATTTCGACATGAGTTCCACAAGGCTCTATCCTGGGCCCTCTTCTATTTTCTGTGTATGTTTCCAATTTTCTTTCAGTGTTTCTCTCTTGTGCCCAGCATTATTATGCCGACGACACTCAAATATATATGTCATTTAATTTTCAAGAAAGTCAGCACGCGGTGTCTGCAATAAACTATGATTTGGAAAACTTATATGCGTTCTCGAACAAACATTGTTTGCAGTTAAATTCGGCAAAGTCGGCCGTGATGGTGTTCGGTAGGGAGATGGATAGGAGACATTTTGTGGCATCCTTTAAAGACAAAATTGTAATTACAGACAAACCTATCAAATTTTATGAACATTATAAAAATCTTGGCCTCATTATGGACCAAGACCTGCGATTTTCTCAGCACATTAGTAAATGCTTACAAAAAAGTTACATTAATTTAAAATTAATATATCAACACAGAGCTGTATTAAATAGACAAACTAAATCTATGCTTTGTGAACTGTTGGTCCTATCCCATCTTAATTTTTGTGACACCGTATATGATTCCTGTCTAAAAAGCACAAGAATACCTTCAAAATAGTTGTTTGCGCCTGATTTACGGCATAAGAAAGTACGACTATATTAGCCACACTTTTAACCTCAACAATTGGCTTAATATGAAAAAAAGGAGGCAACTTCATTCTGCAACGCTTTTCTATTCCATTTTAACAAGTAAAATACCTTCTTACTTATATAATAAAATTCGATATTGAACGGATATTCATAACTTGAATATTCGATTTAAAGGTACACTAACCCTCCTCTCCACTCAACAGAAATGTATAAGATATCATTTTCGTATCAAATTGCAAATGTAATGAATAAGCTCACTAATAATTTTAAAAATATAAAGTCCAAAGCTGCATTTAAACAATATGTGTGAAAGGTACGGAAGCGTAGAAGGGCCACAATTTTTTTTATTTTTTCTGAGTTTAAAGTCGGAATTTAACAAAATTTTGAGTTTAAAGTCAGAATTTAACAAAATTCTGAGTTTAAAGTCAGAATTTAACAAAATTCTGAGTTTAAAGTCAGAATTTAATAAAATTCTGAGTTTAAAGTCAGAATTTAACAAAATTCTGAGTTCAAAGTCGGAATTTAACAAAATTCTGAGTTCAAAGTCGGAATTTAACAAAAGTCTGAGTTCAAAGTCAGAATTTAACAAAATTCTGAGTTTAAAGTCGGAATTTAACTAAATTCTGAGTTTAAAGTCAGAATTTAGCTAAATTCCGAGTTTAAAGTAAGAATTTAACAAAATTCTCAGTTCAAAGTCGAAATTTAACTAAAGCCTTAGTTTAAAGTCAGAATTTAACTAAATTCTGAGCTTAAAGTCAGAATTTAACAAAATTCTGAGTTCAAAGTCGCAATTTAACTAAATTCTTAGTTCAAAGTCAGAATTTAACTAAATTCTGAGTTTAAAGTCAGAATTTAACAAAATTCTGAGTTCTAAGTCGGAATTTAACAAAATTTTGAGTTCAAAGTCAGAATTTAACAAAATTCTGAGTTTAAAGTCAGAATTTAATAAAATTCTGAGTTTAAAGTCGGAATTTAACAAAATTCTGAGTTTAAAGGCGGAATTTAACAGAATTTAACAAAATTTTGAGTTTAAAGTCGGAATTTAACTAAATTCTGAGTTTAAAGTTGGAATTTGACTAAATTCTGAGTTTAAAGTAAGAATTTAATAAAATTCTGAGTTTAAAGTCGGAATTTAACTAAATTCTGAGTTTAAAGTAAGAATTTAATAAAATTCTGAGTTTAAAGTCAGAATTTAACAAAATTCTGAGTTTAAAGTCAGAATTTAACAAAATTCTGAGTTCAAAGTCGGAATTTAACAAAATTTTGAGTTCAAAGTCAGAATTAAACAAAATTCTGAGTTTAAAGTCAGAATTTAATAAAATTCTGAGTTTAAAGTAAGAATTTAACAAAATTCTGAGTTCAAAGTCGGAATTTAACAAAATTCTGAGTTCAAAGTCGGAATTTAACAAAATTCTGAGTTCAAAGTCAGAATTTAACAAAATTTTGAGTTTAAAGTCGGAATTTAACTAAATTCTGAGTTTGAAGTCGGAATTTAACTAAATTCTGAGTTTAAAGTAAGAATTTAATAAAATTCTGAGTTTAAAGTCAGAATTTAACAAAATTCTGAGTTTAAAGTCAGAATTTAACAAAATTCTGAGTTCAAAGTCGGAATTTAACAACATTTTGAGTTCAAAGTCAGAATTAAACAAAATTTTGAGTTTAAAGTCGGAATTTAACTAAATTCTGAGTTTGAAGTCGGAATTTAACTAAATTCTGAGTTTAAAGTAAGAATTTAATAAAATTCTGAGTTTAAAGTCAGAATTTAACAAAATTCTGAGTTTAAAGTCAGAATTTAACAAAATTCTGAGGTCAAAGTCGGAATTTAACAACATTTTGAGTTCAAAGTCAGAATTAAACAAAATTCTGAGTTTAAAGTAGGAATTTAACTAAATTCTGAGTTCAAAGTCGAAATTTAACTAAATTCTTAGTTTAAAGTCAGAAATTAACTAAATTCTGAGTTTAAAGTCAGAATTTAACTAAATTCTGAGTTTAAAGTAAGAATTTAACAAATTCTGAGTTCAAAGTAGGAATTTAACTAAATTCTGAGTTTAAAGTCAGAAATTAACGAAATACATTTTTGGCGTCTCCTGCCAAACCTGAAATTGGTGTCAGGAGATAGATAATTAAATATTAAGACAGATAAGTGAAATCCATTTCGTTGCAAGTAAACTCGTTTGAGATTTATCGAGCTTCAAAGGTTCAAAATTGTCATTGTTCTTACGCCATTTTCTCGAAAACAGTTAAATTTAGGCATGAGAAAAGTAACTCAATAAGTACTTGGATTTTTTAGAAAAATATAAAAATTTAATAAAATATAGGGCATTTCATTTAAAAAACGGATGATGCCTCCGGTTTGAGGTAGAAGCGGCAACACCGCGCAATTTAAAATATTTTATAATGAGAGTATATTATGTTCATCTATGGCCAAAGCCAAATTCTCAAAACATCCTATTCGTTGGTTCTCCAGATAATTCTAATAGGACACTCAACTTGAATCACCCTGAAACAGAGGGGGAGGTCTGTCGGTATGTTTCGCGAGACACCCTTAAATCGTTGAAACATATATGAACCATTTCTTAAGACTTATTTATCGTTTGGTATTACCTTTTTTATTTTGTGAACCTTTTAATGTATATGTTTTCTTGTATACATTTTGGCTTTTTTTTCAGCAATAGAAATAAATAAAAATACATAAAATGAACTAATTAAACATATGTTTAATTTGTCAGGGACTTATTTAACACTCAAAAATCAAAATAGGAAACTTTTATTTTGTACACTCCCCCTTTTATCATTTTTTAACTATCTGTAGTTTGGTGGAACAATTCATAGCCCATTTGACATTATTCAAACAAGAATATTGAACTTGTTTTTTTGGTTCCAGTCTGTTATATAATCGTACGGACTAAATTCTGACTTTAAACTCAGAATTTTGTTAAATTCCGACTTTAAACTCAGAATTTTGTTAAATTCTGACTTTAAACACAGAATTTAGTTAAATTCCGACTTTAAACTCAGAATTTTGTTAAATTCTGACTTTAAACTCGGAATTTAGCTAAATTCTGACTTTAAACTCAGAATTCAGTTAAATTCCGACTTTAAACTCAGAATTTTGTTAAATTCTGACTTGAACTCAGAATATTGTTACATTCCGACTTTAAACTCAGAATTTTGTTAAATTCCGACTTTAAACTCAGAATTTTGTTAGATTATAACTTTAAACTCAGAATTTTGTTAAATTCTGACCTTAAACTCGGAATTTAGCTAAATTCTGACTTTAAACTGAGAATTTAGTTAAATTCCGACTTTAAACTCAGCATTTTGTTAAATTCTGACTTTAAACTCAGAATTTTGTTAAATTCTGACTTTAAACTCAGAATTTTGTTAAATTCCGACTTTAAACTCAGAATAAAAAAATAAAAAAAATTGTGGCCCTTCTACGCTTCCGTAGAAAGGCGGAGTTATGAAAATTTTGAAAAATATAATATGTTAGTTTGTTACATACAGTCAAATAAAAATAAACAGGTATGTAGGTATCTAGTTAACTAGTAGTGAGTAAAATCTATTCTAAAGCGTGGTAGGTATATTTATTCGAAGGGGTAGGTGTTTTACATCTGGGTATTTAAAATATTTTTCCACGGATACCATTATCTTAACTATTGTTTTTCTGATAATTATAGAACAATTAGGATTTAAAAGGTGAAAATAATTTTAGGTATCATGAGTGACGACAGCCTTTTGCCACAATATTTTCTATACTGAAAAAAAATTTGAACCAAACTCATATAATAAAGAAATTTATTATGTGATATAATTATTATTTTCTCTCTAGAGCACAGACAATATTAAAGAAATACAATTTTTTTCCGTATAAAGTAAACATAGTGCAGCACTTGCACCCTGGCGATGCCGAACGTCAATTAAATTTTTGCACTTGGTTCCAACTAAAAGTTAGAGAAAATGTAAATTTTGCAAGGATGGTTATATGGTCTGATAAAGCACACTTCTCAAGTGCTGGTATTTTTAATCGACAATATACCAGATACTGGCATCAGGAAAATAAACATTTAGTATTTGAGCGGGAGCAACAAGGTCGATTTGGCTTTAGTGTTGCCTGCTACATTTTGGGCACACAACTCGTTTACCGAATATATGAAGGAGGTCTCTCGGGGGTTCGTTACCTAGAAATATTGCAGGGGGTAATACCGGGGTTGTTGGATAACGTTCCTCTGGCGCATTTAGATAATATCTTCTCTCAGCAAGATGGCGCACCTGCACATAATTCTAATTTAGTACGCCCCACAATGGATCGAAGCATAAGAAAATAGGGACACTGGCTGTTTTTGAAAAGTGCCAAATTTAAACTTTTTTTTCCATATTTGTGTTAAAGACACATTGGTGTTTCATGAAACATAATATGCAGTATACCTTTGTTATTTACCTATTGAGCACGCGAGCATCATTTAAAGCAAACTGAAAAATCATTCAAATTATATATATGGCGTCTTATATTTGATGGCTATTTTAGGACGGATGTAAAAACTATTCACTTGTTGTATATAACGACTTATATAGGCGTTTTTGGGCTATACTACTGGATAGTTAAATTTAAAAAAAAAAGTCACAACAGACGTCAAGTATTAATTTGTTTTTACTTGTGTCATAACATCTTAAAATATAAGATTTTTTTGACTTACAAAAAAATGTAAGCGGATGTAAGTGGAGATATTACATGCGATGTAAAAGCAAGCTTTACTAACCCACATTATAAAGAAATTGGCTGCCCCGAAGTGCCACTGCAAAGAAATAATGCATAAGTATGCAAGAATTCTAAAATTTTTGCGGTCCACGTACAGCGCACAATCAAATAACTCGTAATTAGCCAATAAAGGTAAATATATTTTGTCAAGAATGAACCGGGCTAAATTATATTGCATAAGCCATATGATAGGTCATGAGGTTTAGAAATGTTTACGTTAATACCATTAATTTTTATATGTTTAACATAAACAAAAGATACCAAAAATGTAATCGAAATTTAGTTATTGCCTTTTAATCAATACAGAAATGACATTATGTATTTATATACGTGTAAAGTACTGAGTGCTTAGCTTAACAGTTTCGTCTCTCAGATAATAAGTTTGCCATGGAATAAAAAACAAGCTGGTTTTCACTTATTTGTTGCTGTCAAATGTGATACAAACATGGCGGAAACGCGTTTAAAATTTAATGTAGATTTTTATTCCTTATTAAAATCTCGACAAATTAAATTTACCGATCATAATGCTTTGTTTGAAAGTGTCATAGATATAAAAAAGGATTTCTCGGAAAATGAAACCCAAGGCTTGCGGAAATCGCTAAGAATTTTGTGCTTTCATCTCGCGAAAAAATGGAAACAATCCAAACGGACAGAAGCAAGGTTTTTAAAATCAAATGAAAATTGGTTAAAGAAGGAATTTGTGTGGTCAAAATCGGTAAATAAAGTAAAACCATCCCTACCTAAGCCGATAAAAACATTTGAAGAGCTCTCAAATAAACAAAAAAGAAGAAGGACGGAAGGAATGCGAAAAGAAAGTGTTGCTGTTCTTTCTCTTTCCTTATCAACAAAAATAAAAGAAGGTAGGCTAGACTTTGATATTTAATAATGCTTGTTTTTCAATTTTAAAAGTTTTGTTCGTCGTTTTTGTCAATTTTTGTTTAAACTTTTTAAGGTTGGCTTATAATTAAAAGCATATAATTTTTTTTTGTAGGTAATCAATACATTGGAAAAATACAAAAATTTTTAGAAAGTAACCCCAATAAAGTAGAAAATATTCTGCATTATTGTCAAAACATGGAGCAATATCACTACCATGAAATTTCAAAAGAAAAAGCATTAGCTCTATTTATTTCATCTGACTTTTCCAAACAGCAATACCTTAACATAAGAAAGGCAGCAAAAAATGAAGGGTGTAATCTTTATCCTTCATACTATAAAGTGCAACAGGCAAAATTAGAATGTTATCCACCCAAAAGTTCAATCATGATTACTGATCGTTGTGCAAAGATATCACTGCAATCTTTACTTGACCATACGGTGTCAAGAATTCTGCAAATAAAATCATCAGAGTCCGATAAAGAATTGACATTGTTTGGAAAATGCGGATTTGATGGTGCTTCTGGTCAAAGCATGTACAAGCAGAAATTTGATACCATCTCGGACCATGACAATTTCGATTCCAGCATTTTTATGACGGCTTACGTGCCATTAAAATTAGTACAATCTGACGATCCAACAAAAATAATTTGGGAAAATCCATTGCCCTCTTCTGCACATTACTGTAGACCTTTAAACTTTCAATTTATCAAGAAAACAAAAAACGTTATTTTGGAGTGCTGGGAGTCGCTCAAAGATGAAAAAAATCTGCTTGAAAAAACGACTTTTCCAAATGGAGTAAATGTGAGACACGAGTTGTACCTCACAATGATAGATGGGAAAATTTGCACAATTTTAGCAGGAGCTAGTTCCAGTTCAGTATGTTATATTTGTGGTGCTAAGCCTACTAACATGAACAATTTGGAGGTAAGTTTTGTCTGTATCTGTTTATGCACGTGTAGCTCTTCAATGAACAGAGTTTATTGAGAGTAGTTTTTTTTCATTGAGAGCTCGTTTAAAGAGTTAATCTAACTGGCTAGTTTGGCAAAAATCGTTAATTGGTTTCAAAGATAAGGTGTTTTTTATCTTGAGTTTAAAGAAGAAAAACTGCTTCTTGAACGAGATTACAGAGCTTTCAATATTCGATTTATTAGGTAATTCGAAAAACAAAACCTGATAAAAAGCAATACGATTTGGGATCTCCAGTCTACATTCCTGGATACGGACATTTGAATGCATGCTCCACATTGCATATAACAGGGACTTTAAAAAGTGGTCAGCGAGAAGCACCGAAGAAAAGGCATTAAAAGAGAATAGGAAACTGGAAATACAAAAAAGGTATTCTGGAGAGAGCAAAACTAATTTATTGTCAGGTTTAATGTTTTGGAATTCGGCAATTTGTCGAGCCGTTTTTCGCCTAATTTGCAATTTTATTTTAGATTTAGGGAGGAGATGGGTTTGATAGTTGACGTCGTTAAACAGGGATTTGGCACAAGTAACGATGGAAACACTGCGAGACGATTTTTCCGAAACTTTGAAAAATCATCTCAAATTACAGGAATCGATGAACGGTTGCTGGAAAGTCTATATACACTACTCCAAGTTTTGGCTTCAGGGAAAAAAATAAATGTGGAGAAGTTTGATAAATTTGCAAAAGAGACTGCAGAGTTATATGTTTACTTGTACGGATGGTATTACATGCCATCTTCTCTACACAAAATTTTGATACACGGTGCACAAATCATCGAAAACTTTTTGTTTCCCATAGGGCATCTGTCTGAAGAGGCCGCTGAATCTAGAAATAAATATTTTCGGAAATACAGGGAATGCCATTCAAGAAGGTGTAATAGAACTTTTGGAAATGAAGATATTTTGCATAATCTTTTATTGTCTTCCGATCCATATGTATCACATATGCGTAGCTTTGATAAGATTCATAGCGATTTAACAGAGAAAGCGGTTTCTCTTTTGTTATAATTTTTTTTTGTTCGTTTTGTTTATAAATTACCTTTTTTCGTAAGGCATACTGTATATTTTGTAAACTACCTGGTACAATAGGCCATATTAATTTTAATGTTTGATGAATTTATTAAAATCATACATAAAAACCAACAAAATACAAACATTAATTTCGAAATAAGTCAATGTCCCTATTTTCCTATGTTTCGATCCAATGTGCGCCCGTTTTTGTAAAATCAATTTCCTCAAAAGTGGATAGCCACCCTGGTCTTACATGTAATTAGATGAAATACGCTACGTATTTTGAAGTATTTGGGAACAGCGTTTCCCGAAGAATTCCTACGACGTAAAGATTTGTAAAACCCTTGAAAAGGTAATTTTTCAAGATTACAATATTCCCTTTCCCGTTTAAAATCGTTCGTTTGATTAGTTAAAAACACGTTTTTTTCTATTTTAGAGAATCAGCACAGACGAATCCAAACGTCGAGATAATCAGTCAAATCAGCAGCCTACTCGAAGATTACCAAAGGATCCATTCAAATCAAAAATTGGACACTTCCGCCGAAGAAATCGAAAATAGAAAGCAGGCTTTGGTTAACATGAAGCACTTTGGCCCGAGGATCGGACAACTCTACAATATTCACGAGTCGGGAACTCACAAAGTAAACAGGAATAGAGAAACGGCTGTCCCCGTCCAGCCGGGGGGATGGTTTCAAAAAGCTCAAGAACTGGTCGCCCTAGGGGGTGCCGTGCTGCAATTGGGCAAACTCGCTGGTTTTAATGCGCCAAAATAGCTTTATTAAAATGTTTATTCCTTTATCACAATAATTTGTATTTCTGTATTTTATTAGGTTTTTTAAGATTGATTTTTTTACATACTATATGTAGGTTTTATTAAATAATAAATATATCGTAAAGGCCAATGACTAGATAGTTTTTCTATAATACTGTTGGTCTTGATATAAATCTACTATTTCTGTTCCAGATGGTCCAATTATTTGGAAATGTATCAACTTATTTTTTTGGCTGTGAGTAAAACTCATTGAGCCACGATTTGACATGGTATTGTATTAATGTAGTAATTGAGCAGTGGCGTCTCGTCAGGGTAGGCCTCTGGAGCCGCGCCTCACCCCCAAAATAAAGGAAAAGAGAATTTTTTTATATAACTTTTTATCTATTACCAATTAGAAATATACTTTTTAACAGTTTTACAACATAATAACATTAAAAAAAAAACAAAATATAATAAATATTTTAGAAAATAAATTCTGACCACATCAAAAAACCGACCGTGCAATCCGTGCAAACCCATTCCTAAAGAAAGTGCTCTCGAATGAGGCGAAATAATTTTAGCTTGGAAAGTTTCGACTTCTGACCTATTTATCAACGGCCGGTGCCGATGCCGGCGAGTCACCTGATTACGACAGAGCGGGATGGCGATTGCCGATGCACGCGTTTTCTATTGAATTCTTGAGGCGATAAATCTGTAGCTTGGATATGCTTTTATTGGTTATTTAAATCACATGACTAGCGAGATATTCCAACGGCTTCTTTTTACGTGGTGCGTGCGCCTGAGAAAGAAATAGGAAATAGCTTGCGATAATCGCTGATTGAGGGCGTTCTGTCTTTTAAGGTGAATAAATACGCGTGAGTAAGTTTTTGTTTTGTTTTGATTTGGTAAGTTGGACCGTTCCATTTTTTGTATTTGCTTTTTGCTTTTGAAATGAATCCTATTCACGACATTATTGCTTTTATTAATTGAAACGCCTTTTTTAAGAAGAAGTGAAACTGAAAAGAAACAGATATTAGGTAGCCGTCTGACGCCGAAAATTTTAGCAATATTTAACGATAAGAGACAAGGTAAAAAATATTCAAGAACTTTTCAAATACTTATAGGTGGCTATGCGGAAGTATTTATAAAGAAAGCTTATATTGTTGGCCTTGTATTTTATTAGGTTGCGTCAAAAATAATTGGAGTTCAGGGCGGATATTCGGATTTAAAAAATTTTTCACGAGCAGTAAAATCGCATGAAAGTTCAAGAGAGCATATTAAAAATTCGGTAGCACTTACAAGACTGGAGCAAAATAGTGCGATTATTGCGGATGCACTACAAGAAAATGCAAGTCTTAATAAAATTGTTTATAATGAAAATGTTCAAAAAAACCGTTTATTATTAAATTATTTAATTGATGTTACTATTACTTTGGGTAAACAGGACTTGGCATTTCGAGGTCATAATGAAACAACAGATTCTTTTAACCGTGGCAATTTTAAGGAAATATTTGCATGCTTAATAAAAAGAAATGCCGAACTTACTGAACATTGTGCTAAATTTAGTAATATTTTTACGGGACAATCTAAGACTATACAAAATGAACTAATTGGTTGCATACATGACTATATTCAAGAATATATAAAAAAAGAAATCAATGACACCGATTGTTGTTTTTTTGGCGTAATTGCGGATGATAGTACTGATATAACACAGTGTTCGATAACAGTTATGTATGTGACCAACGGATCTTTGGATCTTGGATCTTTTAAAGAAAGATTTTTAGGATTTTTTGACGTTAGCGATAATAGAACAGCAGAGAGCCTTTTTCATTTAATACAAAACAGCTTAGAGCCTTATGACTTTAAAAATAAATTGGTCGCGCAGTGTTACGATGGGGCTAGTGTTATGGCAGGTGAAAAAAAGTTAGATCTATTGCTCCTTTAGCTATGTTTACTCATTGTTGCGCCCACAGATTAAATCTAGTTTTACAACAGGGAACAAAACTGATTACCCAAAGTCGTATATTTTTTGCCACTTTATTAGGAATACCAAATTATTTCCACCAATCACCAAAACGGTCTTTTGTGCTTAATCAGATAGTAGGTGAAAGAATTCCGCGAGCTGTAGAAACGCGATGGTATACACGGTCTAAAATTTTAAACTTAGTGGCTAATGAGTGGGACAATTTAATTATAGTATTTGAAACTATTATTAATGACTTAAGTTCTGGAACAGAATCTATTAATGGTGCAAAAGGATTTCTAAAGCATTTTAATGATTTCGAATTTTGCCTTTTAACGCATATTTATAAACAAATTTTTAGTTGCACTGATGTACTGTTTCAAATATTACAGTTAAAGCATTTAGATATAAATTACTGCATTTCGCAAATAAACCTTGCCAAGCAACGAATTATTGAATTTAGAAACGAGGACCATTTCAAAGAACTTTTCAATATTGCTAAAAAAGCCACTATTCTGCCAACTAACACACGTCGAGGGCAATGTTCTAGCGACTTTGATATTTTTACTAAATATAAAATAGTATATTTCGAAATAATAGATTGTATAATTCTTCAATTAGGGACGCGGTTTGAAAATTTAAATAATTTAAATTTCTTTGCTTTAGTCGATTGCACAAAATATTCGGAATATGTTAAATGCTTTCCAGACGACTTATTAAATAATTTATTAAAAAATTATCCAAACATTTTTGACAGAGATAGATTAAAGAATGAGCTTTCTGTATTGTAAAGGGATGAACAATTTTCAAATTTAGATGTCGAAAAAAGTCTAGCTTTGTTATTTAAAGATTTTAAAGCAATTTTTGCGGAAGCATATAAGCTTTTTAATTTAGTTTTAACTATTCCCGCAACAAGTGTATCGGCCGAACGAAATTTTTCATGTCTTAAACGGATCAAAACCTACCTAAGAAACACAATGACACAAGAACGGTTTTCGGGTTTAGCAATGATGTCAATAGAGCAGGAATTACTGTCAGAACTTAGTGAAGACCAAAACTTTTACGACCAAATTATAGATAAATTTGCAACCTTAAAAGACAGACGTATAGATTTAATGTACAAAAAGTAGTTTTTTTATCTTATTTCATACAACTATTTATTTTAAGTTTTAATAAACTAAATTATGTTTTTATTATCGCAATCACTGCTATATTTTAGTGAAAGGTGTACATATTTTACTTGTTTTGTTTACTTTTTATTTACTTTTTTTAGAGTTTATTTTTTTAGTTTTTAATGGTTTAGTAGGGGTATTGGCGATGACCTCCATTAAAAAAAAAGGTCAACGCGTCGAAGAATAATACCTCATGGGTGACGTGGAAATTTATTCACATTTAAACAAAATTAACCTCATGTAGCCTCACCCTTCAATATACTCACGAGCCGCCACTGTAATTGAGCATATTTTACATTAAAATTACAACATTAAAAGTTAGTTTCTTTGTTGCAGTCGAATAAGTCGTTCGTGTTTCATTTTTCCTCTTCGCTTCCCGCCTGTTTTAATAGGTTATGGGCCCAGGAAACAAAAGTAAAGAGTAAAAGTAGTCGGAAATAAAGTTTTAAACGCAGTTTATTCGGTAGCAAAGTGAACAAGTTCGCGTTAAGATGTCAATTAACTATTTGAGCAGTTGTCCTAAGTCACTTGGCCGCGAGAACTATGATGAGTGGTGTTTTGGCGTAGAGAACATTTTCGTTTTAGAAGGTTTAACAAATTGCATCAGCGGGAGTGAAACCGATACTGTATTGGTCTCGAAAGCGAAGGCAAAACATGTGTTAAAGATTGACCCATCTTTGTATATGCATGTTAAAGATACTACGACCGCGAAAGACGTTTGGTTGAAGATTAAAAATCTCTATGAGGACAACGGTTTTGTACGAAAAATAGGGCTTCTTCGTACATTAATATCCTTACGATTGGAATCGTGCGAAAATATGGAAAACTACGTGAACCTCGTCGTTGAAACGTCGCAGAAGTTGAAGAAGACAGGTTTCAACATTGACGAAGAATGGATTGGGTCACTGTTTTAGCTGGTCTACCGGAACGATTTGCGCCAATGTTGATGGCAGTTGAGCATTCGAGCATAAAGATAACTACCGACTCGATCAAGACAAAGTTGCTGGATATGTGTGAAGATGGCGACACTAAAGGTAAAGGCGGCAGCGGGGCGTTCTACTCGAACTCGAAGCGTAACTTTCAAATCCAGCCGAGAGATGGCAGACCTAGTCATCAAATCAAATTAGACAGAAATGAATGTTAGAATCAAAATATTAAAAAAAATAAACAAAAACAGAAAGATTTGAGTGATATCACTTGTTACAACTGTAGGAAAAACGGTCATTATATGTCTAAGTGCCCGGAAAAATCAAGTTCGACGCAGAGAAACGCATTTAGTGCAGTATTTTTGAGCACTAAATACAGCAAAAATGATTTTTACCTGGATTCAGGGGCAAGCAGACATATGACTCCAAATCACGATTGGATTTACAATGATTCAGACCCTGATGTCAAGGAAATTTTAGTGGCAAACGAAGAAACTTTACCTGTGACATGCTCTGGAACTGTAGATATTGTTACAAATTGCAGCGGATAATCTCACAAAATACAAGTAGAAGACGTTCTGTGCGTTCCTAAGTTAACCACCAATCTTCTGTCAGTGAGTGAAATCATCGCAAAAGGCAACAAAGTATTATTTACCAGTACAGTGTGTTCAATTGTAAATAGTTTGGAAGTTCAGATAGCCTTTGCATGTTTGGTAGACGGTGTTTATAAACTAGATGTCAAAATGGAGGAGTGTTTTTTTTGGTAGCATCTCCAGAAACTTGGCATAGGAGACTAGCGCACATAAACAGTCAGGATCTAAACAAGATGAAACATTGTGTTAATGGGCTAACACTTAAAGGACAGGTCAACCTTGACAAATCCAATTGCACTGTTTGTTGTGAAGGAAACCAGACAAGATTACCTTTCCCAAATACAGGTAAACGATGCTCAGATATTGTACATACTATCCATGGGGATGTGTGTGGACCCATGGAACAAGTTTCCATTGGAGGATCAAGGTATTTTTTACTTTTAGTTGACGATTACACTCGCATGTCTTTTGTCTATTTTTTGAAGTCAAAAAGTGAGTCGTTTAATAAATTTAAAGAATTTAAGTTCATGATAGAAAAACAGAAAAGTAGGAAATTTGAATTTTGAAAAGTGAAGGAATATTACACCAGATGACCAACGCTTATACCCCGGAACAAAATGGCCTAGCTGAACGACACATCAGAACTCTCGTAGAAAAGGCAAGATGTCTCCTATTTGATGCCGGCTTAGAAAAGCGATTCTGGGCAGAAGCGGTGAGTACAGCCAAGTATTTAAGAAACCGTTGTATAGTGAGTGGTCTTCATGACAAGACCCCTTATGAAATTTGAAACGGTGAGAAACCAGACTTGTCTGGACTTAAAATTTTTGGTAGTCCATGCATGGTGCACGTGCCTAAAGAAAAGCGTCTGAAGCTTGACAGAAAGTCCAAGAAACACATTTTGGTTGGTTATTCTGAGAATATCAAGGGATATAGAGTTTATAATCCTGATATTAATGACATAACAACAAGTAGACATGTTATTGTTTATGAAGACTACAAAAGCAAGACGTTTGAGCAGAATCCTGAGGCAACAAACTCAGAAGCTCTTGAGATACCAGAAGCAGTGGGGGGATTAGATTCTTCTGAAAATCTGGAGAATGAAAGCATAGAAAACTCAATTATCGATTCAAATGAATCAGATTTCCTTCCAGAGCCAGATGAATCAGAATCAGATGAACCCTTTGATGACACTGCAGTTCAGGCTGCAGAAGCAAGAAGATCTGGAAGAGAGAGAAGGGAAAAGAAGTTTCAAGACTATGTTACTTACCTGACCAGTATAGAAAATAACAATTTGGATTTTCCCATTACTTTTACAGAAGCTATGTCAAGAGACGACAAAGAAAAATGGCACAAGGCTATGCAGGAAGAGATAAACAACTTGGAAGAGAATGACTCCTGGGATGTTGTTGATCATCCTGAAGGCGGCACTGTGGTTGAGTGTAAGTGGGTTTATAAAATCAAAAGTGATTGTGAAAATAATAAAAGTTATCGTGCTCGGTTAGTGGCAAAGGGCTTCACCCAGAAAGAAGGGATTGATTATTATGAAACCTTTTCACCAGTTGTAAAATATTCGACATTAAGGTTATTAATGGCTTTGTCAGTAGACATGTGTTTAGATATTTAGAGGAAGTTGTTTACATGAGACAACCCGAGGGTTTTATTGAACCAGGATGCAAAAATAAAGTTTTAAGATAAAAACGTGCTATTTACGGGTTGAAAGAATCCTCGCGAGTGTGGTATAAAAAGGTTGAGGATGTATTGTTAAATTTAGGTTATAGTATGTCTAAATTTGAGCCATGTGTATTTATAGAAAGTGTCAAAAATTTATTTACTATAGTTGCACTGTACGTTGATGATTTTGTGATTTTTTCAAATGGTAAGAATAGAAATAGTCTGAAAGAAAATTTATCTAAGAATTTTAAATTGAAAGATTTAGGTCAAGCTAAACAGATTTTGGGAGTAAATGTAAATATTGATGTTAAGAATAGTGCTATAAGTCTTGATCAGGCTCGTTATATTAACTCATTATTAGCTAAGTATAACATGCTTGATTGTAAGACCACTGATACGCCTATGGAGAAAGGGTTAAGTTTAAATAAGGGTGATAAAAATTGTGAATCTTCTTTGCCATATAGACAGCTCATAGGTGGATTGATGTACCTTGCAGTTATGACTAGACTCGACACATCCTATTCAGTGAGTTATCTCAGTCAATTCAACAGCTGTTTTAATGTTAGTCATTGGAAATCTGCTAAAAGAATTCTAAGGTATTTGAGTAAAACTAAAAGTATTTGTCTTACTTATAAAAAAGGCTCAGGTTTGTTATCGGGTTTTGTTGATGCTGACTGGGGTAGTAACACAGTTGATAGGAGGTCATATACTGGGTACTGTTTTCAGTATTCTGGTTGTGTTGTCTCTTGGGAGAGTAATAAACAAAAGACTGTTGCCCTGTCGACAACGGAAGCTGAATACATGGCGTTGTCCGAAGCTTCAATAGAAACAGTTCATTTACGAAGTTTGTTAGGTGAAATAAAAGGCTCATACGATTGTATTTCAATCTATTGTGACAATCAAAGTGCTATAAAGTTGAGTGCTAATCCCATGTACCATAAAAGTACCAAGCATATAGATGTCAGACACCATTACATACGAGAAGTTATTGCTGACAAACTTGTTAGCATTAAATATGTACAAACAAATGAAATGGTAGCTGACGTTTTAACTAAAGCTTTGCCTGCGAGTAAGCATTACAAGTTTTTACATTGTCTTGGTATTTTTTTTAAATAGATATTTCATTTTGTTAGTTTTACCTAGTGGAGGTGTTAAATATTAGGTTCAAAATAAAATTAAAATATAATAATGTGCGCGCCCTCTGTTGATAGTAATTATAACTTGTAAGCTCTGTCGGTATTTTTTTTTTACATTTGTAGTTTCATGTTTACCGAACATTAAAAGTTAGTTCCTTTGTTGCAGTCGAATAAGTCGTTTGTGTTTCATTTTTCCTCTTCGCTTCCCGGCTGTTTTAATAAATATTTATACAGATTTGATTAAAAATCGATATTAAGGGAGCAATTCATACATTTTTAGTAATAAATATTTATAATGGTGATGTCATCAACCAATCAATCAATCAATCCGATAAGTACTTTTTTCAGATATTTTTAAACATTTAATTAGGCCACCGTTTTGTTCCCCCATTTTGAATTTGTCTCAACATTTTTACCAGTTTATCCCTTTATAATATTTGATTTTTGAGCAACATAATCGATGTAGTCATTTTCTGCATTGACACACAATATTTTATTAGGCCGCCATTTTGGATTTGTAGTAAAACTTATCAGTTGATGGTCATGTCAAATCTAATTTTTCTGCAAAATTTGGATAAAATGGATAAGCAGTTTCATAGTAATATTTTTTTAACATTTCAATAAACCGCTATTTTGTTCAGCCATATTGGATTTTTACCAAAATATTACCACGTCATCATCATATGACCTTTGATTTTTAACCAAAACTTGAAATAAATGTCAATAAATAAATGACAGACATACAGACATTTCTCTTGCGAGGAAAGTAAAAAAGCGAGCGCTATTAGATAAGAATAGAATAGCCAATTGTCATATTGTTTTTCCATGTTAATAGATAAAATTTAAAAAATATAAGATTTTTTTAATTTTCAATATCCTAAATCCTCAATTCTAACCAGTTTAGAACATGTTTCTGAACAAATTTTTAATTTTAATACCCAAAGAATTACCATTTAAATTCCTTTACCTAACAACACTTCGATGGTATTATGCAATACTGGCACAACTCAAAAAATTGCGTTCTGAGGATTTCTGGTGCATCCTGTATGACATTTATTCTACTTTAATATGCAAGAACGGCACTTTTTTATTTGCAAACCTAATCGCTAGATGGCGCGATATGTCGTTGTGCAAATCGCGAAACACAGCTCCCCGTAATATTGAATACCGGCACGACTTCAGTTGTATTGGAGTCTTTGTGAGGTTATATGGGCATTTTTCATGAAGAGTGACATAACTCAAAAAGTTTCATCTTGCTGTGTTGTTTCGGTGTTTATTTATTGTAGAAGATCGGACTATTTGGAGTTGTGCCATTATTTTTGGATTACTATCTCAAGAAAGTAATTATATTTTATAAAGAAGACAGGACTATTTTCAGTTGTGCCAGTCTAAATAAAAAAGGTAAGCGAACAATCCATTATTTATTAAAATTTAGACAGATTATTTTGAGTTGGGCTGTTATTTCCCCTTTAATAATTTGTCAGTACTGCTCCGCGTTGTATTATTTTTGTTATAGAATATTATTGTTTTTTTTATTGTTATACCGTTTATAGTTGTATAAAACGTGCCTAGGTTAAATAATGCACAAATTTAACTTTTTTAATTTGTCATTTTTGTTTTCGCTTGTTTGGTTTGTTTTTCTCTGGACAATTATATCGCTCTAATTCATATTAATCAGTAAACCGTAATATTTTGTTATTGTTGCTAGATGCTAGTTGATTGTATAGAGAAGCAATGTTCAATCATGGATAGTAATTTTTATTATGTGAATTTATAGGAAAACTGCTGTAAAAGATGTCTATGCGAGCTCGCACCGCTAAAATTTTGGCAAATGTTAAAAACGATACCAAAATAATAGAAGAAAAGATTAAAGAAACAAAAGTTGGGCCTTATTCCACCCCAAATGGAAAAAATAATATAATAGAAGACGAAATGCCTATTTTTAGCCAAGAAGGTAAAAATCACAATTAATATTTTCTTTAATAGATTATAGTAATTATCTCAATATTTAGTCGGCATCGCAAAATGTTTTAAATAAATAAAACGTGAAAAATTATTGCGTATTGTTTTTATTGCTGCTAATTAAACTTATATTTTAAGTTTTAGGACCGATTGCTGCCGTGGAAGTTACAGAGCCTATCACTAAACTAGCAGAAGTTTTGGAGGTTTCCTTAGCTAAAATAAGCAATAATGGTCAGTATTAATAAGAGAGCTACTAGTTTTATTTGCCAAAAGGTTTTATATCGCGTGTTATTATTTAAGGTCCCTTATGAAACTTTTTTTTCCAGTTATGGTAAATTGTGACAAAACAATAGAAAGGGAAATTGAAGAAACAACCAATAATTTTGGAAGTTATTCCAATCTAACTCAAATAAGCTATGTACTCGAAGACGAAACGCCGATCTCTAACCAGGAAGGTAAAAACTTAA
The DNA here is from genome assembly GCA_030620095.1 of Kuschelorhynchus macadamiae. Taxonomy (NCBI): domain Eukaryota; kingdom Metazoa; phylum Arthropoda; class Insecta; order Coleoptera; family Curculionidae; genus Kuschelorhynchus; species Kuschelorhynchus macadamiae. The sequence goes on along the minus strand of JAUTXW010005465.1, from coordinate 920,870 downwards.
AATCAACATAGTTTTAATATTTATTTTTTGAATGAAAAGGTACTGTTGACTGATGACGATATCGCGATAAAGACTACGTCTTGCCACAAGATAATAAAAATCCAGTTTTAGTGAATGACGTATTAGAAACGTCTTTAGATAGTGGCAGCGATATTGGAGAATTAAAGAAAAACGTGAAAAAGAGAAAGGGCGATGTAAATAGATGGAAAAGAACAAAAGCAAAGCTGTTAAGAAATACGGGCAAATAGTATATCTCAACAAGCAATAAAATTATTAAGAAAAAACGCTTGGACCTACCTGCAATGTCCAGAAATGTATCCAAAAATGTTCATTGAAATTGTCAGAAGAAAAAAGAAGTGCAATTTTCAATGATTTTTGGAATTTGGGGAATGTAGATCGGCAACGGGAATTTGTTTTACGTAGTCTACGAACTGTTGAACCAAAGTATAGATATCACAGAGAGAATAGTAACCGATAGTTTAACAATGCATTTTATCTCTCTATAAATGATAAGAAAATAAGAGTATGCAAAGATTTTTTTAGAAACACACTTTCGATTAGTCAACGTTTTATACGAACCGTAACTGAAAAAAAGAGTCTTTCCCAAACTGGAGTTTTAGAATTGGACAAACGAGGCAAACACGGCCATCATCGAAAAATACCGGTAAATATTATGAAAGGTATTCGTGAACACATAGACTCCATACCACGCATGGAGAGCCACTATTGTAGAAAGGATAGCAGAAAGGAGTACATTGAAGGTGGACATTCACTGATGGACCTTTATAGAGATTACCTGCCGAGAGGCAGATATTATCTCCAGGAAGTTATCAAATTTACGCAAGAACATTTAATACTGAATACAATATTTCGTTCTTTAAACCGAAGAAAGATCAATGTGAAGATTGCGTCAAATTTGAAAATGCAGATCCTGAAGAAAAACTAGCTTTACAGGCTGATTATGAACATCATCAACAAGACAAAGATCGTTCACGCCAGGCTAAAGAACGAGATAAGGAAAAATCAAAACAAGACAGTAGTTACGTAGTAGCAGTATTTGACTTACAGGCTGTAATGCAGTGCCCTAGGGGTGATATATCTTCATTTTATTATGTATCTAAAATAAATGCCATTAATTTCACAATTTGTAATCTGGCTTCCAATGATGTCAGTTGCTTCACATGGGACGAGACTCAAGGAAAAAGAGGAGCAAACGAAATAGCAACATGTTTATGGATGTATATTGGACAGCTGAATGAACATGCAATGAATGAAAAACATAACCTAGACATTGTTTTTTATTCCGATAACTGCTGTGGGCAGAATAAGAATAAATTTATTTTCCTGATGTATATGTACGCCTTACGTAAATATGACTTCATAAATTCAATTACTCATAATTTTTTGGTAAAAGGCCATACTCAGAATGAGGGAGATAGTGCACATGCTTTGATACAACGAGAAATTTCAAAATCTTTAAAACGTGGTCCCATTTATACGCCTCAACAATATATTGCATTAATGAGAACAGCGAAGGAAAAAGGAAATCCCTATAAAGTGCACGAACTGAGTTTTCAGTCATTTTTGGATTTTAAAGCCCTAGCTAATAAATCCTTATCTTCAGGGTTTACTGATACAAACAATGACAACGTAAGGATTTCTGATATTTCAATTTTCCGTGTTTCAAGAGATGCCCCCCAAAAAATGCTATTTAAATATAGCTTGCCCAAGCCGAGTTTGGTGAAATAAATATGATTAAAAAGAAAAGAAACACCAGAGGTACTGGATCTGCATCTAGTGTTGCTGAGGAAGTCCTAAGGAATCTCTATCAAAGTCAATTAGCTATTGACAGCAAGAAAAAAGAAGCACTGCTGAAATCAGTGGAGAAGAACGTTATTCCTAAATTTTACGGACAGTTTTATAATAGTCTTTAATTTTTTTTGTCGATAGACAATTTTTCTTTCCCTTTTTTATGTTTATGTCAAAGTTAAAGGATGTTTTGTAACATTTTTATGAATTAAACGATGTTTTTTGTCTATTTTGTTGGATTTTGTTACGGAACTAAATAAAAAAAAATCCTTTTTTTTTAATGCAATAGTGGCGTAACGTCAACAGTGTTTAAGTAAAATATACATTTTTTGGTAATATTATCGTTTTAGAGAACAACTATTATTTATTGACACTAACAATAATATTGTTATATAATTCAGTAAAAAAAACAAACAATAGATAAATAATTTTATGAAATACAGTGAATTATGTAAACAAAAAAATTTGAAACCGCGTTCCTGAAAAATATGGATTTTTGAGTTGTGCCAGTATTGAATAAGACCATCGACTTGTATAACAAATTGGCCCAACTCAAGTGAAAATTAAAAAAAGGCGTGAAATCATCCGAAACTTTATTTTTTCCCCAGATTTCATCCAAAATCTAGTGATTTTCGAAATCGCAATACGTTTTTTTGAGCGTGAGACGCCCTTCGACTATTTTAATATAGTAAAGGTATATTCTATAATTATTTTAATTCTCTGATAGGAAAAACTATTGTAATCTGCAAAAAAATCACCTCAGAATCTTTTTTGTATCATTTTGCTTCTGAAGATTGAAGATTCTCACATGACCCCCGACGAAATAAACGTTTTATTATACTGAACCGGATTGGTCAATACTTCATATGACCCAAAATGATAATGATCAAAAGTGAATAAAGTATCTTCCATTAGACATGTTTTCTAGAAAAGGAAATCTTGCTGTTTACTTAGTGGTTAAAAGAAAATTCCAAACTTAAACGGCCATTTTTTTACAAACTCATATTGCCGCGCCATAGTTAGGTCAACTAATGCTCCTAGTTTCGCAATGTTGAAGATAAAGTAAATAAAACTTATTTATTAAATATTTTAAAAATTAATGTTCTTCTAATGTCATCGCACCTTTAAAACGCTGCTTCTTGAAGTAAGGCAAAATATAATTAGAAGATTTGAGCCATATCGACAAATACACAATAATACATTAGAACACATTCAATAGTGACGCTAAGAAAAGTTTGGTATCAAATAAAATATTTTTTAGCAAATTAATTTCTTTAATGTTAAAATGTAGTTGTAGTTCCACGACCCGCTGTTGGTTTTTAAGTCACGCCGGTCACGTGACCCTGTAAGAATGTTTACTGTTGACTATTATACCTTTTTATTATAAGGATCCCTTGTCAATGAAAGTGGGATGGTCTAATACCACAGTGGGATGGTCTAATACGTGGAGTTGTCGATTGGGTTTGCAATTGCTAACTAAAGCTTGGCAAGTTTGTTATGAACCACAGAAAGAATGTGGGAGGTAGCAAGCCTCATTGCCAGGTTTTAAAAAATGATCAACTATCCCATTTTCTTTCCTATTTTATAACATTTCAACAAAATAAAGAAACAAAAGTATCTTATAAGCAATTATTACTTTTAACCATCCACAAGGTAAATCATAAAAGGCACTAACATTTATGTAACAAATAACGAAGTTATTCCTGTTATTAACATTTACAGTCTGGCAACTGAATGAACCTGGATAGAAAGAATGCGGGCAAAAAACCTCCTTCCGTTTTTCCATATAAGTGGTCCGTTCAAAATATATATTTTTACTGCATCACGAATTCAAATAAAAATAGTAAATATATATTGATCGGTATCGATAGGATATGAGCGAAGATTTCCCAATCCTGAATATTCCCTATTTCATCCAAACTGGTCATACAAGACAATCACATACCATTGCTCTTTCCATTCATTTAACATCTTAATTCAGCTCAATACTTTTAATTATATAAGCAAATTTAATTCAATATCTAAATCAGATTTGTCAATAAGACAGAATTCTTAGACAATAAAAGCATTTAAGTTACATTAAAATTTCAATTATATTTGTGCCATAAATAAATTCTTATTCATCTCTCATAGAAAACCTTGTAGAGTGTAGAGGAAAATTTAAATGATTTTAGTTATCATAACACTTCCTTTTTGTTTGTGTATTTTTGCCTGTTTTTATAAAAAACAATGTTTGTTTTTTTTTTTCAAATAAATAAATATATATTAACAGAAAATAGTCATTAACATTTTTAGACTTAACAAATTACAAAATCAAAGTGCAACCTATCAAAATATAAAACAAGTAAATATATATTATAAATATATATATATATATATATATATATATATATATATATATATATATATATATATATATATATATATATATATAAATATATATATATATATATATATATATATATATATATATATATATATATATATATATATAGGTCAAAGACATCTTAAAATAAAGCCTATTAGTTTTATTGTCCTATTCGTGATATTATCTATGTATTTGGCAAAAGTAAATTTGGAATTCAATAGCATTCCCAAGTCTTCAAAAGTATCAACTCTTTTCAAGATTCTTTGGTTTAGTGTATAAATAATGTATTTTTTAAACAATGGAAACTTAATTTCTAGAAATAGAGATATCTCCAATAATATCAACACAGGTGTAGGAACGATTTGGTTATGACACTTCACCAAATTTCTTTATTTAATAAGGGTTCTCTAGTCGGATGTATAAAATTATATATATTACCATTAAAAATAAAATGTATTCAAAAGATAAAAGTAAACCAAAAAATTCTTATTGAAAGAGAATTCTGTTCCCCAGATGATTATTTTAACTTTTATATACAGATTACATCCTGCTTATATGTAGAGCCTAGTATGAATGAACTGTTCATTTAAATCATTGAAGAAATAGAGAACATCAAAATACCTTAGGGGTTCTGAGGGGTTTTCCAACATTGAAGACACAAGTGTTACATTTTGTAAACATTAACAAAATAGGTTGCCTTTTTTGAAAATACAGACCCCAAATAAATTTTGTCCCAGGCCAAAACTAGGGTAAGCATGGCTCTGTATGAGAGTAATAGTTATCTTTTTAAAAATGATAAGTATATGGATCTCTTCATGTGAAATAAATCTTCAAAGCACTTTATTTTGCTACTTATTTAACAAATTTTTCTAAAAGTTATCTTTAAATAGAAAATATTTTGAAAAGAAAAAATGCCTCATTATTATTAAAATATATAATTATTTTGACATATGAATTACCTCAGCAGTTCTATATTTATTCTCAGATGGACTATGGAAGCATTCCTCACTGCTTTGTCTGTCTACTCATAATTTTATATGCAAAGCAGATTTTCATTTTTTATTGTTGCCTGAGATACATACCCCGATTTGCCAAGATGGAGCCCACTGTGGTTAATACATCCATGAATTTACTTGGTTTTCCTAAAAATGCAAACACAACTATATATCATAATCATGTTATCAACCAAATACAAATGTTTTTGTCGAGGTTTTTCTTTTAACTAACATTTAGTGTGCACTATACATTAAGAAACCGATATATTGAAGAAAATCCGAAGAGGAACATTAAAGAAAATAGATGTATATACAAAAAAAGAATCTAGATGGCTTACCAATATGAAATTTGTATGTTACAATATACTTTCTGATGTCCTAATTTGATAGCCCATTTAAATTGCTGAATCTAACTTTCTAGTAATCTCGTTCTTGAAATTGCATTTAAATGGGCGAAAAACTGAGAATTCAGGACTTATCGGGAACACAGTAAAAGCTTGCATATTATTTCTGCACGTTTCACAACCAACTAACAATTTACAGGCATTTTTCGTCATGTTAGTAAAACTTATTTTATTGTATCTTAACACCGATACGGTAGCAGTAGAATTAATACGTAGCTATTTGCTATTTTTATAAACTAGGTAATTCTTTGAGAACGATTTAACTTATTATTCAGGAATATTAATAACATGTTATCAAACATAAATAAAAAAACACAATTGACAATATTACTAATATTGTCGGAAATATGTACTTCTTTAGAACAATAATGCACTTTGGCAACAGTGACAGAAGTTTCTTACATCATTGGCGTGCATGTTTATGTATTTCGACGTTTAAGGCCAACGACGAATTCCATGCATTCCAATGTGTCGGGATTTCGACTGTTAGCGCCAGTGACGGTTATGTGTAATGTAAGTTCGGGCAAGTGAAGTTTAGGGCCAAATACATCGAACCAGTTTTTGAGCTATGCCGCCTACACATAGGCAGACCGACAGACAGAGCGATGGAAATGGGAGAACATGTTTTCCGAGGTCTAGAGACCCAAGAATCTGCAAAAATCTCGGTGGGTGATTTTTTCATGATTACAATCTTCCCTTATACGAGGGAAGTCCAAAAGTAATATTTATTGATATTATCATTATTATTATTATGATAGAAATATATAATGAAAAATTATCTGATTAAAATAACTTCGCACGCCTATGACACGGGAAGATTTTTGACGAGATTCTCCCCTGCCCCTTCAGGCGTTGATAAGGTTCATTCGCTTGTCACACTGTACTTTAACTTTTAGACAATTATGTTAAACCTTTAAGAAATCCAAAGTAGGAAACAAGGCATCAAGGCCTCGATCACAAAAATGCAGGTGGACATTTGACATTTCATTGGCCCTCCTCAAAAACCCTTCGCTGGTTTTTATGGCTACCCCCGTTAATGTTTGGGTGCAGCCATTAGATCGCCTGTTTTACCAGTGGCGTTTTTGATTTGTTTATGTTCAGAAAACATTAATTATTATGGCGACAAATCCATATATAAAAAAAACAAACTTTGCACAGCCAAGCGCGTGAAGAATCCAAAAATAATTGTTTTAAGTTCCGTTAAAGCAAACAGTAGAGAGAGTGTCAATGTATACCGGCACTAGTGCCAGCACAGTAAAAAGGATTCACCGAGAAGATGTTCAACGGCTAAGAAATATCCCTGAAAAAAAATTATCGTCTCCATCGGGCAAAAAAAGGAGTCGCATGTCTCGGGTAGATCAATGTGAGGACTTTGATTTTAGCATAGTGAGGCGAACAATCGAAAAATTTTATTTGGAACTGAAACAAGTACCAACTTTAAGAAAGCTTTTGCGAGAGTTGAGGACTGTAGTCAACTTTCCTTTTTCGAGGGAAACGTTACGTCTCCTTCTGAAATCCAATGGATTCTGTTGGTTTTTAATCGAAAAGCCAAATATTTTGCACTGGCGATATAAATATATCCACTGCATGAGAAAATATCACACAGAGGGGCGCAATATTATATATATATATATATCGATGAAACGTGGATCGATAATGATATGACTGTAAAAAAATGCTGACAAAGTGCAGAAGTTTTTGGGATAGCAAGTGGAATAAGTTCAACAGGTACAGTATAATAATTCTAGACCAATTTCATTTCATGTATTTATTTATTTCTCTTATTAAGGTCGATTTATAGTAGTCCATGCCAGGTCGAGCAGTGGGTTCGTACAAAATGCTGCGTTAGTTTTTAAGGCAGGACTAAGTTCTGGGGATTATCATAGGCACATGAATCGAGAAAATTTTACTAAATGGCTTAGCGAAAAACTACTTCCAAATATTCCTCCAAGAAGTATAATTGTCTTAGATAATGCCCGCTACCACTCAGTGCAAGAGGATAAAATCTTTTTTAAAGAGTGACATGATTGCCTGGTTGTCTAAGAAAGGTATTTACAAAAATAAATAATAATTAAATATTTTTAAAATAATTATATAAAAATAACATAACACTATAGGCAATATACACTGCTTTAGTCATATAATTATGAGTGGGGATAAGAATAGTTTTGACCGAAAAGTGAAGCCAATGTAAAATGCGTATATGAAAATCATGTGTAATACAAAGGTATAGTTTATATTCTTTAGCAATCAATATTTGTTTGTAATGAAACATAGTGGAAGTAATTATTAATCAATCAAACAACTTTAGTTATTCTAAATACATATGACTGATTCCAAATATTCGGGAACCGCGCCGTTTGACTACCGGTCAACCGATTTGATTGTATCCTTTGTATGAGGCTAAGTAACCCCTGACGCGCATGTTATGTTTGCCAAAAGTCTGGTATTTTAACTCTACTGCTTTAAATGGCTTCATTATTTGTATACGGTGTTTATCATACAAGCTATGTCCCCTCTCATAAATATATGGTTATAGTACGAGCCAGGAATAATAATTCATTGCCGGCTCCTTTGATCTGCAGACATCAGGTAGGTCAAGGCGTGACAACTGACACTAGTGACGCTAACGAATTGTTATCGATGGCGCTCACTCCCAGACAGCACAAAATTGTACAATGGAAATCCAGTGTATGTATGGCTATGGACATAGTGGATATCCATTGGACATTATCTAATTTACAACACATGCCCATTGGAAATCCAATCGTTATACGGGTGTCGCAAAATTCATTATTCAATGGTCGTCCCCCGCTGGACAAACTAAGGGAGTCCAGAATGCAAAAGAAAACGGCCACTGCTAGGATTTGAACTGAAACCTCCTGCTTGGCAGCCAAGCATCTTGCCACTGAGCTTACTTGTCATGTCGTAAAACATATAAGAATCGGTGTATATGCTCTACTGTATACCGCTTTTACTGCGGCAAGTGTATCTAAAATGTCAAATATAAAAATTATTACATTTGAGCGCAAGAAGTCGTTTTCGTGACTTGAGCATGTGTTGCCCAATTTTAGATCAGATCATCCAAGTTGAATGTTTTGCTTTATATATTATATAATCGATTGTTTCTACTATCATTTTAACTAACATATTATTATTTTATCGTTTTTCTTTACATTTTTTTTGTTTTGGTAATTAATTTAAAATTATGTAGATAATGAAAAATTTACATTCATAAATTTATTAAAAATTTTATAGCACTTTAAATACAACTTGACTTTAATTTTCAACCTTACCTATTTATCAGAGAAATTAGGTAAATGTTTGCAAATACACCAAATGAAAAGTTAATGAATGAACGAAAACAGTGTTGGTGCTATTTATGGATTTACAATGGGAATACAAAAGTGGACATCCATTAAATGCATATGTGTGGATATATAAATAATGTCCAGGAAATGTCCATGGACGTAACGGGCTTTAAATGGACAAAATCTGGACAACCACTTGATCTGTTTTGCTGTCTGGGCTACAATCGTGATTTCTATACTTTTTTTATGAGCCGATCAGACTAAGAAAACTGACATGAACTAAATTTTTAGGTATAACATATGATCCGACTCGCGACTGCAAGAAAATTTGCTTTATTTGAACTTATTCAACTACATAAACCACCGGGTGACCAGAAAAATTATGTGATAGGCAACATTATCAAAAACCACGGCCACATTCCACTTAGGACTCCGCTCTATATGTGTGAGCTTAATCCAATTGAACTAGCTTGGGCTAAAATTAAAAGGCACAATAGAGAACGCAATACATCATGCGACTTTAGCATTGCAAAATTAAGAGAAGTTTTAGAAGAAGCCATTGCATCGGTCACTCCAGTTGATTGGGAAAAATTTTACCAGCATGTCATAAATATTGAACAGAAATTTTGGGAAACGGATTACACGATGGAGCAAGTTGAACCCTTGATAATTCACCTGGAGGATGATAGCGAGACAGACGAGAGTGACAGTGATAGCGATAGCTTTGACAGTGACCAGGAAAACTATGAAGAACTTTAAAGTACTTTTTTCTTCTCTTAAAGTTGTCTATACTTTCAAGTATACAATTCCACGCGCCAGCGCCGGCCGGCGCCGTTTAACATCTTTACAGTGCTAACACTTCCCGTTTTGTGTTTATTTGTATGTAATATTTAACCAAAAATAGATTATTAAGATATTGTATTTATTGTGATAATATTGTTAATAAAAAAAAATACTTTTCTTTAATTTTTTTGTATTGAAATTTTGACAATATTTCTTCGTTTAATTGGCTTATGTAATAATGATTTTGAAATAATATAATATTCACATATCATAATTTCTAGGAATTTTTCACGCCGCCATTGGGCAATTAATAGATAAATTGAGGCGTTGCCTTACCCCCCTTACCGATGCCGCGTAGGTCATAACAAACTTGCCTTTAAATCTCTTGCTACTGGTGAAATCTGATCTGAGACTTTGGGTATTTCAGTTTGTATTTTACTATTTTGCAATAAAAGTAATTTCTTTTACTGCTTAGAAAAATACTGGAAATAAATTACTATTCTTTGTATGAAAATTTTATTGCATCATGTTCAAACATATTCACCGTAATATAAATTAGTATAAACATTGGTGTTCCTGGCTAGGCTTGACATCATCGTAGATTTCACAGCTACCGAGCGGCAACCGAACGTGATAGCAAATGGAATATGAAATCGCGATTTGGGTCATCAGCCGGTCTTTTCTCATAATTCGATCGATCGGTCGAGGCATCACATCGGCATGCGGAGGTTCAATTGTTCAGAGGTCGCGCGGTCGATATTCTAACTCGATATTGTTTCGGACATTTTTAATCGATGAAAATTGATTTATATACTGTTTTTTTGTAATATACATTTCTTATTCTTATAATCCATGTTTGAGTTGGAAATATGCAGAAAATAAAATGTTGGTAGTGACTAGTGCAAAAAAATAAACAACTAAAAAGTACTTACGAACTTGATTTTGAGAAAATAACCGAATTCAAGGTAAATGGTCGCAATTTGATAGAACTTAGCATACGACAAACTAGTAAAGACAAAAATAAAGAGGTTCATCGAAACTTTTGCAAAAATATGTACGATTTAGTTAATTGGATATGTGGTTGTAAAGTCTCTAACTCATTTAACTGTTATCTTTGTTTGTTGTTTTCTAAGGACTCGCCGGACTCATTATGGTGCAAGACCGGTGTTAAAGACTTAGAACACTTGAAAGAAAAAATGAAAAAACATGCGTTTTCTGCAGATCACATGAAATGTTCGGTGAACTATGCTTGGGTCGGAAGTGTTGATATTCTCACTCAGCTAGACACAGCTTATAGAAAATCCCTTAGAGATTTTTATGAAAATGTATCCAAAAATCGTTATATTATTAAAAAAAATTATAGATTGTGTAAAATTTTGTGAGGCATTCGAGCTTGCAGTACGTGGCTATAATGAAACGGCTTTGTCTGAAAATCCAGGGGTTTTTCAAGGCTTTATAAATTTTGTTGAGGAGTTGGGCCAGGATAGACTATCCGCTTTAGCAATGTTAAGTATCGAGAAATCGTTTATAAAAGGAAAGCGCGTGCAATTTTAACGAACGTGTTATTCAGCATTTTTCCAATTCTAAAGAACTAAGAGCAGGCCCGAACTTCAAGAGAATTTAAAGCTCAATTTAAATATAAGATATTTATTTTTATTTTAAGTATGCCTATTTTCAAGTTTGTTATTGACCTGCCAATATAATTCACCCCTGGGTAAATATTAAATATTCTATTAAGGCAGATGTCAAAAAATCCCCTAAGGTAAGTATATAAGATAATATATTTTAACTCAATGGATGTTAATAACATTCCAAGTAAGTTAAGTTTTTGATTAAACGTTTTACGTAATTGGCTAAAAGTAAACAGATTCAAATTAAATGTCTCAAAACAAAATAAACTGCTTAAACAATTGCAAATTGTTTCGTTATTTTTAGGAGATTGTATCTTGGAAACGCCTTAACCGATTTTTAAAAATTAAAAAGGTTTTGATAGGCCATTATTTGTTTCATCGATAGCCTGGGGTTGTCTTTGAAATTTTTTTTTATGTTATACAAGGTGTGAAAAAATATAGTGTAAAAATGAAGAATTTTAACTCTGCACCTCTCGCAATAGTTATTCTAGAACTTCCCATTACCATCACATTTAAAAGCTTTGTTGGACATCTCCCGAATTTGGCGGTTTTTTATCTTTTTGTTTAGAAAAAAGTTACAGGGTCTTCTCAAAGTCCGGATTTTTCAAATTAAAAAATTTAAAATTTCAAGTTCTTTTATTCATTGTAGAAATTCCGAGACTTTATTATCCCAGTTTCTCTATAACCAGAAGGATACAGGGTGTCGCAAAAAAAGGCTGACCGGCAGAAGTTGCATTTTTTTAAAATAGAACACGCCATATTTGACTTGATCTTTTGATTGTACTGGAGAAACTAAGACTTTTGGTACCACACCAACTTGATGGTTGTATGCCGAGACGGACAGCAGAATTTTTGCGGGTACGAGGTGAGTCTACTCGATACTAAATTCAAAATTTATATTTTTCACCTTTTTTTTGCAAGTTGTTTCCTACATAGTTTGATTGTACCCTAGTTGTTTCAAATTTGTACTTCATGCTGTTTTATTAATGCCTTAAATTAAAAAAAAAAAGGTAAAATAAATATTTTTTTTTGGTTTTGACCTCTGTTATCAAATAACGCAAGAAAAAACTTACTTGGAATTTTTAAAGTTTTTAAACAGAATATTTTGAGTCACATAACTTTTGCACAACTTTGTATTCATTTAAATATTCTCGCATCATCTATTATTTTGCTTTACATCTTAAAAAAAAATTACATACGAAAATTGTAGAATGTATTAAGTAGTTTTTGGGGCATATGTATACAGAGTGTCCCAAAAAAGGCTGACAGACAAAATTTGAATTTCTTTAAATGAAACACTCTATATTTGACATGATATTTTGATAATGGAAAAACCAAGAATTTTGATATCACACACAATTAGCCCAAAATTCAATAATTATTTCAATAATTCGAAAACGAAAACTTGAACATATGGTGTAGTATCAAAATTCTTAGTTTCACTAGTAGAATCAAAATATCGAGTCAAATATGGGGTGTTCTATTTAAAAAAAGATGGAACTTTTGTCTGTCAACCTTTTTAGAGACACCATGTGTACATAAAACTATATGCGCTTTCGTACCGGAAATGTATTTAGTCCCTTAGAGTTTGTTCAAAATAGTTTATAGCTCAAAATTTACATTTATACTAAAAATTGAGCATTGGAATCATAAGCCTGAAAGTGTCATTTTGCCCACCGGTTAAAAATAACAACACAATATATTTGTTACAAAAATGTATTGCATACATGTAAAGTTTAACAAACATTTAACTAACCAAAAAAGTTTATTTAGGTAAAAATAATAAAAAACAACAAATAAACTCACAAAGAACAAAATGATTTTGGTAAAATTCTTTGGACAAAGTTATAAATAATTATTAGTTGGTTTAGTTTAAGATTTAATAATTTAAAAAAAATAGACAAAAACAAAATAAAATAACGCTTGTTAGAAAACACAAGTGTGTTTAATAAGAGTAAGAAAATTTTGCTTACTCTAGTCTTTGCATGCATCACAAATAAACTGCTTCACCTTTCTAGATACATCGGCACAATCAGTATGTGCCCACATTTTACAAGTTTGGCACTTTATTCATTGTTCCTTGGACATGGATCTATTGTAAACCTCGTTACAATAGAGGCACGCTGCATCATCGTCGTCGTCAGATCCAGTTACGAAAGGCTCAGGCTCGTCATCTGGATAATCAAACACTTGCCTTGGTACTCGCGCTCTGTTACTTTTTCTAACTTCTTTCTCCCTCTTTTTAATCTCAGCTTCCTTTAATTCATTTACAAAAGGCGAAATAGTTAAAACAGTTGTAGGGTTCTTCCTTGAATTTTTGACAGCTTTCTTGGAAACAGGTTTGCTGGGAAAGTCAGTATCCTTCGAGCACCCCGGTTGAGTATTTCTAATGTTGCCATCATTCTCATCGCCATTTATTTCTTCGACTGATGTAACCAAACTAGGTGCGAAGAGGTGGTCGGGAAAAATGTTTGGATTTAGCGGACAAATACCTGTAGCTCTAAATCCACTAACGGCATTCCCAACAGTGGCTGCTTTATTGTAAGCCTTTTCAAACAATGAAGAAATGTGGAACATTGAAACAGTTCTTCCCGGATTAGCCTTCAACCAAATGGTTACTTCTTGATCATAGTAGGTACCCAGTGGACCAAAAAATGACACATCTAACGGTTGTAGTCTGTGGGTGCAATGTGATGGCAAACAAAAAACCACTACATTGTTGTCTTTTGCAAACTGTTAAGGCACTGTAATCTTTGTGGCTTGCATGTCCATCCAAAATCAGGAGGGCTTTGTTGTCGGCAGTTGGTCTTACGTTTTCCACAAAGTGCTTAATCCATTTAAAAAATAGTGGTTTTATCATATAGGCTGGTTTATTACATAATTTAAGCGTTCCTGCTGGTGCTCCATCCCATAATATCGGATTCATCTTTTTGGTCGGAAAAATAAGCGCTGGAGGAATGTAGACCAGTACTACTAATACAAACGACAGCTGTGGTATGGAATCCCCGTTCTCCGCTTGTTACCAACCCACTTGTTTCTTTCCCCTTTGAGCAATAATTTTTTGTGTTTTTTGGACATTGGTTATACCCGTCTCATCCATATTGTATATCATAGTCGGCTTAATATTTTCTTTCTGGATTGTTTGTTCCAACTTATGAAAAAAATTTGCTACATTTTCTTTGTTGAATGCTCGGGCTCGCTCTGCTGACGTTGCCTCTGGTACTCGTAGGGATACAGTTGGGTTTCTTGATATAAATGCGCGGAACCATCCTCTGCTAACCATTTTTTTGTCTTTATTGAATTGGTGCGGCGTACCACTGCGTTCAGCAAGCTCGTATGCAACAGTGCTAAGTTTGATTTGCGTCAAACCAAAGAATTGACTCTAAGTCAAGAATGTGTTCTAATAAAGCTTTTTCCATTTCATTGCTCAAGGACCTCTTAAATCTTCCTAACTTCTTTTTGCCTTCTCGAGCGTGAATATTATTATTCTGATAATGTCTTCTCAAGGTTGCTTGAGGAACATTGAATACCTTGGAGGCTCTTAACCACCCCATTCTGTTTTCTCTGATCGCCTCAATCGCTTTATGCATATCGGCTGTTGACCCCGATTGGCGATCGGTCTTTCTGTTGTAGTTAGACACCATCCTAAAATAATAAATAAAAACATAAAAAATCCCTAGATGCATCAAAAGGCAAAATGACATAGTATGTTATTTTGCCTTTCCCAGGACTGTGTCGTTTTGCCTTTGGGTACTATTTTTTAAATTTTTTTGTTTAAAAATATTTAAACTAAATAGTTTTGCAAATTCACTTTAGTATAATAAACACAACAGTATAGTGATTATAATACCACCTTTAAACGAAATGATTTAAAAATATATTTGACAAAAAAAACACACGTAAGGAAACACATACCTTAATCTTTAATGTCGATGATTACTATACAAAAAATATTAAAGATACTGTAATATCTCCTTTAAACTTTACTACTGTCTCCGATATCTGCGTACTGAACAATATAACTCAAATTAAATCAAATGCCTCTGGTATTGACGGTTTGAATATTTGTTTTATTAAAATGTGTTGTCCATTTATTCTTCCATTTCTGACTCACGTGGTCAACTTCTGTATAGAAAACTCTGTTTATCCCGATTCTTGGAAGAGGGCTATGGTAACGCCTCTACCGAAAAATAATGACCCGAAAGATTTTAAAGATTTAAGACCTATTAGTGTTTTGGCATGTCTCTCAAAAATTTTGGAAAAAAATATAAATTATCAGTTAACCAGGCACGTGGAGTCTAATAAGATCTTTCCTGAGACGCAGTCGGGCTTCCGAAGGGGTCATGGCTGCTCTACTGCGTTAACAAATGTTAGTGATGACATTTTTAGAGCTACAGATCGAGGTCATATAACGGTTTTGGCTTTGGTAGACTTCTCTAAAGCCTTCGATACAATAAATCACAAAATGCTGCTTTCAATTTTACATTATATAGGGCTAAGTGATAAGGCTGTATTGTTTTTCAAAAATTACTTATCAGGAAGACCACAATGTGTTAAGATTGGAGAACAGGTCTCTCCAGAACTACCTCTAACTAGTGGAGTACCCCAAGGCTCAATTGTAAGTCCTTTGATGTATGCTATTTACACTTCGGGTATTCATAGTGTTTTCGAGAGATGTAGTGTTCAGTATTACGCAGGCGACACACAAGTGTACTTATCATTTAGCAGAAATAATGTTGCTGATTCCTGTCAGGCATTAAACAATGATTTGGAGCGTCTCAGGTCGATTTCTTTAAAACATTCCCTATTTTTAAACCCACAAAAATGTTGTTTATTGTTGTTCGGTCCCAAAAATGATGTAAATGTTGTAAAAAGTGAAATCAATATAAAAATAAATGATGTTTCATTGGAAATTAAGGATAGCGCCCGGAATCTTGGAATGATCTTTGACAATTCGATGAGATTTGAACAGCATGTATCTAACTGTATTCAACGTGCTTATGTAAAACTTAAATTTCTCTACGCCCATCGCCATGATTTGTCAATAAATATTAAGAAGTTGCTGTGTGACTCTCTTGTGCTGTCTATATTTGGCCATGGTGACGTGGTTTACGGAAACTGTTTAACACAAGCGCAGAAAAATAAAATCCAAAAGGTGCAAAATTCTTGCCTTTGCCTTATATACGGAATTCGAAAATTTGAAAGAATATCTCATAAATTGCGTCAAACAAACTGGCTGAATATGGACAGCAGGAGACAGATGCACTCAGCTAATTTTTATCATAGAATTCTTTATTATAAGAGTCGTGCGTATTTACATAATAAAATAATTTTTCGTTGTCATGTTCATAACATAAATATTCGGTTCAAAGGTTTAATAACTCCACCGTTCCATAAGACTTCTCAATTCGAAAGGAGTTTTTCATATAATATTGCTAAACTGTACAACTCCTTTCCTCTTCAATTAAAATCTTTATCACCCGTAAAATTTAAATTTCAGATTTTTAAGCATGTATACAATAGACAAAACGAAATATGAATTGTACATGTACAGGGTGTTCCAGCGAGGACTGAACAGGGACCTATTTTCGACCTTCCTTGTATTCTGGAAAAATTCAAAATAGCCAATCGATGTATTTTTTCTTGTAGAATCCAAAAATATCATCGAAAAAATATTTGAACCAGAAACAAAAGAGTTACGCTATGCATCAGGTGTTTTTTAAATGGAATGTATCGTTTTTTATACGATTTTTGGAAAGAGTGGAATATATGCTTGGCCGCCCAATAGCCCCGACCTCTCAGTTTTGGATACATTTCTTTGGGGCCATTTGAAGAACGTCGTATACAGACAACGAAACGAAAATATTCAAGAGATCATGGGAAAAATTGTCGATGAAATAAACCGCCTTAATCAGGAAAATCATATTGTAACAGCAAGTTTAGAAAGGCTACAAAGGGGTTATCGATGTTGTTTCGAGAAAAACGGCGGTCACATTGAAAACTTATGTTATTAGTAGTTTTATTTTATTATTTAATAATTATTTTTTATTGAATTTCTTTTTCTATCATGTAAAGTTTTATTTTCCTCAAATAGGTTTTTTATCCTTAGAATTGTATTGATGGATATATTTCTATGAAAATTTGCAATAAATCATTTTCTTGCTTCTCTTGCATTTTCTTGGCACTTGTAAAATAGCATAACAATCTGTAGTCTCTCGTCCAAAGAGTATTTCATTTCGATCAGAGTCAAATATATATTTTTTAGGTGAAGACTTCGACAATAATTAAAATAATGTCAATTTTTATTGACAAAGCATTCAAACGTCATTTTACCTTGATCACCTATACCAACCTATCGTATATTTTAAACAGGTGAAGCTAAAATTTTAGTTTGTAAAACATTAAAATGTAATATAAACAGCTATCGCAAAATCAAATCTTTTAATCAGAACGGACATAAAAAAATCACTCTTTCCAAAAATCGTATAAAAAACGATACATTCCATTTAAAAAACACCTGATGCATAGCGTAACTCTTTTGTTTCTGGTTTAAATATTTTTTCGATGACATTTTTGGATTCTACAAGAAAAAATACATCGATTGGCTATTTTGAATTTTTCCAAAATACAAGGAAGGTCGAAAATAGGTCCCTGTTCAGTCCTCGCTGGAACACCCTGTACATATGTGTAAGCCTGCAAAGTAATTCTGTAAGCAAACACGCCGCGCCTATGTGTTTTTTGTTTTTATATATTTTGATTAATGGTTAAGTAGAGCAGGATGAATGAGCCTTTATCGGCAGTTCATATCTGGACTTCGCCTTTTTTCGCATTAAAATATAATAAATAATTGTAAGATCCAAAATTGTATCTTATTTAATCTACATGTGAAAATAAAGACCTTATTATTATTATTATTATTATTATATCGACAGTTTCAGCAAACAAAAATTGATGACCGGCACTACTAATCCCTTCGAGAGTTGTAACATTACTGGTAACGGCGGAGCAGGTGTAAGCTTTAGAAATAAACACACAGCGTTGGCAAATTTATTCGGATTCGCCGTGAAATACGGTCGTATGTCATTTTGCCTTACACTCCCCTAAGACTTCAAGAGCGAAATCAAACCTGAGGAAAACCCCTTAAAGTCAAACTTCAACAAAGGAACACCATGATCGATTTGATCGGAAGCATTTTGGAAATTTATGGTTACGTAAAACCCACCCCAAAATTGGCAAAATATTGGTTTTTGTTCAATTAGTACCCATTTTTTTTTGTTTTCCATGCCAATTATCATACTCGAATGGCTTAAATATAAAGTTAATATGTGTAAATACTAAGGCCTTACGGTTCGGTCACCACTGATATCTAACCTTTACGTCATTAATTAAGTAAATTATCATATTATTACGTCAAGACTTATATGATATTTCCGGACTTAAATAGTCTGTATTTCAACAACAACACACTTCCTCACCATAGTTTTTCGTTTATTTAAGCGCTACAACACACAGAACTTACAAAATCATTTTGTAATTAGACTGTAAAACAAGAGTGCTATGATAATTGGTATGAATGGTTATGAAACTACTCGTAAAGGACGTCAATTTGGCGTAGCGTCGTTACTAGTTCTATTTGGTAATATTTTTATTATTACATTTTTAAAATTTTTTTAAAGACCTTAGTTAATTACTTAGACAATAAGACAATGTTTTATAGTCTAAGGTTGATTATATACATCTAATTGTATTATGAAAATATATAAACATATTGGAATAATTCGATATAACTTGGCTTAGAATATTTGACAATTTTTAAAACGTGACAACAACATACACATATCGATGTAGTGGAGAGAGAAAACATTCAATCTATGATCCCGTGTTAAATGTATATTTACTGTTTACTGTTTATTTTATTTACTGTTTATTTATTTTAAGATATTACATTACATTACATTATATATTGATTACATTAATGAATTACAATAAAAACCGTACACCTAGATAAATATCTGTGTGTGTACAAAACAGAATATTATTTTTAATTTTAAAAACTGCAAAAGCATACAAATAGAAAAAAATATATATATATATATATACCAAACACTTTATCTAACTCTAGTAAACTATACAATTGCAAATCTGTGACTTGATTGAGAAACACAAATAACTATAAACCAATTAACTTAGCCTTTTCTATATTAATTAATTTACAAAATATAAGATACATAACATAATCATCTTCGCAGAACTGTAGCAAAAACTTCAAAGCCTTCCTTAAGCAACTTGGTTATCTTTTTACTAAAAAGATGTTTGTTTGTTGCATTTAAGTTAAAAAGTTTTGGACCAAGGTAAGAAAAACCTTTGAGTTGTTGTTCTTGTCAGAAAAGGTACTTCCACGGAGTTAGCAGCTATGCCTCTGGTGTAGTAATTTAATTGTCGTAACGGCTGCCTTAAGTTAGGAGTTTTATATACAAACAAAAGGACCACCTTCGTATATAATTGCTGAAGTGTAAAGACTTGGGCTTCCTGGTAAAGAAGTTCAGTAGAATATCTGGGATGTTTTTTAAAAATTACTCTTAGGAGATATCTTTTAGTAACATTTAATATATTTAAACCAGTAGCAAAAGACCCACCCCATATCTAATAACTGATTCCGCCAAAACTGTATACAACATTTTTAAAATATAAATAGGCATACAATTTCTGAGCTGATAAAATTTATAAATAAGTTTACGAATTTTTAAGTTAACACTTTCTATATGTTTTTCCCACTTTATATTTTGTTCAATAAAAATACCAAAATACTTTATACATGTAGTCTTACTTAAGGTTTCTGTGCAATTACATGTATTTTCTTTCAACAAACACTGATATGAATGTACTTTTAGTTCTTGTGCATTTAACTGATTATGATCCAAAATACTAAAACTCATATATTGGGTTTTATCTAAATTTATTGATAATCGATTTTCCCCTAGCCATTGACGAACTTTTGCAAAATCAGTAGCTGCCTTTTCGACTGTGCTTTCCCAGTCATCACCCTTTACAAGTAAGACAGTGTCGTCTGCGTAAGAGATAAGTTTTCCTGATGTATTCAGAAATAGAAGTTCGTTAATGTAAAGAGTAAATAATAGTGGACCGAGCACAGTTCCTTGCGGAACTCCACACTCCACCGATTTAAAAGTACACTTTGGGTGTGGGTCCCTTTGGTATGAGTTTAACCGCCTTCAAACGTCGATTACCTGTCCTACCTTTACTGTGATATTCAACAATCTATGTGCTTCTACTATGTTTTTCTTTCACTTCATTTTGTTTTACTGTAAATTTTGTTTAATGTTTATTATAGATCATGTTTATGTATTATTACAATTTATTATATATACATTTGTGTAAAAATGGATTTTCTGAAATAAATAAATAAATATACTCATCTCCTACCCTTACACACTGCTCCCGCTCAGTAAGATAATCTTTTATTAAGCTGTAACCTAACCCTCTAATCCCATATTTTTCCAATACTTCTAATAAAATTTCATGCGATACCGTATCAAAGGCCTTAGCCAGATCTAAAAAATAGCACATGGTTTCTGATTATTTTCAATAGCACTATAAATGTAGTTTGTTACCTCAAATAGCGCTTCTTCAGTTGATTTTCCCTCTCTAAATCCAAACTGATTTGTTGTTTCTTTCGATGTGCTTTGTGATCCTATCCCTTAAACAAATTTCCAATATTTTTGCAATATTATTGATAAGCGAAATTGGGCGGTAGTTCCCGGGTAAGTACATATCATTTCCTTTATATATTGGTATAACAACTGACCTCTTTAATTCCTTCGGTATTATTCCTGTCAAAATTGAACAATTATAGATATGAGTCAAAGGCTTTGAAATATTATGACGTATTTTCTTTAGTAAGCTACCCTTTAGTCCATCTAAACCTGGAGCAGCATAATTTTTTAAAGATACTATATGTTTAAGAACTTCGCATTCGGTTATAGGTGTTAAAAATAAACTAGAACAATTCGCGCGAGAACTATTAAATATTTTTTTACAAGATATTCTGTTTGACTTTGTTTTTCCGATATTTATAAAATATTGATTAAACATATTAGCTACCTCTTTTTTATCACACTGGATAGTATTATTGTTATCTCTCAATGAAAAACTAAATTTTTTTGTATTTTTATTGCAGTTTATTTCCTCGTTAATTATTTTCCACATTTTTTTAGGATTTTGTTTTGTTTCACTAAATTTGTTTTGTTAATATAAAGTTTTTGTTTCCTTTAACAACCTATTTAGAATATTGCGGTAATTTTTAAATTTATTTAGTAAGGTTGTGTTAATCCTATTTTTTAAAAAATCTTTTTTTAATTTGTCTCTGTATCGGATAGAATTTATTAGCCCAGAAGTGATCCACGGTTTTAGCTTTTTAACTTTTGATGTTATATTAATCTTCGTACTGGCTGATCCTAGAGCAGTATTCAGCATATGATAAAAACATTCATACGCTAAATCACTTTGATTCTTATCAAACACACTTTCCCAGTTTGTCTCTTCAAGTGTCTTATTTAATTTTTTGTGATCCAGTGGCGGCTCGTGAGTATATTGAAGGGTGAGGCTACATGAGGTTAATTTTGTTTAAATGTGAATACATTTCCAAGTCACCCATGAGGTATTATTCTGCGATGCGTTGACCTTTTTTTTTAATGGAGGTCATCGCCAATAGCCCTACTAAACCATTAAAAACTAAAAAAATAAACTCTAAAAAAATTAAATAAAAAGTAAACAAAACAAGTAAAATATGTACACCTATCACTAAAATATAGCGGTGATTGCGATAATAAAAACATAATTTAGTTTATTAAAACTTAAAATAAATAGTTGTATGAAATAAGATAAAAAAAACTACTTATTGTACATTAAATCTATACGTCTGTCTTTTAAGGTTGCAAATTTATCAATAATTTGGTCGTAAAAGTTTTGGTTTTCACTAAGTTCTGACAGTAATTTCTGCTCTATTGACATCATTGCTAAACCCGAAAGCCGTTCTTGTGTCATTGTGTTTCTTAGGTAGGTTTTCATCCGTTTAAGACATGAAAAATTTCGTTCGGCCGATACACTTGTTGCGGGAATAGTTAAAACTAAATTAAAAAGCTTTTATGCTTCCGCAAAAATTGCTTTAAAATCTTTAAATAACAAAGCTAGACTTTTTTCGACATCTAAATTTGAAAATTGTTCATCCCTATACAATACAGAAAGCTCATTCTTTAATCTATCTCTGTCAAAAATGTTTGGATAATTTTTTAATAAATTATTTAATAAGTCGTCTGGAAGGCATTTAACATATTCCGAATATTTTGTGCAATCGACTAAAGCAAAGAAATTTAAATTATTTAAATTTTCAAACCGCGTCCCTAATTGAAGAATTATACAATCTATTATTTCGAAATATAATATTTTATATTTAGTAAAAATATCAAAGTCGCTAGAACATTGCCCTCGACGTGTGTTAGTTGGCAAAATAGTGGCTTTTTTAGCAATATTGAAAAGTTCTTTGAAATGGTCCTTGTTTCTAAATTCAATAATTCGTTGCTTGGCAAGGTTTATTTGCGAAATGCAGTAATTTATATCTAAATGCTTTAACTGTAATATTTGAAACAGTACATCAGTGCAACTAAAAATTTGTTTATAAATATGCGTTAAAAGGCAAAATTCGAAATCATTAAAATGCTTTAGAAATCCTTTTGCACCATTAATAGATTCTGTTCCAGAACTTAAGTCATTAATAATAGTTTCAAATACTATAATTAAATTGTCCCATTCATTAGCCACTAAGTTTAAAATTTTAGACCGTGTATACCATCGCGTTTCTATAGCTCGCAGAATTCTTTTACTATCTCTTATTCTCTTCTATCTGATTAAGCACAAAAGACCGTTTTGGTGATTGGTGGAAATAATTTGGTATTCCTAATAAAGTGGCAAAAAATATACGACTTTGGGTAATCAGTTTTGTTCCCTGTTGTAAAACTAGATTTAATCTGTGGGCGCAACAATGAGTAAACATAGCTAAAGGAGCAATAGATCTAACTTTTGTTTGAAGCCCATTTATTTCACCTGCCATAACACTAGCCCCATCGTAACACTGCGCGACCAATTTATTTTTAAAGTCATAAGGCTCTAAGCTGTTTTGTATTAAATGAAAAAGGCTCTCTGCTGTTCTATTATCGCTATCATCAAAAAATCCTAAAAATCTTTCTTTTAAAGATCCGTTGGTCACATACCTAACTGTTATCGAACACTGTGATTTTTCTGTTATATCAGTACTATCATCCGCAATTGATTTCTTTTTTTATATATTCTTGAATATAGTCATGTATGCAACCAATTAGTTCATTTTGTATAGTCATAGATTGTCCCGTAAAAATATTACTAAATTTAGCACAATGTTCAATAAGTTCGGCATTTCTTTTTATTAAGCATGCAAATATTTCCTTAAAATTGCCACGGTTAAAAGAATCTGTTGTTTCATTATGACCTCGAAATGCCAAGTCCTGTTTACCCAAAGTAATAGTAACATCAATTAAATAATTTAATAATAAACGGTTTTTTCGAACATTTTCATTATAAACAATTTTATTAAGACTTGCACTGTCTTGTAGTGCATCCGCAATAGTCGCCCTATTTTGCTCCAGTCTTGTAAGTGCTACCGAATTTTTAATATGCTCTCTTGAACTTTCATGCGATTTTACTGCTCGTGAAAAATTTTTTAAATCCGAATATCCGCCCCCTGAACTCGCAACCTAATAAAATACAAGGCCAACAATATAAGCTTTCTTTATAAATACTTCCGCATAGCCACCTATAAGTTTCGTACCAAGATATTTGAAAAGTTCTTGAATATTTTTTACCTTGCCTCTTATCGTTAAATATTGCTAAAATTTTCGGCGTCGGACGGCTACCTAATATCTGTTTCTTTTCGGTTTCGCTTCTTCTTAAAAAAGGCGTTTGAATTAATGAAGCAATAATGTCGTGAATAGGATTCATTTCAAAAGCAAAAAGCAAATACAAAAAATGGAACGGTCCAACTTACCAAATCAAAACAAAACAAAAACTTACTCACGCGTATTTATTCACCTTAAAAGACAGAACGCCCTCAATCAGCGATTATCGCAATCTATTTCCTATTTCTTTCTCAGCCGCACGCACCACGTAAAAAGAAGCCGTTGGAATATTTCGCTAGTCATGTGATTTAAATAACCAATAAAAGCATATCCAAGCTACAGATTTATCGCTCAAGAATGCAATAGAAAACGCGTGCATCGGCAATCGCCATCCCGCTCTGTCGTAATCAGGTGACTCGCCGGCATCGGCACCGGCCGTTGATAAATAGGTCAGAAGTCGAAACTTTCCAAGCTAAAATTATTTCGCCTCATTCGAGAGCACTTTCTTTAGGAATGGGTTTGCACGGTCGGTTTTTTGGTGTGGTCAGAATTTATTTTCTAAAATATTTATTATGGGATTATCTTTTGTTTTTTTTTTAATGTTATTATGTTGTAAAACTGTTAAAAAGTATATTTCTAATTGGTAATAGATAAAAAGTTATATAAAAAAATTCTCTTTTCCTTTATTTTGGGGGTGAGGCGCGGCCTCAGAGGCCTACCCTGACGAGCCGCCACTGTTGTGATCAATAGATAAATAAAAACGCCTTTCTATGGAACGCCGTTTTACTTTTTAGTCATACGCGTCTTTGATACCAAATTTAATTGCAAAACACATAAATGATGCTACCTGCATACAATTTTTATTCGTTTTAATTTTTCCGATACCGAATTTTTGCGGATACCGATTTTACCGAATGACATTCTTACGATAAGCAATTTCTTTGCAGACCATTTCAATTGATACCACAAAAAAGTAGTTGTTTATCCTTTTTTAACACGTATACAGCCTACTTAAAATTTCTATATACATGCGTCTTTCCTTAGTTATTGCATTTCATCAAATCGATGTTAATAAAAATTGGTATGAAATAAATGCCATATACAAAAATCTGTTTAAATATTTAATATATTGACTCCTATTAAAATGTAATTCCTTCAAACTGGATGGCATTAAATTAATATTAATACCGAAAACATTAGAATGCAATAACGACTTGTATGAACAACCGTATGAAGGCAAATCTGATTTAAGAAGTCATGTAATAAAAAAAATTAATTTATTTTTATCGCATATCAAAAAAAATTAAACATCTTTTACGATACAGTTTTTTTTAATATCAATTCTATTAACACCCTAAAAATGTAAATAGAATAATGCTCATTATTTTGATTTTGATAGTCGTTTATCTGTAATTTATACTACATCAAACGGATATAACACGGACCCTTTACCATGGAAATTAAAATACTTGAAATATACATTTAAATAAATAAATAAAAGTTAATACGAGATTTAAATGTATAATAGTTGTGGAATTTAAATAATTAGCGGGTATAAGGTAACTAGTTTTATTTAATATGGATTGTTTTGTTTTCGAATTTTTATTAATGTCGATTCTTGTGAATATCAATTTTCATTGAATGCAGCCACCTTGTTTCAATTTTAATTATTGGACGTGGAGCGATCTAGTGCAAAGTACGAACAACAAGAGCAGAAATCTGTAATTTTTTAATACCTGAGTTTCTGGCTAGGCATGCGTTCGAAGATCTAAATGTGCATCTAAAATCAAGCGACTGTGTTGTACACGACGTCATGACTAGTCGGATGTGAATAATGAAAAACATATTCGTAGGTACTTAGTGACAGTTGAAACGTGATTTATTATTGTTCGATTGGGAATACTTAGTTATTAAATCATTGGGGAATACAATATACACTCCTATATTTAAAATGCGACCACGTACAAAATTACAGAGCATAATGAAAAAAAGTTAAAACGAACGTATCTAACTCCCATCATCCTATTCCAAAACAAGCTATTCTACAATCCTTTGATGATTTCCTGGTCTAATCTACAATCAGTCATATATGGTAGAGCAATAACAACGATTTTTGACTTAGTGTTTATATTTATAAGCAAGGTTTTGAATTTCTCAGCTATAATTCACAGATTACCACACACTGTAATTTGTAATGGCAAATTGCAATTTCTCCTGAAAGCTGTGTGCCGGCGACATGCTCTACTGCAGGTTTTTTGGCTTCTTAAACGTGATTAAAAGTAGGCTGACTAGATTTTTTTAAAATGAAAAGAGTACATTTTGACGAAATGTAAAAATAGGTACCAGCGTATAATAATTAAGTAAAGTCTTGTCACTTTCGCAGAATTCAATGACTTACAATAATAATTATAATACACATAATATTATGGACTAAAAATAACAAAAATAGTTAGAAAATGGTACCAGATTTCGCAAAATAGAGATCATTTGTCCCAGATTTCTCAAAATAGAGGATATTTGTCGTATTTATGGAAATAGTAAGAGTACCAGAGTTCATGGACCTGAAAAAGAGAACATTCCTCTTAAAAATCGTATATCTGGTCACCCTATTTAAAGCAAACTGTAGTAAGCCTATATAGGTATTCACTATATCTCTATTTACAATATTTCATTACAACAATTTCAAGTTTGTCTCCCTTGTTTAATATGTGAGTAATTATTATAATTTATAGGTATGTGCATTTCACTTTCAAAGCTGCGCGTCGATCAAGATACGAATTTACATAAATGAACACATCTACCCAGTGGTGTATTTTGAATGCCGTCTTAGAGGGGGAGGCAAACATTTGATAACTAAAAAAAAGTTCTAGGTTCTTGTTGGAACAACATAAGCATGAAGACTAAAAAAAAACAAAGTTTTCATGTGCTTCTGAAATGCTTTATATAATGTAATTTTTGCTTGGGTTATTAGGTCGGGGGGAAGGGGGTGCGGCGTGCATTTGTCTCCTACACCTACCCAAACCCGAAACCCTCGTATATTGGAATGCATAACATGTTATATTCAAGAAAACCCCAAAACAAAAACATAGCATGCATGCCCCATTAGCTTGGTAATTTTGATCACAAGGTCTCTTTGCTCAATACACAAGTGTAATCTACAAAGCCGATTTTTTTTTATATTTTTAGTTCTTACATTCTGGTACTCACGCACATATTATGGATGTAAGCCAGATCAAAATATGTGATAGTTTTATAGGTCATAAAAACCGATTGATGGTTGTGTCTTGTACTAAATATAATGCCTTCACATCTAACTGTAATAAAGGTAAATGTTCAAAGCAACGTGTACCCTTCTTGTCATGTAGAGATGCTAGAGAATCTTTCGATACGAAGGAGGTGCTACAGATAATACGTTTAAACACGCATTTCAGATTTCAGAATATAAATATAGCTTTTTGGATAAAAAATCAGATTCAGCTTTTGCTGGAAGAACATTAATTCCTTTATTTTACACCTGTCAATAAAGTAAAGGTTGTGTTGTTTGATTGAAATTGTTATATCATTGTATAATCTTATATGGTTAGGTATAGACAATAATGGTTGTATATATATATATATATATATATATATATATATTTTATAAATTAAAAAATAAATCAGAATTAAATTTAAAATTAAAAACCTTTGATCAACAACAGAATCAGACATTATTACGAACCGAGAAAATAAGTGGTACTTCACAGATTGTTTTGTAATCTGTGACAATAGCTTGTACACATTTATTTAACTTACAAATGCAAAGGCCACAACGCGTGAAGCTCAAATGTGGTGGGGGCCCCGGGGGACATCAGCGAGAGAAATATAAAACTGAGGATCTTTTCTTTTTTTTTGTCATATACGTAAAACCCATTGACCGTTTTTTTGTCATCGCAAAACTTCACCTCGCCCAGATGAGCCCCAAACCATCGTAAGTAGTTAATTCGGCCTTGTTGCTTCTAGAAAAGCAGCCTCTATAGCGCAACATACGAGTCCCCTTTTAATACTCATTGTTTATAAAATTATGATTAACACCACGATACACTTATAACGATATACCTACCCCCGTCTCTTCAGCTTTCAGCAAGGAAATTAAATTGAAGTTTACAAATATCAGATTATCTAAAGTGCTCATCCTGAGGATTCTAGAAATTTATTTTGATTAAAATAATTAATTAATTTATAACAAAAGTTAAGAATGCTGCAAGTAAAATAATTACAGGGGAAACATATTTTATAACATTTGTTACTTGAGTTGCTAAACTAGTGCCGTCTATTGACATTTTTAGTTTTTACTTGCAATTCAAAATTACAAACCTGGTTCAGAAGTCCCTATACAGGTAGCTAAAACCATTTTGTTCTTTTATTATAGTAAATATATCCTAAATTACCATTTTTTAAATTTATCTTAACAGCTTGAGGCTAAGCAACAATCCACATTTTTGAAAATGTACTATTTTGGAAATTTGTTTTTTAATTATAATTTCAATCTCGATTTCTACTGCCTGCAACTGCACAAGTAGGACGTAATAAACAGTATTGAAAATAAAATCTATAGATTCAAAATAATTAGTTTAATAATTTTAAAAACATTTTATTGAAGCGTAAATTGTACAAACGTTTTTAAACGACAACGCATTACGGCCTATTTGACTTCCAGACGCTGTACATCGATGTGACGTACTTGCGCGTGAAAGAGAGTTTAAATTCGGCCCGTATCATCGTCTTTTATTAGCAAGATTATTAGAATGCAATCCATTGTTAGCGCAATATGCAAACTAACAAAGTCGGCTCATACTTCAGAACACAGAATACCAGACCAGAGGGGCTCCAGAATTTTACAAACTTTTTGCGTGCGAAGACTTCTCTTTCGTATGACGACACATTCGCAAATTAATTTGAGTTATTGAACACACTCGCGCGAACACATTATGTTTCTTTTGGGAGTCTATAGATGGCGAAACTTCCGATAATAAAAATGCATTCGCGGGGCTTGTATTCAACCGAAATTGATATCAATGGAAATTGGTTTCAATGAAAATAGATAATCATAGAAATTGCTATAAATGAAAATACCATTCATAAAAATTGATAATCGTTTATATTGTTTCCCACAGAATACTAAAAAGGTATTCGTTAAATATTGGATAAATACTGATATCAACAAATTTGTAAGTAATAAAATTATATTATAATAAAAAAAAATGCATTTTAATTATAATAATATAATGAAAATTTAATTAATTTTGTAAAGACCAATCCAAATATCCTGACATATATTTTAATAGCTAAATCAAATTAATTGATTGTTAAAAATCTATATGAAGGCTTTAGCTCTGGATGTTCTAAGGATTCAGTTAAAATTACATTTTTATTATAATAGTATAAAATAAATTGCCATAATGAAGTCCCATTCAATTTAAATTAATACCGGGCATATAGCAGACTAAAAAGTAAAACGGCGTTCCATACTTTTCAATGTTATTTTTTACAGGATTGTCGACCATTTGTACCTTCAGAATGATAGGAAAGTGATCGGTAAATAGTTAGGTCTCTCTTGTTTGAAGTCGTTTAAAATAAGACTATAACTTTTCCTAAAAGCGACTAATACGATAAAATCTATGCCATCGAATTTAAATTGTTTTCTAACTCCTAAAAAGAAAATGGACACATCCAAAAATGTTTTTATTTTTAACAAAGACATTGCGCAATAACTTAAAACAAAACAGCATACGATTACAACACTATCTTTTTGCATCTTTCTGATTTTTGAGTAGCAACTGCTCCAGTTCGCCAATCTTGTATTCTAGATGGATCATTCTCTGTCGGAGCCTATCCTTTGGATCTGGAATCTGGATGGTGACCGTATCGTTTTTGGTTTGGCGGTTCTCCAGAGCTTGGTTCCAAATGCTTTGCCAGAGCTTAAACTTGTCAGCCGTCTTAGTATTGTCCAGAATTTTAAGAAATTCTTTTTTATCTGAAACATTAATGAATAATTTATTACGGGATATTCAATTTTCGATACTTTTGTAGTGTAGGGGAAAGGGATGTCATATCAACGTCGAAGTTTGCAGACGTTAGTTAGGTTCAAAATGCAACGTAAAAATAACGCCATCTTGCTACTTGGAGACCGGCTGAGTCAAGATTAGCTTTGTGTTAAGTTTTTAGTACTTTTCACTAGTAATCTCCTAAGTGCTTGAATTATTGCCGGAAATTATTTGCGCCTGGATGAAATTTTTGAAAAATTAAAAATTTTCCTAAAAAATTCGTCACCGAGGAAACATTTCCGGTATTAATTCATGCACGCGGAAGATTCGGTAAGAAAATTTCACACCAAAAATTTATTTTAAATTTTGATCTCCATTTTCGTGTAGTTTGACGGCAAATGACATATTTTTGTTGAATTATTGTTTAGCAGTGGCGGCTCGTGGTCAACTTTTCAGAGGGCTCAATATATATCTACAGTGTGTCCCAGATTCGCTTCTCTATACAGGGATCTCGGCTCCTATTATACCTACAGCAAAGGTTAAATGGGGAAAGTTTTAG
Organism: Kuschelorhynchus macadamiae; assembly: GCA_030620095.1. NCBI lineage: Eukaryota > Metazoa > Arthropoda > Insecta > Coleoptera > Curculionidae > Kuschelorhynchus > Kuschelorhynchus macadamiae. The sequence continues at coordinate 890,043 of JAUTXW010005465.1, read as the reverse complement.
AGGAAACTTATTGCATTCGATATCCGGCTTCAGATTTGCGATCGATCAATTGTTTTTGGAAATATCAGGGAAAAACCGAAAATGGCGGATTTCGTTTTTGGCCAGTATATCCAGAACGGTAAATTTGACAGCTAACAAAATGTGACATTATTCGGACACATTTTTAAGACAAATAAGATGGCGTATACGGCACGTCTTCATTGTTTTTTGTTAACCCGCAACCCGCCTCAACTTTTATTTTTTTTATAGCCGCTATATCGGATTTTTCGATTTTTGGAAAGAGCCCAAAATTTCCAGTCTAGTGATATCTCACAAGTGCATTAAAGATTTTAGTATCATCGAAATATTACACTTCGTGTAATATTTCGTGTAATATTTCGATGATATATTATATACGATTTATTTAATATAAGTTAATTTAATTAACCATGGTGCCTTCGAACAACCTAGAAGTGGATACAATAAGAACAATGAAAATCGAGACAGAAACATTTTACAAGCTATCAACGAAAACCCTAGTGCATCGGTAAGAACTGTAGAACAGGAAACTAATGTGCCAAAATCAACAGTACAGAGACTTTTAAAAAAGAATAAGTACCATCCATACAAACCCATAATAGTACAAGGACTTAAGGAAACTGATTTTCCAAGACGACTACAGTTCTGTGAGTGTAGTATACTAGGAGATGTAATGAAAATCCTGATTTTGTAAATCATGTCATACAAACCCATAATAGTACAAGGACTTAAGGAAACTGATTTTCCAAGACGACTACAGTTCTGTGAGTGGTATACTAGGAGATCTAATGAAAATCCTGATTTTGTAAATCATGTCTTGTGGTCCGATCAGAGCAGGTTCACGAATTGTGGAGTCTTTAATAGGCACAACCGTCATCATTGGGCTGTACAAAATCCTTACGAAGTGGCAGAGAGACGTCTACAGATCAAATTTGGAAGTAACGTTTGGTGTGGGATCATTGGTAAGTTAATCTAACCAATTTTTTTAAATATGCACCAAATGATGGTCAAATAATAATCTTTTTTTTTTGTTTAGTTCTTTAATGATACTAAAAGAGTATAATCTAATAAAAAAAAAAGTAAAATGTTCTACTCTAGTCAGTCATTATGAATATCAATTTCTGCATTGTAACTTAAGTCTTTTGCCTTTGGATTTTTTCGTGAACATTTCTTAATCTTCTTCGGAAGTAAATTATGTTTTTTTTTTCATGCACAAGTTTCTGTACATTCCTTATACCGATTTTCAGAGCTTTTGCCACTGGCTCCTGGATATTAGCCAGTGAATTTTAATTTAAAAAATTTCTTATTAGATTTGATACCAAAAATTTTCTTGCTTACTTTTTTAGTACATTTGTAATTTTGTAGGCAATAAATAAATAATTATAGAATACTTGTTCCAATTTTAAAGCTGTTTAAAATAAATATTTTTTTTTTAATTATAAGACAAAATTTGATATATAAGAATCGGTAAAATCGCTTTACCAGAAACTCGGGGCTAACGAAAAATACAGGCTATATATATATATATATATATATATATATATATATATATATATATATATATATATATATATATATATAGCCTGTATTTTTCGCATGCATGGCCCTTAATTTAAGACTGAAATTTGAAGAAATCGGATAAGTAGTTTTTTAGCTATGCCGCGAACAGACAGACTGACGGACAGAGGTACCTACAGACATTGAATTGAGAAAACATGTTTTTCGTCATCTAGGGACCCTTAAACGTAAAGATCTGAAAAAATCTTACGAGGGAAGTAATAACTAATTATCTTGTGTTTTTAACAAAAGTGTATAATATTTTTGCAAAATAAAATTTTTTTGTTATCACAATACAAAAAAACAAGTTTTCTTTGCACAGGGGTGGCCCGCATTTAAATAAATGACACTGTATAAGTGGTTAGATTTTTAGGTCAAACGGGGCTCATAATTTTTGGTGATTGATAAAAAAATCTCACTTTCATTAAGTGGCTGTATAAAAAGAACATATCCTGATTGTTCCACTGATTCGAACCACCTTCCGACTTTATTAAGGCACTTGCCATTTTGTGTATTCTTGTTTTTCCCAACCAAAAAATTTTAACCAAATACATATTTAGCGGATTTTCTTATTTAGTCCTTCGGCATTTAATATTAAGTGGCTGTCTTCATAATATTGCGTAATATAATAAAGAGAACTATTTTCTTTCTCCCTGTATATTTGTAAATAGCCTATCGAGATTTAATAGCTCAATAAAAGAATCACACAACATTTTGGTATTCACTGTGTTTTCTGATTTGATTCATAATGTTGCTGACCTTTGGACTCGCATGATAAGACCGCATTCGACTATATACGCACCTTGTGCTTAGGGGTGTCAATCGATGTTTATAATTTTGTATTTATTGTAGCTCAATAATATCCTTTTGAAAAAGCTCTCTATGAAGTGCGAAACGTTAAAAAAATAAATAATTCTTATAAGAAAATAAACCAGTACCCAAGAATTTTTAACAACGAAAAAAAGTATGTATATATATATATATATATATATAATTAGTTTTTTATTTTAATGAAATAAGATTAAATCGAATTTATATCGCAGTAAAAGCAAAAATAAGGACCTTACAAAACCAGTAATTCACATATTGTAACACCTAAATATTCCCTAACATTTTGTTTCTAAAATATTGAATTGGTGCGGGTAAGGCTATTTTTATTTTATTAATAATTTTTAATATCCGACAAAATTTTTGGTGCGGGCCATACAGGTCTCTCGCGCCGAGGCCAAAGAAAATTGACGCGTTACTTGTCTGAGTTTCGCATCTGGTGTAGGTTTATCTGGGACACAGTGTAATTCATTAAAAAAATGTAACTTTATTATTCCACGTATTTTTGACGCACCCTGTATACTTGAGAATAACCTAGAATGTAGCTCTATCTGATCTGCATATATTCTGCAATGTTTATTTAAAAAGAGAGTACCGTTCATTAGTTAGAGTATATAGGTTTTAGTAATTATATATTTTTGGACACTCGGTATACGAAGACTTACTAATAAAGAACAAAACATTCTTAGTTAGAAAGAAAAGAAAGTAGTTTTTATGTTAAAAAAAATTAAGTCTAAAAAGTAGCCAAAATTACTCAGACAACGGGTAATAGTTCTATGAAATTAAAAAGCCGTCCCGAGGTTTGAAGTCACTTTTATTAAAAATAATAAGGAAAAGTAAAAATATCCTTAACGGAATTCAGGAGACATAATCAAATTTAAGAAAACGAGAAAGATATATAACAACCTGAAAAATCTAATTAGTACTCCCCTGGAGTAAAATTAACATTCGGAAAAGCAAAATTATATTTACCTTTTTTCAAAACGTCCTTGGAGAAGTCAAAAACGATTTAATTTCAATTTAGAGAGAAAAATGTCAAAAAAACACGTTTTATAAGAAAAAAATAATAATAAAAAAAAAAACAAACCGGATATCAAAATTTTGAGAATTTTTAAAAAAAAACTCATTTACTGAGTACATACATATGAAATCAAAATAATTTTAGATTTGCAAATTCGCAATCTTGACAAAGGTCGTGTAAAAAAAACTATTGTTGTCTTATCCGTCGTATATACCAGACCAAAGCAACCCCTAAAACATACCGCAAAAATATTAACAAAAAATAGGCTTACAAAATGTAAAAAACCGTTTGTAAACAAACTATTTTGTTTACAAGTTATAGCCTTTTAAATTTAGGTTAAATTTTAAAAAATTGCACATAAATTGCATAATAGTGTGGTTTAAGAGCAATCATGAGTTAAACGTCATATGTCTGATATTTGTTAATCAACACCATCCTGAATAATTTTAGTAATCAAATCGAGATCATCTTCATGACACTAAAAAATACATCGGATCATAAGAAAATAAGGAAGTACATGTACGTTTATAGAATTTACAAGTAGGGGAGAGTGGGGGAATATCGACCGTCGGGAAAAATCGACCACTTTCAAATCTTCTAAACTTGGCGCCATATGGGCTTAATACATCAACTGACCAATAGATGGCTTCGTATGTGCCTGATTTATGCGATTAATTTGAAGCCATAACGTTTCCGTGTAGCCATGTTGATAGTTGTACTCGTGTTTAATCTGTTTTTATTAAAACTGTGCTGCTATTATTAAGGTAGGGAAATCCTTATACATTCTAAATGTTCTGCATTTTATCTTAATAGGATACTGCGGATATTCTTCCGTAATTTAGGTCCAATTTGGTGCACTTTTAATACATATTTTTAGTAAAAACAAATTTAGGGTTAAGTTTACCGGTTCGGGTAAAATCGATCATGCTGGTCGATATTACCCTGCAGTGATCGATATTACCCTACTTAATATTTGTGGTCTAATCATTATCTATTCTAAAGAAAGTGCGCAATAAATGCAAGCATAAGGTACATGTCAGCATTTCATTTCAGATGCCGCGAACATATGTTCGAAAAACTGGACGTTCTTCGTGGACGGAGGAGTCTATGAAAAGAGCAATAAAGGCCGTGGGAGAAAAGACATTATCCATTAGGGGCGCCGCACAAATGTTTAATATCCCATATGGTACTCTTCAAGATAGACTAAAAGGTAGATTTCAATCAAAAAAACTTACGTTGGGAAGAAAACCTGTCTTTTCCGAAAATCAGGAAAAAGAAATTGTTGAAACCATTTTAAAATTGTCCAAATTATTTTATGGATTGACAGCTCAAAGCATAAGAACATTGGTTTTTAAATATGCAGAGGCAAATAAAATTACACATCCTTTTAATAAGGAGAGCGGGATGTGTGGCAAGGATTGGATCTACTCATTTATGCGACGTTATCCGCAGCTTAGTTTTCGTAAACCGGAAGCTACTAGCCTAAGCAGAGTTACCGCATTTAACAAAGGCGAAATGGAATTTTTTTTTAATAATCTTGAAATGCTTTTTGAAAAATACCATTTTGAAGTTCATCGCATTTATAACGTTGACGAAACGGGTATTTCCAATGTCCACAATCCGAGTCGTATATTGGCAAGAAAGGGAGAGAAACAAGTCGGCGTGATAACAAGCGGAGAAAGGGGTCAAAACACTACAATTGTATGCTGTTTTAGTGCGTCTGGGCAATATATCCCGCCCATGTTTATTTTCAAGAGAATGAGAATGAAAGATGGTTTGGAAAAAAATGGACCGGCAGGCGCGATATACAAATGTTCAAAATCTGGATGGATTACCGAAGAATTGTTTACCGAATGGTTGCAACATTTTGCGAAATTTGCTAATGCTTCTCCAGAGCAACCTATTCTTCTAGTACTGGATAACCATTCAACTCATTCTTCTTTGGCTTCCTACACTTTTTGTAGAAATTCTGGCATTCATTTACTATCACTTCCCCCCCACACATCTCACAGGACACAGCCTCTGGACGTTACTTTCTCCTTGAGTCCTTGAAAACTGCTTACCACCAAGAATGTGATAAGTACATAAAAAGTAGAAATTATGAAAAAATCAAAGAGACTGATATTGCCGAACTTTTTGGGAATGCTTACAATAGGACGACCACAATAGAGAAGGCAATTAACGGATTTAAGACTACAGGAATATTTCCCATCAATCGTGATGTGTTCTGTGAAGAAGACTTTGTACCTATTCATAAAGATAATACAGATCTGCCAAATACAACGGCTCCAGCAGATTTACCATTGCAGGGAAATACATCTCAGAATATCTTGAAGTTGTATTATCGCTTCCACGATGCCTATGGGATTGGTTCATCTGAAGTGGACTCAGACCTTGCAGCGTATAGATCTTTCTACTCCTCGGAAAAAATTTTACGGCTCCAAAAAATTCGTGAAAGTACTGGTAAATATTATTCTAGTGGTTCACCATCAAAAAGTAAAAATTTTTAGTCAATATGACGCGAAAAGAGGATCTAGCACCCTCTAGAAAATTGACCAATAGTAATTTTAATCTTTTTTTCTTAATATTCAGTCCTTAAGACATAAAACAGACGAATTATATCTTTTGTTAGAAGAGCTAAATTTTCCAGAAGTCATTGCCATCACTGAGCACTGGCTAAATATCAATCAACCTGTTTTTATTAAAAACTATACCACAATTGCCAGATTTAATAGAACTAATTTAACTCATGGAGGCACCATGATAATGTCTTTAAACAACGATTTTTTCCGAAATATCAAAGTATAATCATTTATTATCTGAAAAAGTATTTGAATTTTCTATCGTTTATCACAATACTTATGACCTTTATATTATTTGTATTTATAGAACACCTGATGCTGATGTGCAATTATTCTGCCATAACCTTCTAAGTTTGCTCGAGTCCCTTCCTGTAAAAAGCAAATTAATCTTATGTGGCGATTTCAATATTGACTTTTCCAGTGTGTGTGCTGCTCAGGAATGTCTTCAGTCCATCTTTGAGTCATTAGGAATTGCCATGCACGTCAACTCACCAACCAGAATTACTAAGACAAGTGCCAGTACTATAGATTACGTTGTGTCTTCTTTCGATCCTAGCTCCGTCGAATGTAATGTCTTAAGTCCAGGTTTCTCCGATCATGAAGCAATTTTCACAAAATTTTCAATTACATCCAAAGCCAAAAATTCCTCTAGACAAGTAGGCCGTATTTTTTCGGTTAGAAATTTCATTAATTTCAAACACCTATGTCAAATAACTGACTGGGACTCTCACACTTATGATGTCGACACTGAATTTTCTCGTTTTATAAAAACTCTAACTAATATAGCTTCTGAATCTTTTCCTCTTAGGCCTATCAAAAATAAAAGAAGTAAACCCTGGTCCACTAAAGGTTTACGTATATCTTCTAAGAACATGCGGTCACTATCTCATTTAAAGAAATTTTCGGACAGTGTCTTTTTTCATAATTATGTAAAATCATACAGAAAAATTTATCATAAGACTATTAAAGCCGCCAAAGATATTTATTACAATAATAGACTTTCTAACGCCAAAAATGTAGCTAAAGAAACCTGGTCTATCGTAAATGATTTAAGCAACAAAACTCCTTTATCCAACACTATCCTTACCTCTCCTGAGGACCTAAACAATTATTTTGTAAATGTAGCCAAAGATTTGACTAAATCCGTATCTCAATCTAATGACCCAATTTCATATCTCTCTAATCATAGGGTAAACCTGCACAGTTTCTTCTTTTCACCAGTAGTTTTATCAGAACTTCGCAGTACAATTAATGATATCAAAAATAAATCTTCCTCGGGAATTGATGGGCTTACTTTAAAAATGTATTCAAGTCTACCGGAGTGCAATCTAGAGCATCTGACTGCTTTGATAAATATGTCTTTCCAAAATGGTACTTTTCCAAGCTGCCTTAAAACTGCAATAATCATACCTCTTCACAAAGGAGGTGTTTCAGAAGAAGCTTCGAACTATCGCCCAATTGCACTTCTCCCTACGCTATCTAAGATCATCGAAAGACTGGTTAAAAAAAGGCTTTTATCATTTCTGTCTAGATATGAAATACTTACAAAACATCAATTTGGATTTTTAAGTAACAAATGCACAAGCGATGCCATGTTTTCCCTTCTTAATAGAGTTTACTCCAGCCTAAACAACCATCACGCTACGGCAACAATTTTCTGTGATTTTTCCAAAGCTTTCGATTGTGTGAATCATAATATATTAACTAACAAGCTGCAGTACTATGGATTTAGAGGGGCTCCTCTCGATTGGTTTAAGTCATATCTTAGCAACAGAAATCAAGTTGTGAAAGTTGACAACAGGATGTCTTCTTGTAGGCTAATGGAATATGGAGTGCCTCAAGGCTCGGTACTAGGCCCTATCTTGTTTCTTCTGTTCATAAACGACATGGCTAATTTAAACATTAGTGGAAAAATATGTCTCTTTGCGGACGATACCAGCTTTACGTGGAGCCACCCAGATGTCACGGACCTACATCGGATTGTATCTAATGACCTAATCACCATTAAATCCTGTTGCGATTCTAATCTCCTATGTTTGAACGTCTCTAAAACGAAAGTCTTGTCTTATAAAAACACGCTGCAACCTTTTGACCTTAATGGCACCACTATTGATGTCGTAAACTCTGTAAAATTTCTAGGGCTTCTTGTAGATGATTCTTTAAAATGGGATCCACATATCGACGCTTTATCAAGGAAGTTGGGTTCTGCTTGCTTTGCGTTAAGATCTGTTTCCGAGGAGCTTAGCTTTTCTACCTCTAGAACTGTTTATTTTGCTCTTGTTGAGTCGCACCTCAGATATGCTATTCCATTCTGGGGTACATGTTGTGCGACTCAATTTGATCGAATTTTTATACTACAAAAAAGAGCTGTTCGTTACCTACTGAGACTTAACAGTAGAACTCACTGCCGAGATTTCTTTAAAAGATATAAAATACTAACCCTTCCTTGCTTATTCATTTTGGAATCGGTTTGCTTAATTCGTAAGCATGCACCTGCTCTATTAGAGAGACCTTCTCACAACTACCCTCTCAGAAACACTGAGCACGATCTCTATCTTCCAACCCCACACTCAGAGTTAATTAAAAGATCAGTAATCTACAATGCAAAAAAAATGCATAATCACCTGCCATTTAACATCAAATCCATAATATCTCTGACTTCATTTCGCAAGGCTTTGAAATCATTCTTACTGGAAAGCGCCTTCTACACCGTGAACGAGTTTTACAACACATAAATTTATCCTTATGAACCCCTAGTGTGATAGTTGCCATTACCAACCATTTTTACCGAATTTTGTATATGTATTTTTTTAATTGTTTCGTACTTTTTTATTTTTATTTTTTACTTTGCTTTTTTATTTTTTTTACATTATATTTATGAAAATGTTTATAACATAGTACGACTGACAAAGTACATTTCTAATGTACTTCTTTTAGGATTCTATTATATTAATATTCTAAATTCTTGATTTAAATATTATTTTTCTATAATATTTATGATGTGTTTTTGTTTTGTTTTGTTTGCTAATTTTGATGTTTGTAAACTACTTTTTTTTTTACAACAGCTTTGTCCACAAAATTGTAAAATTTTTTTGACAATAAAGCATTTATTTATTTATTTATTTACTTGTTGAACCCAGACAAAAGACTCCTTCTCCAGAACCAGGGCCAAGTGGATTGAGTGGAACTGTTCCAGGAAGACTCCAGAGCTTACGTAATACCAGATTGTCATCAAATTCGTCTGATTCTGAATTCAGTTTGGAAGAAGTTGTGGAAGATAGCCTAAGTGATGATGGTGATAAAACCTTAAAAATTAAAGAAAAAACAGAAAATACTTCTTTCCAAGACCTATGTCCACTTCCAATGTTTCAACCAAGAACTTCACAGCGAAAAAGGCAACATTCTCAAATATTAACATCTACCCCATTAGAAGAAGAGCTCGAAAATAAGACATTGAAAAAACAAAAAAGAGGAAGAAAATGAAGAAAATGAAAAATTAAAAAAGATTACAAGAAAAATTGCACACAGAGAAAAGGGAAATGAAAAGATTAAGAAGGTCACAAAAAAAATTATGGGTAAAGTGGAAACTCAGGTTGAACAGGAAAGAGAAATTGATGAAATCTGTCCTATTTGTGAACAATTTGGATACAATGAGGTTTGGTGGCGGTGCCGTTCTTGTGCAACCTGGGCTCATGCTGACTGTACTAGTGCAGAAAAAGCTTCAGTATATATTTGTGACTTTTGCTCAATGTAATATTAGTGTTAAAATGTTGAAATAAAATAAATTCCAAAATATTACTACTCGGTGGATTTTACCCTACCTTGTGGTCGATATTATCCCATCGGTCGAAATTACCCGATTTATTTACCTGTTTACAAAAATGCATTTTAAGGAAAAAAAACATTTTTTTATTTGCAAAACCAATAGAAAAATTTTAGCAAATGAAGTAACGAAGCCATTTTACGGTTTTAGATACATTTGTACTAATACTTTTATTTAAAAAACTTAGTTGCGCTTAAGTAGTCGATATTCCCCCACTCTCCCCTACAACAATTAACAAAGTAGATATCTTTAATAGTTTCCACCCAAGACCCAATTGCCTTTTTGGACATTTTACTAATAAGAACTGAAACTAATACCATAATTATTTTTTTCTACGACTGCTATGAAAACTGTCTAAAAACGCGCGCCAAACAAGATCTGAAAATTACTAATTTCACATGATGTGTGAAAACTGCTGTGTGAAACTTTTGCACATAGTTTTGCTTAGGTTTGACCTCAATGATGGATGACTAGCACAAATGTCACTAAAGCTTGAATCAAGTAGGTCGTGGTTTTCGATTGCCTGGTTACTTTTATTTTAATTTCAATCTGTCAAAAATATTTTATTTTTTTGCCAAAATCACCTTTTGTTGTGTAAAAATGGAGAGTGAAAGTGAATTTGAATGTACGCCACCAGAAATAAAGGAAAAAGCTACAAGCGTCACGCTAAACCTTTTGCCGGAAACTTCCAGATACAAATATAAGACCGCGTACATGAAATTTCAGCAGTGGAAAGCGAGAAGCAAAGTAAAGTCATGTTCGGAAAATGTGATGCTAGTATATTTTGAAGAATTATCGAATAAATACAAAGCATCCACATTGTGGTTGATATTCTCTATGCTTAAAGCTACCTTAAAAGTAAAGCGCAATATTAATATTTCCGATTATATGAAACTACAGTCGTTCCTAAAACGAAAATCAGAAAAATATACACCAAAGAAGTCCAAAGTTCTAACGGAGGAGGATTTTTCAAAATTTTTAAATTCAGCACCGGATGAGCAATACTTGTTAATAAAAGTACGTACTAAAAGCAAATTTTATGGCATGTATTTTTTTAATCGTAAACATTGCAAAAATGTATTAAATATTATACGTTTAAACTTTCAGGCCGCAGTTGCTATCGGTCTAGCAGGAGCTTGTAGACGTGACGAATTGCATAAATTATCAGTCAATGACATCAAAGATTTAAATTCGGCTATGCTGATCAAATTAACAAACACAAAAAGTAAAATACCTAGATTATTTACTCTGATTGGAAACTTCTACAATATATGTAAAAAGTTTGCCAATCTCAGACCCAGTTATATATCCGAAAACAGATTTTTCTTGAATTATCAAAATGGAAAATGCACTAGACAAGCTGTAGGCATCAATAAATTTGGACGTATGGCTACAGAAATAGCCAATTTTTTGAAACTGCCCAACCCGAGCGAATATACAGGCCATTGCTTTCGGCGTTCATCGGCAACGATACTCGTTAATGCTGGTGAGGATTTACTAACTCTTAAACGCCATGGGGAATGGCGTTCTAGTGCAGTGGCTGAAGGATACATAGACGATTCAATTGGGAATAAATTAAAAATTGCAAACAAAATTGCAGAATCTGTAGACCAAACTTCGACGTCCTGGTCCTCACATGAATTGCAAGAATCTGAAACTTCCCCGCTGGAGCCGGTTCCTTCATGTTCACGAAACATAATTCTATCAATAAACAAGATATGTCAGGACACAGTTTCCAAAACTGTACAAATGTAATCATAAATTATAACTTCAAATAGAGCTACTTTACTTTATATTTTGCGCTATTAACGTTAGATAATTTGTTAGATTTTGTTGTGACTGAATAAACTATGTGATGTACTTAAATGTTTAAATCTAGCCTAATCGTGAATTGTACTTTTGTTGTTAAAATTAATCTCTTGCCATTTTCGCTTATAATCTCCCTAGTGCTTCAATTATTTCCAGAAATTTTTCGAGTACAAATTTTTCGAAAATTATTCCGAGTCGAACTGAGGGATAATTTTCAAAGGAAAATTGTGTACGGGAAAATATCGGATTATTAATTAAGCGCGTGGGAGATTGGGTAAGAAAATTTCACACGAATTCAAACTAAAATTTAAATAATAGGTAATAAAAATGTCTACAAAGAATAAAGTTCGGCACGTATTAATTTGTAGTGTCAGTTGTTATTCTCATTCTAATTATGTATTTTCTTTTGATCTTAGTAAAATAAAATATTTCATATCGCTTTAGAAACATGTTGAGTTAATGATCTTGAATGAATTTGTGCTACTAAAGTAATAGGAAATTTCACTTTTATATGAAATTTGATGTAACATGTGAGGTACGTAAAATCATATATCGTTTCTATCCTTTATCAAATTAAACTTAAAAAATATATATATTCCTTGGATTTTAGTAAAATAAAACATTCCATATTGGATTAGAAACATGTTAAGTTAGTGATCTTAAGTTAATTTGTGTTACTAAATTAGTATGAAATTGTATTTTCATATGAAATTTGATGAAAAGGACGTAAAAGCATATCGTTTTTATCCTTTATCAAATTAGTCTTAAAAAATATATATATTGTTTAGATTTTAGTAAAATAAAACATTCCATATCGGATTAGAAACAAGTTAAATTAGTGATTTTAAATAAATTTTTGTTACAAAAATAATAGGAAATTTAATTTTCATATAAAATTTGATGTGACGTATGTAGAAGAGTGTTGTTTTTATTCTTTATAAAATTAATCTGAAAAATAATATAAATTCCTTAAATTTTAGTAAAATAAAACACTCCATATCGGATTAGAAACAAGTTAAATTAGTGATTTTAAATAAATTTGTGTTACTAAAATGATAGGAAATTTCATTTTAATATGTAATTTGATCTGACGTTGTCATGCAGCATGTCGTTTCTATATCCTTTATCAAATTATTTTTAAAAAATATATATTCCTTGGATTTTCGTAAAATAAAACATTCCATATCGGATTAAAAATATGTTAAATTAGTTATCTTAAATACATTTGTCTTACTAAAATAATAGGAAATTGGATTTTCATATAAAATTTGATGTGACGTACGTAAAAGCATATTGTTTTTATCCTTTATCAATTGTATTTTAAAAAATATATTTTCCTTGGATTTTAGTAAAATAAAACTTTCTTTAACGGATTACAAAAATGTTGAATTAGTGATGTTGAATAAATTTGTGTTACTAAATTAATAGGACATTTTATTTTCATATGAAATTTGCACATCTTCTTTTATCCTTTATCAAATTAATATTAAAAATGTATTAAGCTTGATTTTAGTAAAATAAAACATTCCATGTCGAATTAGAAACATGTTGAATTAGTGATGTTGAATAACTTTATGTTACTAAAGTAATAGGAAATTTTATTTTCTTTCAACTTTTAGTAAAATAAAACGTTTCATGTTAGATTAGAAAAATGCTGAATATATAACTGATCTTGAATAAATTTGAGTTACTAAATAAATAGCAAATTTTATAACAGTATATACTCCCTATAACCGCCACGAAGTTACTTACAATTTTAGGAAATGTAGTTTTAATACATTTTTGAAACACATAAAAAATTGCAAAAAATATGTTACTGTTTTTGAAATATAAAACAGGTTGGCGCCGTGCCGTTAAAAATATTGCCTATTTTTAAAATTTTATGAAAAATAATTCGCCTCAACTGAAATTTGAACCCAGGACTTTCCGGGATAACGTATTAACCAACCGGGCTAACGAGTCCTGTTTCATTTTTACCTTATCGGGGAACATATGCATCATCAATTTCAAAGTGTTGAGTGTGAATTTGAATTTCTCAATGTTCTCAAATAAATCCAACACAGAATTGAAAAATAACAGCAGATATATTACTAATTATATTTTTAATATATTATGTAATATTTCATGGTATTCTTGATACACATCTTCTCGTCGCCTAGGTGAATAGATAGGACTCGGCACTGTATCATAAAATTTCGATGTTTGAGAACGTATAAATAGTATTTTGACACTACTTTATTTCTTTTTGTATTCCCCAAACGGTTTAACGATGGTTGGTTATCAAGAAGGGTTTCTTGTATCTTCTTAAACAGGTTCTCCTCCAATAGTTTTATACCAGCTTCCTTTACTAAATATTTTAAAAGTGGCAATTTACGGTGTAAGCCGTACTTATTAATTTTTTCCATTTTAAATATAAGAAATTGTGTAAACCTTCTGCAACAATTATTGGTTTGACAGCTTGCTTATGGGAAATTTGTGAATAAAATTTCGGTTCAAGCTCATATTATTCGTCATTTCATTTTGACATAAGCGTGTGAAAAGTTTTCACACGGTGTTTGAAAAAATTTCTCACAGTCTTGTCAAAGTTGAAAGAATAAAAATAATCAAAATTGTATTTTTATTTTTATTTTCTGCAGTCGTAGAAAAAGTATCGTGTGCAACACGTTTGATAATGACTCTTTGCACACTCGTGTGACTTGTAGCACTCGCCTGCGGCTCGTGCACAAACCTCACAGTCGTGTGCAAAGAGTCAGTTTCTAAACTTGTTGCACAATATACTATTTTGGTACCACAAACCAACTTTTTCTGAAAGATTCCTCAGTTACTATTCAAATCACGAATTTCAACAAAAAGTGAATACTATAAATAATTTAAAAAATAGAGCTCTTAATCTATGCATTTCAAATTTTCACAAAAAAATCTAAATGATATAAAAAACTATCTACTAAAAAATGATTATCTTCATTAGTAAGTTAATAAAATATTATATATGCCAAAAATTACCAAAACACATAATAAACAAAACGAACAAAGAACATGGTTTAAAATATCATATATTAAAAATCTTTCGGAGAGTATTAAATGAGAATTTAAGAGGGATAAAATTACGATAGCATTTAAAAATGAAAATTCATTAAAGCAACTTTTTTCACAAACAAAGACTACAACACCAAAATAATTAGAAAGTAACATTATTTATAAAATTCCATGCATCAATTGTATGGAATCACACATATATATATATATATATATATATATATATATATATATATATATATATATATATATATATATATATATATATATATATATATATAATGTGTTTTCATTCCGGGTGTACATCCGTTCACTACTGTCGATCTGAAAAGAACAGTTTTGCTGACGTTTCGCCAAAATCACATTTGGCATTTTCGAAGCTTTCTTTCTCGCGTCCGAATAGAGACTGAAGTGTTGGTCTCCCCCCCGCTCGGGCCCGAAGGTTATATCTGTGCAGGCGTTGGTCGTTATTTATGTTTTCCGGATGGTGCTGTTGTTGTTGCGCTAATTGTGCTTGAGTTTTTGCGATTTTAGATTTGTCGATTATTGTCTTCCATACTGTTGGTAGTTTTAATGATTCGTCCCTTTTATTCAAATCACCCTGTTTTTCAATTTCTATGGCTTCTCGGATTATTCTGGTCTTATAATGTTCTATATTGGCAATCTCCCTACACCCATCGAAATTTATTTTATGGCCGGTTTCCTGATGATGTAGGAATAAAGCTGAGGTTGTTTGTTTATTTCTGATGCTGAGTTTATGCTCTTCTACTCTTGCTGATATTCGCCTGTTAGTTTGCCCCACGTACAACTTTTCACAGTCCTGGCACGGAATACTGTATACTTCGTGGTTTTCCAGTTTCATTTTATCTTTTGAATTTTAAGATCAAGCAAAACACCAAAACAAAACCTGAACGCCACTGAACAAAGGGCCCTAATAAACCTTTGAAAAATAAAGACATCACAATCCTTCCAGCAGATAAAGGAAACGCAACTGTGGTTATGAATACTCAAGATTACGTACAAAAAATGCAGGATATCCTACAAGACAATTGTTATAGGCCTGTTCCAAGGGACCCGACAACGTACCTAGAAAAAACAACTAAAAATGAAATAAAAAGTTCACCAATAAACCCCGAAATTCAACAAAAAATCATACCACGGGAAAAGTCGAGCAGATGTCCTAAACTCTATTGTTTACCAAAAATACACAAACCAGGAGAGCCCATCAGAACTATTGTTAGTGCTGTTAATTCGCCGCTACAAAAACTGGAGAAATACCTTTCTGAAATTATGCAACCAACTGTAGAAAAAGCTGATTCTTTTGTAAAAAACTCGGAGCATTTCACTCGAATTATACGAGATATCGTCCTTGAAAAAAACAGCAAGCCTAGATGTCAAATCGTTATATCCCAGTATTCCCATCGACGAAGCATTGGACAAGATTGCTATGAACGAGGATTTCCAGGCACATATAATACAACTCTCGGAGCATTGCTTCAAAAATACTTATTTTTCATTCAACGGGCAAATGTATAAACAAATGGATGGTGCTCCAATGGGGTCCTCGCTATCACGAGTAGTCGCGAATTTATTTATGATATACTTCGAGAAAGAAGCTCTTGAGAAAGCAAGTTTAAAGCCCAAATTATCGATTCGTTATGTGGATGACATATTTATTATATGGCAACATGGTCATACAGAGCTCGAAAATTTTCTAGTTCACGTAAATTCAACGTATCCCAGAATACAATTTACTCTAGAGTTAGAGGAGAACAACAAACTACCATTTTTAGATGTTTTGGTCACAAAACTGCATAACGGACATTTCGAATACACCGTGCATAGAAAACCAACACACACAGACAGATATTAAATGCAAAATCACATCATCACCCAGCACAAATTCAAGCTGTGGCAAATACCCTAAGATCCAGATCCGTGCGATTAACTGAAACACAGACGAGACAAAACGAACTTAAGGTAATATCTAGTGCTTTAAAGAAAAATGGCTACACAAATCGCACCATAGAGAAAGCTATTAATGCACAGGTTTCCCGAACAATGAACAACAAAAATTATGAACCGGGAAAGCAACGAGTAGTCTTACCATATGTAAAAGGCACAACAGACAGAATCGGAAGAATTCTTAGGAAACACAACATACAAACAATACACAAGCCACAAACAACTATAGCAAACTACTTGGAAACCCAAAAGATAAAATGAAACTGGAAAACCACGGAGTATACAGTATTCCGTGCCAGGACTGTGAAAAGTTGTACGTGGGGCAAACTAACAGGCGAATATCAGCAAGAGTGGAAGAGCATAAACTCAGCATCATAAATAAACAAACAATCTCAGCTTTATTCCTACATCATCAGGAAACCGGCCATAAAATAAATTTCGATGGGTGTAGGGAGATTGCCAATATAGAACATTATAAGACCAGAATAATCCGAGAAGCCATAGAAATTGAAAAACAGGGTGATTTGAATAAAAGGGTCGAATCATTAAAACTACCAACAGTATGGAAGACAATAATCGACAAATCTAAAATCGCAAAAACTCAAGCACAATTAGCGCAACAACAGCAGCACCATCCGGAAAACATAAATAACGACCAACGCCTGCGCAGATATAACCTTCGGCCCCGAGTGGGGATATAAAAGGAAGCGTCGCAGTCACCAACACTTCAGTCTCTATTCGGACGCGAGAAAGAAAGCTTCGAAAATGCCAAATGTGATTTTGGCGAAACGTCAGCAAAACTGTTCTTTTCAAAACGACAGTAGTGAACGGATGTACACCCGGAATGAAAACACATTATATTTTTCCATCCGTGAAGGAGTTAAAATCAACATATATATATATATATATATATATATATATATATATATATATATATATATATATATATATAGGACAAACCAGCAGATATTTAAAAACACGTAGGTATATATTAGACCATAAAAGAAGCGTAAGACCTATGAATCTTCTTAATGATAAATCAAAAAAAGCTTTAGCTCAACAGTTTCAAAGTTTTCAACACCCTTTGAAGAAACTAGCATCGGATCGATTCATCCAATGTAACACAAGTTAGCAGCCTTTCATAGTATGATCTATAGATTAATCACATTATCCCTAAATAAACAAGGTTTTCAAAATGAACTTACCTTAATTAAACAAATTGCAATAAATAATGGTTATAGTTCAAATATGGTTAATAATATTTTAAGGAAAAAAAGCTATTTGTTCTGTTTACGTTTGCGGTTACGGTTCAAAAGACCATCTGCTAAATATAAATGTATTACGTACTATGGAAAATCCAGTATTAAAATAGGCAACTTTTTAAAAAAATTAAATATAAATGTCGCATATAAGACCAATAATTCCATAGGCAAATTTATAAAAAATAACAAATCAAAAACACATTTAAGTAAAAAATCAGGCATCTGTAAATTGACTTAATTAAATTAATTAAAGAGGATAAATGAACATTTTAAGTGCTTTGTCAAGGGTGATGACAGATCTAATTATGCTTCTCAATGTAATAGAAATTTTAAAGTTTTACATACAGAAAAGAAAGGGATAAAATTGAATTTTCTAGAATCTTTAGAAATAAATAAATTCAACTCACAGGATTATTACTTAATCTAAATAAAACCTGGTATATTATATTGGATATTAACATATAAATAACACTTCTTGACTAGCCCGAAAAATACAAATAGTAGTTTTTGTTTTTATTCCCATGATAGCATTTAGCAGATATTCGGCATTTAACACCATATCAACATTAAAAAAAATATGTTCGTATAAAATAATTCCCGTATTGTCCCATAATGTTCTATATTTTTATGATTAATGTAACACAGAAGATATCACTTGTTTTGTAAGTACTTAATAATCATATAATTTGTATAAAAAAAAAATTATAAGATATTTTAACTGGTGTGTTGTTATCGTTATATTGTGTATAGTTTTGTTAATTGTTGTACTTGGTAATTCTGTACACGCACATGTATTTTCTTAGTTGCTTTTAATCCTATGTAATTTTTTAGTCACCTAAAGATGGTCTAATATAGACCGAAACGTAGAGAAATAAACAAATTCAAATCTTCAAAGTTTATGACTTTGTTGTTGACCTAACCCAATCAACCCTACCAATAATAGTAATTAAACAGAGAATTTCCACTTACACTGGCGCCTCCTAGCTTCGGTCATATTCTCTCTGTGCGAGTCATAGTCACTGGTATCGATCTTGAAAGAGACTGACGATTCTTCGGGCCACCGTGTCATTTGGGGATTGATGTACGCCACATTGACGGCAGGGTCTTCAATTATTCCGTTAAAAATACAGAAGTTATTATTTTTAGAAAAGAAGTTTTAAATAGAAGTCTAAGATAAATCACTCAAGCCTCGCTTGTGCTGAGAGCTTTTTTATCCTTGTTAAGGTATTAAAAAAGGAAGTAAAGCACTTTTGAGAATTATTCGTTGATTTATTGGCTGCGGTAATTTATCTGGTACCCTTATCTGTAAAACCCTATAAATATTGGTTACCTGAATACAGGTCTGGATGTTAAAATGTTTATCTACAATACTAATATACAGGGTGTTAAAAAAGTACATTGCCAAACTTTAGGGAACGATTCTTTACGTGATTTTAAGACAAAACGTTCATATAAACATAGGTTTGAAAATTAATAGTTTTCAAGATACAGGGTGTTAAAATTTTATGAAAAACAAAATTTAGTGTACCGGATGACTTCGTATAAACTGGCACCCCCGTAACTTTTTTATTTTTTGTCGTACAAAAAATATAAAAACACTGACATACAGAGGATTTTTTTTACGTTATAAATCTGCATTGTAATTCTCAGTAATTTTTCATATATACGAGGAAGGACAAAAAGTACAATTTTTTTTAATGGAATGCCCTGTAAATTTTTTCCTAAAATGAAAGATCTTTTTTTTCTGATTCCAAATATATAATACAAGTTGACATTTGGTTTAGCTGTTTTCGAGTTATTTAAGTTTAAAAATCAATTTTCATTATAGACTGTAAAATTACTGGCTATAAAAAATCAGCTTTTTGAGCAGTTGGCTATGGAAATAAACAATATAAACAAATGTTCTGTCAAATGTCAAATTACTGCATACCTAGGCGTTATAATAAAATAGCGAAGTAAAAATTGAATATAAACAACAATTTATTAACAATATATGTTACTGCAAAATACACAGATGAACCAAATAATACAAAACAAATTAATCAGAATTAATATTTCCCCCTTGAATATCTACATATTCGTGATAAACGTTTCGCAAGTGCTCAACTGCGTTCTCTATAAAATGACCATTTCTTTCCTGTATTATAAAATATTTTATATCTTTAACGTTGTCCAGATCACGTTTATATATTTTGTTTTTAATATACCCCCACAAAAAATTATCCATGGGAGTTAGATCTGGACTATTTGGAGGCCATGAAATAATTCCATTTCTTCCAATCCACTCGTTGTAATTCTCATCCAAAAAAGTCTTCACGTCACGTACCACATTATGTTCATATACTGCCTTAACGGTAAGTTTTCTAGCATTTCCTGTAGATGAGTTTCCAGAAATTCTTGATATACTGGTCCAGTTAATGTTCCTTCGAAAAAATAGGGCCTTATTACCCTATTCTTCAGTAGGCCGCACCACACATTAACTGATCTCCTACCTTGAAATTGAACTTCCCTTGTGAATTGGGGATTTTCTTGTGCCCAGTGAGGAAAATTTTGTCGATTTGGTAAACCAGTAGTTGAAAAGCTTGACTCATCGGTCCATAATATATTTTTAAAAAAGTTTCTTTCGTTATTTATTCAATTTAATATAAAGTTGCAGAAATTGAGTCGTTGATTCTTATGCCTTTGAGTTAATTTTTGAACAGGGCCTAAATCCATATTTCTTTAAAACCTTCCTAATGTATTCACGTGAAGTTCTTTTTACTCCGTAACGGGCCCGCATTTCTTTGGAAGTAGTTCGCAGTGACTGACTCGGATTTTCTACGTGATGCAAAGCAATATTTAAATCGTGATTTTCCGTATTATTGTTTAGTTCCCTCTTCTTTTTTTGCAAATCTCACGTTGTTCTAAATTTGGTGAAAATATTCTGGATTGTCGATCTTGAGGGAATCGCACCATCGGGATGATTTGCCATGTAAGCACGTCGCGTTGCAGAAGCATTATAATTATTTTCAGTATACAAACAAACAATTTCTCGTTTTCCTGCCACAGAATAAACCAAAAAAAAATATATCAAAAAGAATTGATTTAGTTCTATTAACAGTGATTTAAATGTCAAAGTCATTTCAGAAACATTTGTTAATATTGTTTATTTCCATAGCCAACTGCTCAAAAAGCTGTTATTTTATAGCCAGTAATTTTACAGTCTATAATGAAAATTGATTTTTAAACTTAAATAATTCGAAAACGGCTAAACCAAATGTCAACTTGTATTATATACTCGGAATTAGAAAAAAAAAAGATCTTTCATTTTAGGCAAAAATGTACAGGGCATTCCATTAAAGAAAATTGTACTTTTTGTCGTTCCTCGTATATATGAAAAGTTACTGGGAATTACAATGCAGATTTATAACGTAAAAAAAAATCCTCTGTATAAAAAAGTTACGGGGGTGCCAGTTTATACGAAGTCACCCGGTACATGTTGTCCCGTTTTGATTATTTTTATAGATAGATAGTTGTTGTTTTCGCGACAGTGCTACTTTTTCGTAAAACTAAAGATGCCGTTAACAAAAATATCAAAGCCCTTTTGGTTTTTAAGATACACGGCTAAATTGAAAATTTTCAGGCACCCCTCGTATCTCAACTCTCAGATAACTCATCGAAAACGTGAAAACTTTTTTATATGACTTTTCCCGTAGAACTCAATTCCGCCTTCCGAATTAGTATACAGGATCCGGTCAAAAAGTTATCGGAACCTATTCTACTTTTTTAATAGACCACCCTGTATATTTATAGACTATAAAATTTGTCGTTTTTTTTTAGAATAGCATGATCTAATAGAATGGACCTATCCAAATACGAAAATGACAAATAGAAAGGTGTAGCACGTAGGGTTTTCTTGTTAGAGTTGTAGAACCATATCAAAGGTTACGATACTAAATATCTATAGAAAAAATGATTTCAGAAAATTCTTAACCCTGTTTATTGAGTATGTTTACAGTTTTCGCCTTTTAAACATACCATGCATCTTAGAGAAAAGCAAACGAGAAAAATATTAACTTAGAACACTAATTAAACTTTATTTTTTCCGTTTATGAGGTGTCCTATCTTCTTTCTTCAAAAACCAATAGTAGTCACCCATCATGGCTGGATCCCATCGTCCTTGATACCGAATTTCCATTGTTCTGATATCTTGGTGAAACTTTTCACCCTGCTCGTCACTAACAGCTCCCAAATTTTTAGGAAAAAATGACAGATGGGAATGGAGTAAGTGAATTTTTAATGACATTCTGGCACCAAGCGCTCTATAGGCATCTAAGAGTTCATAATTTTCATCCATATTGTTTCCTAAAAATCCTTTTACTACATTAACAAATGAATTCCTGCCTGGTAAGCTTTTCCGTAAAATTGACGTCGTCCAGCAATTTTCTGATTTGTGGCCCAATAAAAATGCCTTCTTTTAATTGGGCATCACTTAACTGGGGAAAGACTTGTCTTAGGTATATAAATCCATCACCATCTTTATTCAAAGCCTTCACAAAGTTTTTCATCAGCCCAAGTTTAATGTAAAGAGGAGGGACATTTTTGGGATCAACAAGAGGTATAAATTTAACATTTTGAGATCCCGGTTGAAATTCGCTTCTATTCTGGCCAGTTTTTTGTTACATAATGCTGATTTATTGCACGACTGTCCCATAAACAAAGAAAACAGCAATATTTTGTAAATCCCTCCTGAAGTCCCACTAAAATCGCTGCAACTTTTAAGTCCCCACATATCTGCCATTTATAGTTCATTTTATCCAAAATCGTGCGCATATGTTCATAATTTTCTTTCATTGCAACTGAACGGGCAACGGGTATAGAGGGTTTTAAATTTCCATTATGCAATAACACAGCTTTAAAACTATATTTAGATGAGTCTATGAATAAGCGCCACTCACGGGGAGAATGTTCAATATCAAGTTCCTGCATTAAACTGTCTATATCAGTACATGCGCAAAACGAATTTTTCATACTGTAGAATTCAGAAAACATAGCATTTCTTTTTCTGAAATTTGTTATATTTGTTTCTTTGGCCAATGGGTTCCATTCCTTAAGACTGGAACCCAGAAGTTCTGACTGTTCCTTGGATAATCCCAAATCACGTACTAAATCATTTAATTCACTTTGAACAATCAAATATGGCTCGCCGGAACTGGGACCTGTGGTAACAGTGGGATCGGTGCACTGTTCTTTTGAGCTGCCTGATGATGCGTTATTTCCATTATTTCCCAAATCAAATCAAAATTGGCAAGCTAGCCAATTTAAAGGCGCAATCGGCACTGGCAAATTTGCATTATGAGGAACAGGTCGTATGGCAGATTGCAAATTTGGATATTCTATATTGTGCTTTTCGTTTTTGGAATAACCTTCAAACTGTGTCAGGCAAAAATAACAATCGTTAGAACGATTGGTGGGTTCTCGCCATACCACTGGAACTGCAAAAGGCGTACTTTTTTTCTTTCCCTTCATCCACTGCACCAATGATACACTACAATTAACACAGCACACATGGAGAGTCCACCGCTTATCTTGATCCCCAATTAAAGCACCAAAATATTTAAAGTAGGCTTTTTTTATATTTTCGGAAAATTGCCTGGCTTGTGATTTCATCAGAAATTCTCCACAAATATAATAAAATTTGTCAGGAGAAATTTTGCAACTTCGGCGCGTTTGACTCCACATTCTCGTCTTCACATACACTGGCTTATCGATACACAGAGAACCACTCAATTCGAAACTCAACAGAAGAGTGATGTTTAACGTTTATTTTATGTCTAATGTTGTAAAGAACCCAGTTTTTCCGTTGTAAAATGGAGCCATTTAATGGCCTGTGTTAGAAAAATCTTGTCTGCCAGTGAGTCCAAGTTTGAAATTGATCCATCAAAAAATAACCGAAATATAGGGGTGGCTCTCCGAAAAGCGGATAACACTGAATATGTGTTACTAAACATCTAGGTACTGAATTGAACTGGGTCACACTTCACTATACATACAGAATACAGGATTTTTTAATAAAATTTCTCACGAAGGCTTTAAGAAATATTGAACGAGTCGTTGATTTGCATGTACCTTTATTTTTTGCTGGTCTAGGAATGAGAGATGGCTTTCCTAGTTTTTTTTCGAGGTTCGACCTATGTCTAGTTGGAGACACACTTCTATTGGCGGTTTTCAATTTTTCTAGGCATCCACGAATCTGCTTTCCGTCCGTGCTTCTCGGAGTATTTGTCTTCACTGTTTTCGCAAGATTCCTTGAGAGTTCGTCCACAATGGACTCTATATCTTCTTCACGTCTACAACACAATCTTAATATTATAATCGACTTTGCTGTAATAAAAAGTACCATGCATTATGAACTAGTCAACAAAAACAATGATTTCCGAAATATTTATTTAGATAAAATTAATATGGCCCACAACTTGCAGCCGATCTTGGAGTTACAAGTTGGATTCTAAGAATCTTCTGCCTGTATTTAAAAAAAACTGTTGCGCTTTCACAGGTGAAGGCTCAAAAATTATATTGCCACAAACCTAACTATTAAAATATATATATTTTTGGTTTCAAAATTTACAGAATCTTAATAAAAATTGGTTTAAATCAAGTAATAATATTTCTTTCGAAACTGGCATTGATGTTACACTGAGAATACAAGAAGAATACAATATAACAATATTAATGATAATAAATGGCATGACAACACAAAATTGTTCAAAGTTTTTAATTTATGTTGCAAAGAACATGCAAACGCATTACCTGCCATTATTGTGGGGCTTCTCCCATCCCTTCTTTAGATTATACAACGTTTCTTCTAGCAAAAGGACCACTTTCTTTTTCAGATCCCGTCCGGACGTCAGAAAGTCTCCGCCCCACTTCCAGATGCTGTCCGAAGGTCCCTGCGGGGGTTCCGCAGACGAACAGGGTTTCGGGTCGTATTCTTTTTCGGCCGGGAATTTGAGAGGGTTGTCAATCAGTACCGGATTGACGTAGTACCGCTTGTACTTGTCGCTGAAGTTGTACTTGTTTTGGGGAGGCGGCACATCTTTTTGTCTGTGTGACGGATTCTAAAATTTGATTACGTCGAATTATAATTAAGAAAATTGGGTGCAGTGATTTTGTTTATATTATGTTACCTATCTATATCTTAACTTATAGGAGTTAAAATAAACTTTTAATGCAAAAGTTGTAGAATTTTTCTTCTGTTACCTACTAAGAATATTTAAAAAAATTTATAATTATCAAAAAGTAGAAAATCATACATGACCTATATTTTTTATGAAACTCTAATTTCCAGACGAGCACCCACACTACCGTGCAAACTTATGAAGTTTTCATGACTGTGACATTTAGTACACCTGTCTGTGGCACCATTTGCGGCACTTTGCTTAACTTATTGAATATATCGCAGTAAAAACAAAGTTCGTTGAAGTTTTCGTAAGACATCGGTTAGCTTAGACGGGGAGTTTTGGATTAGCAATGAGAAGGTCATACCAAAATATTTAAAGTAGGCTTTTTTTACATTTTCGGAAAATGGCCTGGCTTGTGATTTCACCAGAAATTCCCCACAAATATAATAAAATTTGTCAGGAGAAATTTTGCGCGTTTGACTCGACATTCTCGTCTTCACATACACTTGCTTATCAATACACAGAGAACCACTCAATTCGGAACTCAACAGAAGAGTGATGTTTAACGTTTATTTTATATCTAATGTTGTAAACAACCTAGGTAATTTTTCCGTTGTAAAATGGATCCATTTTAGCCGCCCCACAATAATTGTTTACCTGCGAATATAAAAGGGGGAGGGTATTTCCATTGTGAAAATAATAAACTGGCCTGTGTTAGAAAAATCTTGTCGGCTAGTGTAATGGTCAAATGATACCTCATTTCAAAGATCATTTAATTATCTTTTCAAGGCTTAGCAACTTTTAAAAAGTAAGCAGGCAGTTAAGTAGCTAATAAGTCAACACTGTTAAAACTATAAATTTGTATCTTTCTTTACCTTCATTTTAGGTAATGACATTGTTTTTCTGGAAAAAATAATTCTTTTTGATCTCTTTCTTTACGGTATGGGTAGATTTACAAAGAGAGACGAGACACAAGATGTAAATTTTGTTTATTCATTGTCCATGATAATAAGTGCTGACAGTGTTGGCCTCCTGTATCTATACGATAATAATAGAGATTTTGTTCAAAATGGTCCCTCACATTATGAAGAATTTCTGGTGTATTGGCCCGATATTCATCAATGATCCGCGAACGTAAATCATTTAATGACTGTAGTATAAATTTTACTTTTTAAATGACCTCATAGAAAAAAATCTAAGGGGTTAAGGCAGGTGATCTTGCAGGCCACTCTATTGCTCCTCTTCGGCCGATCCATTTACCAGGATACGACCGATTTAAATATTCACGAACAGCAAGGGTATAATGAGGATCTTCTTGAAATGTCAACTCATTGGCATTGTAATTGTTATTATTTTCAAGCATTTCTGTCAATGCAAGATTGATAGCGTCTTCTAGTAATTGCATACATTTCTTCATTTAGATTTCCTGGGAGAAAAAAAGGACCAATTAAACAATCGCCGTAAATTCCAATCCAGACGCTTAATTTCTCAGAATGTTGACTGTGAACCTCATGGAAGAGATGTGGATTTTCGTCAGACCAGTATCGACAATTATGACTAATAACAATCAAATTTAGAAAAAACTAACACTTATCGGAAAAACAAAAAAACACTAGATACGGATTTTATTTATAATCTCGCAAAATTACAATGTCAGAGTCATCTTCGTTTAATTGTTGTACAAGATGTAGGGGTGAAATTTATGTATCTTTAAAATTCTGCGAATACTCGTACGAGATATATAGGTAAAGTCAAAATCCTCCGCATAAAATCCGGAAGATGAATTAGATAGACCTATGATAGTTTCATATGAAAAAAGAGGATAAACATATAAATACCAGCAGTTGCAAAAATCTTTGAGCGATGTCACTTCAAAGTCAGATTGACAAGTCAGTGAAAAAATGAATAATAGAAAACAATTTTCGGGTTTTTTGCATCCACAAGCTAAAAAAATGGTATTAAATCTAATAAAATATTACGAAAATGAAAATTCACCGGCCAATATCCAGGAGACAGTAGAAAAAACTCTGGGAATCGGTATAAAGACTGTGCAGAAAATTGTGCATGAAAAAAAGCATAATTTACTACCGAAGAATATTAAGAAAGACAGAAGACTTAAGTGACAATGTAAAAATGGATGTTCGTAATGCAATTTAGGATTTAGACACATCAAAAACTCATATAACCCTCCAAGTTTTAAAAGAAGCTTTAAAAAATCGAGGCATATTGGAAATTGTACTAAAATCGTTGTCAAAATTAATAAAAATGTTGGGTTTCCGATATAAAAAGGACTGTAATCGAAGATTTTTATGCGAGTTGCCACATATAGCAAGTCAGTGTATCCAGTTTTTAAAGAAATACACGGAAAATCTTAATTAAAAATTTAGAAAAGTGGTATTTTTAGACGAGACTTGGATATTTTCTAATGGAAGTGGTTCGAAATCTTTTCAGGAGGAGTCTGTAAAAAGTGTCAAGAGAAAAAAGGGATGTGGGACGGGAAAACGGTTCATCATTTTGCATGCAGGTTCTTCAACAAAATTTCTCCCAGGTGCAAGTTTATTGTTTTCTTCAACATCCAGAAGTTTGGACTACCATGATAATATGAACTGTGAACTGTTTGAAAAGTGGTTAAAAGAACAACTGATTCCAAATTTAGATGCTCCATCTTTAATCATTCTGGACAATGTATTTTATCATTCAAGAATCTTAAATAAACAACCTACTTCATCATGGAAGAAAAGTGATATTTATGATTAGCTACTAAAACAAAAACAAAATCCTTTACCCAATATGCTGAAACTAAAACTTCTTTAATTGCAAAATCTATTAAAAAACCAACAATATATGTCGTAGATGAAATATTACCGGAAAATGGACATGGACAGGTTTTTTACGACTGCCGCCATACCATTGCCAGTTTAACGCAATAGAATTAATATGGGCTGGGGCAAAATCATATTACGAAAAACACGTGAACGATGGTCTTACATCGGATGAAGTGCAAATTGTTTGGCAAGATTCATTAAATTATATTACGCCCGAGTACTGGAAGAAATCTGTGGAACATACGGAGAAATTAATATGGGATTGGTAGAATCGAGAACGAGTTCTAGATGTCGAAATAGCACCAGTGATTATTGCGCCATGTGAAGACGACTCAGGAGATGAGGACTTTTTAAGTGATGATGATATTTTTTAGTCTATAATATTAAAAAGTTTCTGAAGGATTATATTAATCTTTGACGTGTATAAATCATAAATTGCATTATGAATATCCATTTTTGCGTTGTAACTTAAGCCTTTTGCCTTTGGATTTTTTCGTGTACATTTCTTAATCTTCTTCGGAAGTAAATTATGTTTTTTTATGCCCAAGTTTCTGTACATTCCTTATACCGATTCTCAGAGCTTTTGCCACTGGCACCTGGATATTAGCCAGTGAATTTTAATTTAAAAATGTTTTTATTAGATTTGACACCATTTTTTTGCTTACTTTTTTGTAATTTTGTAGGCAATAAATAAATAATTATAGACTACTTGTTCTAATTTTAAAGAGTGTTTAAAATAAGTAAATTTTTTTATTAATTATAAGATAAAATTTGATATACAAAAATCGGTAAAATCGCTTTACCAGGAACTGCTAACGAAAAATACAGGCTATATATATATATATATATATATATATATATATATATATATATATATATATATATATATTAATGAATTAATCATATTAATTATTATTAATATAATTGAAAAAAAAAAGTTAAACCTAATGTACAATATATTAATAATCATTGTTCATTATTCGTCTGAATGAGCAAATATGATGTTTTCATTCATGATGCTGAATCACTAGCCTATATATACTTATCAAAAAATAACTTAAGCAAATATATAATATCACTTACAAATATACTTCTACAACTATACTTAACAACAACTTATATAATAAAGATAAGCTGAAACAGTGAAATATAAAAATTATCAAAGATTTAATTTTTGTTACATGCTCACACTTAATAATAATTATTAAACAACTTGTAACTTTACAAACACTTTCAATAAAGTTTTAAATTTTTACTAGAATTGTTTGCTAACAATTTTCTCTTTTTTTTTAATTACAATTTTATAAATATTGAGCCAGAGAGAAATCAGGCCTAAATTGCTAAACACAATTTGCGTGCGAGAGTCCTCTCGAATATCATTTTTAGGTTTGATATATATATATATATATATATATATATATATATATATATATATATATATATATATAGGTGATTCACGTTGAGTGTCCTATTAAAAGTTCTGGAGAACTATAAAAGGGATTTTTTTCAAATTCGGCATACGGACATAATAGGTAATAATCTATATTTTAAAAATATTTTCGCAAGTGCAGCGTTGCTACATCTCTCCGAAACCAATAGCAACATTGAAATTTCAAATAGAACACCCTATATTTTATTGCAGTTTCTGATTTTACGCACGATTTTAAGTAACTTTTTTTAACATATTCCTATACTTATCTCCTACTATTTTCTCTAAAAAAATTAATTTGTGATTTTTTTTTTTAGAAAATCACCACGGTAATAAAATTCCATATTTTCCTGCGTAAGCGAGATAATTACTAGATTTTTTTTTCTGGGTTAGAGAATGCATATATTTAAAATAACTATATGTTAGAATAGCGATATATCATGCAGGGTGTCGTATAAAAAGGCATTTTTATCGAAATTTAGTAATGGTGAAAACTCATTTATTTTAAATACAACATCCTGTATTTTATGGTATCTTCGAATAAACCAATACCTTACCTACAATATTTCCATATATGTTCCTATACCCATCTCCCACCATTTTTTAAATACGAGCCAACTTTGAATATTTTCCTGTTTTCAAAGACTACCATAACAAAACCACCCGCCTAACGAATAACTTAGCTTGGTAGGCCATGAAAGGTTTTGTTTACTTCTTCCTGACATCTTTTTCTCATTAACAGATAGTTTTCAATTGACGCTCCGTAAAAATGGAAAACGCAATTGAATATTCCAATATTGATATTTTAAATTTATTTTACATTCATAGAGAGTGTAACAAAGTTATTTCAAGAACCTGCAGAAAATTTAACGAGATGTATCCTCATTTACCTCCTATGCACAGAAAAAAATTTAGAAGGTACTAAATGCAATATTAGTTTTTATTTCCTTAAAAATCAATTTATGTTGCTGAAACAACAGGAGGTTGTCAGTATTAACGTGCAAAACATAATATTTTGATGATGGTCCTTGGACTCTGATTATACACATTAATACTGACATCCTCTCTTTTGGTACAATTCTTTCGTACGTGTACACAGCATTTTAGGCTTTCTATTTATTTTGCCTTCATATTTCAGATATGAACCAAATTTTAAAAATCACGGCAAAATTATAAAACATAGATCATACACAAAACTACAAACTGATAATGAAGGCAATGAAATAAATGTACTTGGATATTTTAACGTTTACCGTCAAGCATCAATTAGAAGTGCTGAAATAGATCTAAGACTTTCATATTCTACAATTCAACGTATTCTAAGCAAACATAACATTCAACCATTTAAATTTATCACCCAGCAAGGCCTTTTACCAGAAGATTTTCAGACACGTACTGAATTTTGCGAAATAGTTCTAACTAAAATTGAGGAAGACCCACTATTTTTGAAAAAAATTATCTGGACTGACGAGTCAAAATTTACGAGGGAAGGAATATTTAATAGACGAAATAGTCATTTTTGGGCGGCTGAAAACCCAAAATTGGTTATAGAACGAAGATTTCAGTTTCAATTCGGGTTTTGCTTACTGATGGACAATAAATTTGCTTATTGTATCTACGATGAAAATTTAACTTCGAATAAATATCTGGATATTTTAAGAACTACAGTTAATGAGTTTTTGGATGAGTTACCACTACAATTATTGATTTCTTGCTGGTACCAATTGGATGGGGCTCCTGCACATTGCAGCAATGAGTCAAGAATTATATGGAATGTTCGAAGATAGGTGGTTCAGACGTTTGGGACCATGGGATTGGCCACCTCGGTCTCCGGACCTAACTCCCCTAGATTCTTACCTTTGGGGAACCATCAAAGAGCGAGTGTATGTAGGAAATCCAATACAAAATCTCCAGGATCTGGAAAATCGAGTACGTCGAGCTTTGGACGAATTAAATCCTGAGGAAATACGAAGAGCAACAACAAGAAACCAATTAACATGTTTGCACGAATGCCTTAATGCGAATGGTGGCCATTTTAAGCAATTTAACAATTAGTTATCTTTCTTTTGCTAAAAATGAACGATTATGTATTATTTGTTTGTTTAATTATCACTTATAATATCTAACACCTTTAGGTTACAAATTGTATTTTAAAAAATACATTTTGGATTATTCACCGTATTTAAAACTGTCTGTCTATTTCAAATATTTGTCAGTACGAGGTAAATAAAACCTTACATGGCCTAACTAGTTAAGTGATTCGCTAAGCAGGTGCCGAGGCGGGTGCTTTTGTTGTGGATAGTCTTTGAAAACAGGAAAATATTCAAAGTTGGCTCGTATCTAAAAAATGGTGGGAGATGGGTATAGGAACATATATGGAAATATTGTAGGTAAGGTATTGGTTTATTCGAAGATACCATAAAATGCAGGGTGTTGTATTTAAAATAAATGAGTTTTCACCATTACTAAATTTCGATAAAAATGTCCTTTTTATACGACACCCTGTTTGATATATCGCTAATCTAACATATAGTTATTTTAAATATATGCACTCTCTAACCCAGAAAAAAAATCTAGTAATTATCTCGCTTACGCAGGTAAATATACAGTTTTATTAACGTGGTGATTTTCTAAAAAAAAAATCATAAATTAATTTTTTTAGAGAAAATGGTAGGAGATAAGTATAGGAAGATGTTAACAAAAGTTAAAATTTAGGGTGTTCTATTTGAAATTTCAATGTTGCTATTGGTTTCGGAGAGATGTGGCAACGCTGCACTTGCGAAAATATTTTTAAAATATAGATTATTACCTATTATGTGCGTATGCCGAATTTGAAAAAAATCCCTTTTATAGTTCTTCAGAACTTTTAATAGGACACTCAACGTGAATCACCCTGTATATATATATATATATATATATATATATATATATATATATATATAAGCCTGTATTTTTTGCATGCATGGGCCTTAATTTTGTATAAGTATTTTTTTAGCTATGCCGCGAACAGGCAGACTGACGGACAGACATACTTACAGACAGACGGAATTGATAAAACATGTTTTCCGGCATCTAGGGATTCTTAAACGTAAAGATCTGAAAAAATCTCATGAGGGAATTAATAACTAATGATCTTGTGTTTTTAACAAAACTGTATAATATTTTTGCAAAATAAATTTTTTTTGTTATCACAATGCAAAGAAAACTTGTTTTTGCATAGGGGTGGGCGGCATTTAAATAAAGGACACTGTATAAGTGGTTAGATTTTTAGGTCAAGCGGGGCTCATAATTTTTGGTGATTGATAAAAAAATCTTACTTTCATTAAGTGGCTGTATAAACAGAACGTATCCTGATTGTTCCACTGATTCGAACCTCCTTCCGACTTTATTAAGGTCTTTTGTCTATTTTTGTTTTTGCCAACCAATTTAGCGAATTTTCTTATTTAGTCCCTCGGCATTTAATATATAAAATAATATTAAGTGACTATCTTAATAATACTGCGTAATATATTAAAAAAACTATTTTCTTTCTCCCTGTATATTTGTAAACAGCCCATCGAGCTCGATAAAAGAATCACACTACATTTTGGTATTCACCGTGTTTTCGGATTTGATTCATAATGTTGGTGACCTTTAGACCCGCACAATAAGACCGCATTCGACTATAGTTGCCTGGCGCTTAATGTAGGGTCCATATTACCGTGGCCCAAAACAGCAAGTTCCACTACTTCGTTTCCCACAATCATTCGATTTGGAGCGGCTGGTTTTCGGTTTGCCACTGATTCTGCTGTCTCCCCAAACTTTGCTACCATGTATTTTCGGTGAACATATTTATCTGGATTCATTTGATTAAGTACCTGTGATGCAATATTAGCACATCTTTCATAATAGATTTCAATCAGCGATACATTTTTTGCAGTAGAATAAACCATTTTAGATCAAAATAAAGTTATAAATAGTCAGAGACAAAACCCTACGAGATACTAAATTTAAATAAATTAAATGTAAATACTCTTTAGCCTCCACTTTTAAGGAAGATAAACAACTGCAATATTTATATTTTTTTTTACAAATATAGAATTCCACAGCATATAAAATTATTAAGATTTGACTAATTGCAACAAGACTTGTAGTTGCTACTTTTTCTTTAAACGATAACATTGGAATTTAGAGAGAATTTTTGACTGATAAAGGAAATTGGAAATGTAAATAACATTTCCTTATTTTTACGTCAGATCAGCTGAAAAGAAAATTTGATGACCAATAAAATGAGGTATCACATGAAGTTTAATCCCATTTAATTTAAAGGTTGAAGCTCACCCTTGCATCTCCTACTATTTTCTCTAAAAAAATTAATTTGTGATTTTTTTTTTAGAAAATCACCACGGTAATAAAATTCCATATTTTCCTGCGTAAGCGAGATAATTACTAGATTTTTTTTTTTGGGTTAGAGAATGCATATATTTAAAATAACTATATGTTAGAATAGCGATATATCATACAGGGTGTCGTATAAAAAGGCATTTTTATCGAAATTTAGTAATGGTGAAAACTCATTTATTTTAAATACAACATCCTGTATTTTATGGTATCTTCGAATAAACCAATACCTTACCTACAATATTTCCATATATGTTCCTATACCCATCTCCCACCATTTTTTAAATACGAGCCAACTTTGAATATTTTCCTGTTTTCAAAGACTACCATAACAAAACCACCCGCCTAACGAATAACTTAGCTTGGTAGGCCATGAAAGGTTTTGTTTACTTCTTCCTGACATCTTTTTCTCATTAACAGATAGTTTTCAATTGACGCTCCGTAAAAATGGAAAACGCAATTGAATATTCCAATATTGATATTTTAAATTTATTTTACATTCATAGAGAGTGTAACAAAGTTATTTCAAGAACCTGCAGAAAATTTAACGAGATGTATCCTCATTTACCTCCTATGCACAGAAAAAAATTTAGAAGGTACTAAATGCAATATTAGTTTTTATTTCCTTAAAAATCAATTTATGTTGCTGAAACAACAGGAGGTTGTCAGTATTAACGTGCAAAACATAATATTTTGATGATGGTCCTTGGACTCTGATTATACACATTAATACTGACATCCTCTCTTTTGGTACAATTCTTTCGTACGTGTACACAGCATTTTAGGCTTTCTATTTATTTTGCCTTCATATTTCAGATATGAACCAAATTTTAAAAATCACGGCAAAATTATAAAACATAGATCATACACAAAACTACAAACTGATAATGAAGGCAATGAAATAAATATACTTGGATATTTTAACGTTTACCGTCAAGCATCAATTAGAAGTGCTGAAATAGATCTAAGACTTTCATATTCTACAATTCAACGTATTCTAAGCAAACATAACATTCAACCATTTAAATTTATCACCCAGCAAGGCCTTTTACCAGAAGATTTTCAGACACGTACTGAATTTTGCGAAATAGTTCTAACTAAAATTGAGGAAGACCCACTATTTTTGAAAAAAATTATCTGGACTGACGAGTCAAAATTTACGAGGGAAGGAATATTTAATAGACGAAATAGTCATTTTTGGGCGGCTGAAAACCCAAAATTGGTTATAGAACGAAGATTTCAGTTTCAATTCGGGTTTAATGTTTTTTGCTTACTGATGGACAATAAATTTGCTTATTGTATCTACGATGAAAATTTAACTTCGAATAAATATCTGGATATTTTAAGAACTACAGTTAATGAGTTTTTGGATGAGTTACCACTACAATTATTGATTTCTTGCTGGTACCAATTGGATGGGGCTCCTGCACATTGCAGCAATGAGTCAAGAATTATATGGAATGTTCGAAGATAGGTGGTTCAGACGTTTGGGACCATGGGATTGGCCACCTCGGTCTCCGGACCTAACTCCCCTAGATTCTTACCTTTGGGGAACCATCAAAGAGCGAGTGTATGTAGGAAATCCAATACAAAATCTCCAGGATCTGGAAAATCGAGTACGTCGAGCTTTGGACGAATTAAATCCTGAGGAAATACGAAGAGCAACAACAAGAAACCAATTAACATGTTTGCACGAATGCCTTAATGCGAATGGTGGCCATTTTAAGCAATTTAACAATTAGTTATCTTTCTTTTGCTAAAAATGAACGATTATGTATTATTTGTTTGTTTAATTATCACTTATAATATCTAACACCTTTAGGTTACAAATTGTATTTAAAAAAATACATTTTGGATTATTCACCGTATTTAAAACTGTCTGTCTATTTCAAATATTTGTCAGTACGAGGTAAATAAAACCTTACATGGCCTAACTAGTTAAGTGATTCGCTAAGCAGGTGCCGAGGCGGGTGCTTTTGTTGTGGATAGTCTTTGAAAACAGGAAAATATTCAAAGTTGGCTCGTATCTAAAAAATGGTGGGAGATGGGTATAGGAACATATATGGAAATATTGTAGGTAAGGTATTGGTTTATTCGAAGATACCATAAAATGCAGGGTGTTGTATTTAAAATAAATGAGTTTTCACCATTACTAAATTTCGATAAAAATGTCCTTTTTATACGACACCCTGTTTGATATATCGCTATTCTAACATATAGTTATTTTAAATATATGCACTCTCTAACCCAGAAAAAAAATCTAGTAATTATCTCGCTTACGCAGGTAAATATACAGTTTTATTAACGTGGTGATTTTCTAAAAAAAAATCATAAATTAATTTTAGAGAAAATGGTAGGAGATAAGTATAGGAAGATGTTAACAAAAGTTAAAATTTAGGGTGTTCTATTTGAAATTTCAATGTTGCTATTGGTTTCGGAGAGATGTGGCAACGCTGCACTTGCGAAAATATTTTTAAAATATAGATTATTACCTATTATGTGCGTATGCCGAATTTGAAAAAAATCCCTTTTATAGTTCTTCAGAACTTTTAATAGGACACTCAACGTGAATCACCCTGTATATATATATATATATAAAGCCTGTATTTTTTGCATGCATGGGCCTTAATTTTGTATAAGTATTTTTTTAGCTATGCCGCGAACAGACAGACTGACGGACAGACATACTTACAGACAGACGGAATTGATAAAACATGTTTTCCGGCATCTAGGGATTCTTAAACGTAAAGATCTGAAAAAATCTCACGAGGGAATTAATAACTAATGATCTTGTGTTTTTAACAAAAGTGTATAATATTTTTGCAAAATAAATTTTTTTTGTTATCACAATGCAAAGAAAACTTGTTTTTGCATAGGGGTGGGCCGCATTTAAATAAAGGACACTGTATAAGTGGTTAGATTTTTAGGTCAAGCGGGGCTCATAATTTTTGGTGATTGATAAAAAAATCTTATTTTCATTAAGTGGCTGTATAAACAGAACGTATCCTGATTGTTCCACTGATTCGAACCTCCTTCCGACTTTATTAAGGCGCTTGCCATTTTGTGTATTTTTGTTTTTGCCAACCAAATATATATTTAGCGAATTTTCTTATTTAGTCCCTCGGCATTTAATATATAAAATAATATTAAGTGACTATCTTAATAATACTGCGTAATATATTAAAAAAACTATTTTCTTTCTCCCTGTATATTTGTAAACAGCCCATCGAGCTCGATAAAAGAATCACACTACATTTTGGTATTCACCGTGTTTTCGGATTTGATTCATAATGTTGGTAACCTTTAGACCCGCACAATAAGACCGCATTCGACTATAGTTGCCTGGCGCTTAATGTAGGGTCCATATTACCGTGGCCCAAAACAGCAAGTTCCACTACTTCGTTTCCCACAATCATTCGATTTGGAGCGGCTGGTTTTCGGTTTGCCACTGATTCTGCTGTCTCCCCAAACTTTGCTACCATGTATTTTCGGTGAACATATTTATCTGGATTCATTTGATTAAGTACCTGTGATGCAATATTAGCACATCTTTCATAATAGATTTCAATCAGCGATACATTTTTTGCAGTAGAATAAACCATTTTAGATCAAAATAAAGTTATAAATAGTCAGAGACAAAACCCTACGAGATACTAAATTTAAATAAATTAAATGTAAATACTCTTTAGCCTCCACTTTTAAGGAAGATAAACAACTGCAATATTTATATTTTTTTTTTACAAATATAGAATTCCACAGCATATAAAATTATTAAGATTTGACTAATTGCAACAAGACTTGTAGTTGCTACTTTTTCTTTAAACGATAACATTGGAATTTAGAGAGAATTTTTGACTGATAAAGGAAATTGGAAATGTAAATAACATTTCCTTATTTTTACGTCAGATCAGCTGAAAAGAAAATTTGATGACCAATAAAATGAGGTATCACATGAAGTTTAATCCCATTTAATTTAAAGGTTGAAGCTCACCCTTGCATGGGAATTGAAATGACAGATTTGAAGATATGCATAAAAGACTTCTTCTTCGAGATATAAATTTTCTTCATCGAGCAATAACAATGAGAAATCGTATTTTTTTTATAATTGTTCTTCCCTTATTTTCTCTTTTAAAATATCACGTATGTCACATTTATATAATAGGAAATGATGAGAATAGAGAAATCAATCTTCATTACAGCCAAAATATTGAAGATTAACTTAGGAGTCTGACATGGGTACCAATTAGACCCGCTGGGTTCTATTGTGCTATCTCCTCATATAGACATGAAGAGCACTTTTTTTAAAAAAAGGAAGGGCTTCTCAGGTGCAGCACGTCTCATAACTTTGTGTACTATATAAGTGTTGCAATAACTTTTCCCCTCCGCTCTAATATGCATCTTAAAAATCGGGCTTCCTCAGACGACTTTTTTGTCTTATTTTTTCTTTCAGGCACGTGGTCAGAAATTCAGTTCAGGGCAGTTCAAACCAAAAATTAATTTTGTTTGGACCCAAACGGACAAACGTCAGGAAAATTGGTAAGCAGCATGCCTATATCAAAATATTTTCAAAATTTCGGGGAGGTCCAGACTTCTAGAAGCCCCCAATTGCTACGTGCCTGCTCCTAAAGAAGTATTGTATTCGTGAAAAAATCATCGTCCCAGGTTTTTATTACTCAAGTTGGTAATATTAGTATATTGTCAGTATCATCATCGCAAGTGATAGTAGTTACGCTAATATTAGGGGACACATTGTCCACCGTTATTGCAGGCTCATTTCGGGTTTTTCTTGCGTCAGACCGTAAAAACCTCTAGACACGCAACGAAGAATATAAAATCTTGGCCGTGGGCCCAAGAGCTCAAAAACCGTATTGACAATAACTAAACGAACATTAGTCACGCATCGACGAGGTCCGATATAATTATCCTAACTCGGGTCACCGATCTGTTTCAGTATTTTGAAACTGTGTAGAGGAGATGCCTGAAGACGACTCGTACAATAGTAGCCGAAACGTCGTAAAGCAGTTATAATATAGCGTAGTTTAAATCCAAAAACAATAAATTTATACTCACCAAATTCCTTTCTTCCGTTGTATAATGCGTCAGTTTAGACAGATGAGTCACCAATTTCGTGATGATCTTTTTAAAATAGTCCTTCGGGACTGCTTTCTCTTCCTGCTTCGCTATTCTTCTTTCCAATTCGCTTATCCGACCTGAGAGCAGTTTAAAAATCGCTTGACATTGATCGTGCGGCCGAGTAAGGGGCGGTGGATCGTTGGGGGGCTTGAATGTGACCTTAATAAAAAAAGAATATACAAAGATTGAAAGCCAAAAATGTAAAAAATATTACAGTTGGATAATTGTAAAAAGTGTATTCATTTTAAAGTAATACAACAAGTTGTGCTGTTTGATCAAGTCAGTAGAAAAATAGAAAGTATTTTTTTTTACTAATTTAAATCAATATTATTACTATTATCCCTGGATTTGTGTAAAGCTTTTAACACTGTATACCATAAAATATTGCTTAAAAACTTGTTTCATATTTCATAATTCAAAATTATTTGTTGGATCGAAAGCAGTTTGTTCAGATTGGCAAAAATAAAAGCAGTCATCAAAAAATTTTATGTGGTGTGCCTGAAGGATCTATATTGACTCCAATTTTATTTTTAATATATATAAATTCTGTATCTCCGTTAAATTTAGAAGGCTATTAAATTATTTGCTGATGATACCGCCCTTCTCTATACGTCAGATAATTTTGCAAAAATAAATGTTATTATTAATAAGACCTAAATTTAATTACTAATTGATTACAGGCACAAAAATTAACTTTAAACTTTCAAAAATTAGAAAGTGGTGTGATTCAAATTATCTTTACTTTAACATTAATAAAACCAATATATTAACATTTGGTTTTAACTTTGATAACCTTGTTTTGGAAAATAAGCATATTGAAAATAAAAATTTTACTACATTTTTGAGACTAGTAATAGACAAAAAACTGAGAATTTGAAGAACACATAATGAATTTAAATAGTAAACTGGCTTCAGGTTGTTTTACAGTTCGAGTGGTGTCAACTGACTTTGGAATTTCTTCGGCAAGAATGGTGTACCTCTCATTGTTTGAGTCGCACCTGTGTTTGTTCTTCAAAAGAGAGCTATTAGATATATGGGTAAGGTCGGTTATAGATAACACTGCAGACCACTTTTTATTAAGCATTCAGTTCAAACAGTTGTATCTTTATTTATCCTGGAAATAGTGTGCCTGCAGAATGTAATATTCATAACACACGACAGAATAACCATCAAACTATACGCCTTCCTATACCTCGACTGACTTTGACCAAACAATCTATAATATACGAAAGCATTAAGATGTATAACCATTTGAGCTTCGAAATGAGACAGCTAAATTTTTTGCAATTTCGGAGAAAAGTGAAATCTTTTTTTATGCAGAGGTCATATTATAGCCTGGAGGAATATTACAATGACAGTTTTTAGCATCTTTTGTACATATTTATTTGTTTGTGAGTCTTTATAACTTATGATATTTTTATTTTGTTATATAAGTTTTCTATTACATCGTCATTATTATTATTACTGTGATTTTATATTCTCAACTTTTTTTTTTCTATTCTATTGAATAATTATTATATAGTATATATAAGGTACTTGTAATCAAGCTTTATCAGTAGAATGAAGCTTCTTGGACAATAAAGCATTTGTAAAGTAAAGTAAAGTTTATGTTTTACTAGTCTAAGGTATAGTCTGATATACGTACGGATTTTCTCCTAAAGGGAAGTCTCGCCTTGGCTTCTTTGAGTTTCGAGGGGTCGGGCATCGGTTCCGTCGCGAATGGCTTCTTCTGCGAGTCGGTCAGTATGCCGACGATGGCGCAATTCTGACACAGACACGGCCTGTCAATTTTGTTGCCGTCCTCATGGTTTTCCTCTTGTTGCTTGTTCCTGCATTCGAACATTGTCCGGATATTCTCGTAGGTTTTCGGGGTCGTATAGATCTGATGAATCTCAGAATTTACGGCCTCCTCCGGTCGAGGTTTCTGCTAATTATAATTTATTATATATATATATTGGTAATAAGATATTATTATATATTTTAAAACTCCTTATAAAAGAATAATCTAAAGGAGCAAGATCAGGGTTGCTGGGAGGGGGGAGGCAAGGAACATTTCCATTGGTTTCAATAAAATCTGCAAAATTGTTGTCTATAATTACTATGAAAGTAAGAAAACTAACCCAAATGAGAAATATTTTGAAGAAATCTATAACGGCTATAACAAATTTCTCAAAAAAGAAGTAAGAAAAGCCAAAATTATTTTAAAGAACAATTTTCATGTAAAAACCAAAAAATTATTTGGGATAATTTAAATTTTATTTTAACAAATCAAACAAGAAAAACAAAAACAAATATTGATTATCTATTGGTTAATGATAAGAAAATTGAAGATACCCAAATTATATGTGAAGAATTGAACGATCACTTTGTAAATATAGGAAATCAACTTGCAAAAAAAATTCAACCAATGAGTGACTATATTGAATCCACAGAAGAGAAGACATCTCAAATGATGAAATGGAAAAAATTATTGATGGTTTAGATGCTAAAAAAGCTGCTGGTTTTGACAATATTACTATCAAAATTATTAAATATGTAAAAAAAGAATTAATTCCTATATTAATTTTGTTAATAAAAAATTCTATTACCATAAAGGTATTTTTCAAAAAAAAGATGAAAATTGCTAAGATAATTGCAATATGTATTTAAAA
Source organism: Kuschelorhynchus macadamiae (assembly GCA_030620095.1). Lineage (NCBI taxonomy): Eukaryota > Metazoa > Arthropoda > Insecta > Coleoptera > Curculionidae > Kuschelorhynchus > Kuschelorhynchus macadamiae. The sequence goes on along the minus strand of JAUTXW010005465.1, from coordinate 848,564 downwards.
ATGAAAAACGAAATGAATGTAATAATTATCAACCAATATCTATATTACCAGTATTTTCTAACATAACAGAAAAATTATTAATAATAGATTAAATCAATATTTAGAAAATGAAAATTTACTGTTTAATAAAAAATATGGCTTTCGCAGATTCAGGGATACCGAAACAGCTGTTATGGATATCATAACAGATATACAAATTAAAGTTGATGATAATAAAAAATGCTGTTTACTTCCTTCGATCTGTGTAAGGCATTTGATACAGTAAATCATCATATTCTTTTACGAAAATTATATAATATTGGACTAAGGGACAATATGTATAATTTACTTAAAAATAATGTAAGTAAGCGCAGAGAGTTTGTACAAATAAATAATGCAATAAGTAATTAAAAAGAAATAGAATAGAATAGTTTATTTCACCATAACACATACATTATTGTAAAAAAGGTCGTCAAAAACGTACCTGTAAAATATCTTAAAAAACAGTGTTTTTTAGAAAAAAAGATACAAATAACATGCAATTAGAATATAAAAACTGAACAATTCGCGCTATAATATGAAATAAGAAAAACAAGTTTGTAGAGTACCACACGGATCAATATTGGCGCCAGTTTTATTTTTAATTTATATAAATTCAGTTTCTAAATTAAATTTAACAGGCAATATTCAATTGTTCGCGGATGACACAACAATTATTTATTATACTGATAATTTAAATAAATTATTTTTTTATACAAAACATGATCTACAATTAATTTGTTCCTGGCTTAAATCTCACAAACTTTCATTAAATTTTAGTAAATCTTCTTTTACGTTAATAAGTAAAAAAAAGACAAATTCTGGTATTTCCCCAATAGTAATAAACAATAATAAAATTAAATATTCAAATACAACAAGATTTTTAGGTTTAATTATAGATGAAAACTTAAGTTGGAAAAGTCATATTCAGAGTATAAGAACCGCTACAACTCCATTAATAGGAGTATTATACAAAGCAAGATATTTCGTACCATTAAAATTCTTAAAAACATATAATATATTCTTTAATATAGGGTAAATCGAGGAGAGATGGACCACCTTTTGAAAAACTTTTTATAGGCCATTTATTTATAGGAATTAAATTCTTTAAAAAAATACAGCATAAACATAGACTTTGGTGATCTATTTGGCACAGTTCAAACATTAATGCAACTTAACAACTAATTTTAAAAAATAAAAAACTGAAAAAGCGAATTGGTCCATCTGTCCTAGAAGGTGTAGGGGAGATGGACTACCGACTATAGGAGAGACGGACCACACACTAATTTCGTTTTTTCCTCCCTTTTTTTATAATGGGGGCAGCACCGCAAATTTGGCACCTGTTGATATAATCTGTGCAAACTTCGCGCAGCCATCTAGAACAGAGAATGCATTGCAACCATTCCTCTTTTTTGTTTGTAAGGCGATAATCTTCCAGACAACCGACCGACGCCCTGATTTTCGAGGTCGTCCAAATTTTCTTCCTTACTAGATGAATCATCAAATACTAGGTTTACATTAGAATCTAATGATGAGATAGACTCATGCCTGCGTTTTTTTGCACTTTTTTCTCATTAGATTTTAGTGATTTCTTTTTTGAAAATTCTCTTCTCTTTTCGGCTTTCTTCTGCTTCTTCTCGCGAAAAAGAGTCATGTAACTAGTTGAAGTTAAGTTACCCATTAAGTTAGCACGCGTCTTTTTCATCGCCAGTGTTATTTGGGGCACAGGAGTAAGCTCCTGAAGTAGCTTCCCTGGTGTTATTTCTGCTTCGGTAGGTTCTTCCACATTTTCCAGTTGCGCTTCGGAAGGGCCTGGTTGAGGTGAGCTAGGTTCGCGAGAAGGGGCTTCAATACGTTTTACCGCACTTTTTAGTTGCAATTTCGAAGGGCGTGGTAGAGGTGAGCTAGGTTTACGAGGAAGAGTTTGAGAACAAATGTCTTGAAAAACAGTTTCTGTTGATAAATCTCCTGAATGTAATGGAGCCTCATTTACTGACTCCGTCAAAAAAGTGACACAGCATTGTTGACTGTAGCCACTTTGCCCCAGGCTTCCCCTAAAAGTTTGTCGAATTGCAACTGATTTAACTTCCCATTAGGGTTATTTTTGATCATCCTCCTACACGCATTGTAATAATGGCCCTTAAGGCTCTTGAAGAAGGCCCGATCAAACGGTTGCAAATAAGGTGTAGTGTGGCTCGGCAAACAAAAGAAAATAATGTCGCTGTTCTCAGCAAATTGTAACGTGTCAAGATTAGTTGTGTGAGAAGCATGTCCGTCTACTATTAGCAAAACTTTTTCAGGGTGCTTTTCTGGGGCATAAGTGATTCTGTAGCCAGTTCAGGAAAATTACTTCTCTGACATCTGTACACGTGAGCCATTCCATCAGACCACTCCGCTTTAGCATTTTTTCCCTTAAACACACAGTAAGGAGGTAAATGTACTCCTTCTGCATTGCAGCAGGCCACTACTGTAATCGTTTCACCCTTTTCGCTTGGGCTAATTGAAGGTACACTTTTAGATCCTTTCTCAGCCAGTGTCTGCTCATCTCGCATGTTTAACTGTAGACCAGTTTCATCTGTAATGTAAATGTTTCCAGGCTTGCCAAACAAACCATTCTCAGAAAGTATTCTATCAAGTTGTTTGAAATAGTTATCTACATTGGTTTTAGGCATTTCCAATGCTCGTCCTATTGAAGTATTTTCAGCTTTACGAACTGTAATGTCTGGATTTCGTCTTAAAAACTGGAGCAACCATCCGTTACCAGCTTTACCTAAAAATATTTAAAAATATTTTATTACAGTCTTTAACTATCGGGACTATATCAACTCACCATTTTCCCGATTAAATGAATGTTGAACTCCAAGACGTTCGGCTAAATTATAGGCCATTGTTCGTACTTCCTGTGTAGTCGGTGCAAAGTCTCTCTTCTGTAATTTTTTGATGTGTTTAGCGAGCTTCGCTTCCACTTCTCTACCGAGGACGCTGCTCGGGCCCAAACAATCGGTTTTATATAAATTGCTAGCTGCAAGTCTGCGTTTAAACGTGGTTTTTGGAATGCCGAATGAGTTCGCTGCTTTGTTTATACCCATTTGGCCAAACACTACTGCATTAACAGCATGCATGCAGCTGTGCACCAAGAACCCCTCTCGGCCACATTCCGCTTGCGGATGTACTGATTGGGAATTATCCTAAAACAAAAGGACATTGGTCCGTCTCTCCTAAAAGTGGAGGACAAATGGACCGGTAAACCCTGCATCGACTAAACAAGTGAACTTTATGTTCTCGAGGTTATGTGCATGCCGGAATACATAACTGTCTATACCACGCCTAAAATTTTATCTAAAACTTACCTCAAGTGAAATAACTGTTCAAAGAAAATCACTATGCAAAATTTCGATGACCATTCAAAAGTAAATTCTTCGAAAACTTATAACAAACAACACAAACGTGCGAGTAACCGTACTACTAATTAACAACTGACGCTGACGAGAAATCTCAAGTGGTCCATCTCTCCTCGATTTACCCTATTTTAAATTCCAATATTTAATTTCAGTTTGGGGATCTGCTTGTTTGTCACATATTAAACCTTTAAAAAAATTGCAAAATAAAACTCTAAAATGTATTTATAAACTACCATATTTGGAACCTTCTATTATCCTAACGGAGTTTTAAACTCACAAAATATTTATAATTTCAAAATTTGCATTTTAATACACTCTATTATTTATTTATTTATTTATTTATTTTATTTACAATTAGGATGCCAACAGGCCAGGGGCCAAATTATGACATCCACGATTTACAGATTAGTGTACAGATCTTAAATTTACTTATATATAACTAGAAACAACTACGATAAACAAAACTATTCTATACTTAGAAGACAAGATTTGCGATGTTAATATCCTTAACCTTTTGCTTGAAGCTAACTAAAGAAGTATAAAATAAATCAATATCTTGATAATAAATATTGTATAGGGAGATTATACGATTTAGCGGCGAGTGTTTAGCCAGGTTTGTTCTAAAAAAGCAGTTTGCAAAGAGGTAGTTATTTCGAAAGTTACGCGGAGGAATGTAAAACATTATACCAGACAGCAAGTCAGGTGCATCTATAAGGTTGTTTATAATTTTATAAAGAAAACAGACATCACTGTGAGTGCGTCGGTGTTCAAGAGGCGATAATTGAAATTCTTGCCTAAGTTCGGATAAATTAGAATACATGTTGAAGACACCGGTCTGTTTAAAATCTAGAAATCTTAAAAATTTGTTCTGTATGCTTTCCAATCTGCTTTTGTATATAGCATATTGAGGTGTCCAGACGACAGAGGCAAAACCTAATCTACTATAAACATACGCGAAATACAAAGTTTTCAAACAATATTGTGATGTTATGTACTTGCAAATTCTGATGTTAAAACCCAACATTTTGCTGCATTTCGAGGCTATGTGATCAATGTGTTCTCCAAAAATCATCTTTTTGTCGAATATTACACCGAGATCTTTAATTTTATTTACTTTTTTTAACACGTTATTATTGAAATTATAATCATAATCAAAGACATTAAGGTTTCGAGTGAATGTGATAGATACACATTTATCTAAATTAAGAAAAAGCTTATTACGGGTACAGTATTCAAAAAAGGCGTCTAAGTCATTTTGCAACAGCAAACAGTCACCAATACACCCTATAGATGAAAAAATTTTCATATCATCTGCGTAAAGTAAAATTTTGCAAAATTTAAAACATTGTTTTATGTCGTTTAAATAAATAACAAATAGTAATGGACCCAGGTGAGATCCTGGGGCACACCCGATGTTACGTTATAGGCAGGTGACTGGTGCCCGTTTACTGTCACGAATTGTGATCTATTAGAAATATACGAAAGGATCCATTTTAGGATGTCCCCGTGTACACCAATCGCTGCCAATTTTGTAATCAAAATATTGTGGTCTATTTTATCAAAGGCTTTGCTAAAATCGGTATACACGGAGTCCACCTGTACCTGGGCATCCATAGATGAAAGAATATATTGTGAGTAACAAATCAAATTTGACTCTTGGACAAAAAACCATGCTGATCGTTTATGATATCTAAATTAGTAGATTTAAGTAATGTAGTATAGGCAAGACTTTCTAGGATTTTTGCAAAAATAATAAGTTTACTTATAGGTCTATAATTTGTAACACAGTCTCTAGCACCATTTTTATAAATTGGGACAACATTTGCCACTTTCCACTTTATAGGAAATACACATTGTTCAAAAGATTGGTTAAACACTATTGATAACGGTCGATACAGGGAAGGCGCACACCGTTTTACAAAGTAAGAAGGAATTCCGTCAGGACCGCCACCCTTATTTTCATTAAGGTCGCTCAGTGTTTTTAGAACTTCTTCCGGGGAAACACGAATACTTGAAAGAAGACAATTGCTCTTATCAATTGACAGAAAGTTAAATTTTTGTCCATAGGGTTGAAAAACACCCCGGAAAAAATCGGAAAACAACTGGCTTACACCGGGACCTTCGGCCTCTTTGTCTCCGGAATGCATTACATTTGGAATACCTACACGTTTATTCTTAACAGATACAAGTTGCCAAAATCTTTTAGAATTAGTAGGTATGTCATTTTGTATTGATTCAATATACGTTATGTAATCATTTTTTATAAGAACTTTGCTCTGCCGTCTAAACTCGCAAAAAAAGTTGTAATGTACCTGGGATTTTGACCTTTTATGGGCCTTATTTTTATTTAGTATAATTCTTACTGTGTTTTGTTTAAAGTATGGAGGAAATCTTCCATCAGCCGTTTTCTTTGGTATAAATATATTTATAGCCCTGTAAATTACTTCGTAAAAAAAGTTAATCGAAACGTTTACCTCGCGGTTTTTAAATAAGTTTATCCAGTCGGTGTTATTAAAAAAATTATTTAAGATTTCATAATCACCTTTTCTAAATAAGTTTATAATAGGTTTATTTTTAAATTTCAATGAAAGTGGAAGACGGCAAACAAGATCGAACTCAATTGATTTGTGATGAATATCCTCTTTTACTAGAGGGTGAACACAACTCATTAATTTTTAATTAATAAGTCATTACAAAATATTAAGTCGAGTAACCTACCATTAAATTGGAAAAAACCAAAGAAAATAATAATATCGGAAAACGAGGCGAACTTAGGGTTAGAATTAGAGGGTAAATAATAATTAGTGTCTATTTTAAGTGTCCAGTTAACATATGGAAAATTAAAGTCCCCACAGTTTAAAATTTTGTCTTTAGAAATTTTGTCAAAAAGCATATATAGTTTCTCAACAAAACATAATAGAGCAGTGTCATTACCTGGGGGGATGGATACCCAGCCTAGGTGAATTTTACCTTGTCCTTTAGTATATAGTGTGACCCACAAATCCTCAGCATCGCTTTCCCAATCGGGATGCCGGACTGCTTGCATTCCTTCACCTAAGGCTGTCAAACAGCCACCACCCTCACTTTTAGCAGATCCGGTACTTTCACGGTCTCTCCGAAACACCTGATAACCCTCGAACAATTCACTGTTGGATACGCTGTTATTTAACCATGTCTCGGTTAAAAATATAACATCATAGTTACAGGATAGCAAGTTAAACTTGAAGTCATTCACTTTTGTTTTTAAACCCCTAACGTTTTGGTAGTATACCGATAAGAAATCGAAAATAAATATTTATTCACATTAAGAGCCATTAACTAAAGGAAGAAAAGAATAATTTATAACTTAGCTATTATTATTCCATTATTAAAAATGGAAAAAAATCAAATATTAATATTATATTTAAAAACCTAACACTTTACATAATCGCGATACAAGACATTGCTTACAATTACAGACCGTTACAATAAAAAGAAACTTTGCGAAAAAAGCAATTCTGCATGATGGTTTAAAAATATATAATAACTTACCAGAGACTATAAGACATAAAACAAAATTATCAATATATAAAAAACAATTAAAAATTCATTTTTTACAAAAATAAAAATGAATACATTTTTTAAAAATATTTATTTCATCTTAGTTTTTATATTATGTTGCATTATAACATAAGAGTTTTTTCATTTATTACAACTTTATTATTATTATTTTCTATTGTTATAAGCTACATTCCATGTAATAAACTTGTAAAGTTGGTTTGGAATAAAACAGTTTAAAGTAAAATATTATTTTTTAAGTGGATTATGCTCCAATTCACAGTAGCGAGGAGACAAATCAATTTGTAAACAACGATTTTGAAGAGTTGATTGGGTCCAATAAAAATGATCCATCCCTTTTCTCGAAGGGTCCTGCTCTTGTCATCTTGAATTATTTTTATTGGAACTTTGAAGACAAAAATAGCTGTCTAGATATTAAATCATTTAAACTAAAGGAATTCAATTATTTAATCAGAGTGGTTTTAGCAATAACACAGGTACAGGGTGTTCCAGCGAGGACTGAACAGGGACCTATTTTCGACCTTCCTTGTATTTTGGAAAAATTCAAAATAGCCAATCGATGTAATTTTTCTTGTAGAATCCAAAAATATCATCGAAAAAATATTTGAACCAGAAACAAAAGAGTTACGCTATGCATCAGGTGTTTTTTAAATGGAATGTATCGTTTTTTATACGATTTTTGGAAAGAGTGATTTTTTTTATGTACGTTCTGATTAAAAGATTTGATTTTGCGATAGCTGTTTATATTACATTTTAATGTTTTACAAACTAAAATTTTAGCTTCACCTGTTTAAAATATACGATAGGTTGGTATAGGTGATCAAGGTAAAATAACGTTTGAATGCTTTGTCAATAAAAATTGACATTATTTTAATTATTGTCGAAGTCTTCACCTAAAAAATATATATTTGACTCTGATCGAAATGAAATACTCTTTGAATGTGAGACTACAGATTGTTATGCTATTTTACAAGTGCCAAGAAAATGCAAGAGAAGCAAGAAGAAGATTTATTGCAAATTTTCATAGAAATATATCCATCAATACAATTCTAAGGATAAAAAACCTATTTGAGGAAAATAAAACTTTACATGATAGAAAAAGAAATATACAAAGAAGAAGAAATCGAGACCAGGCCATTATAAATTATTTTCAAGTTAATCCTACCAAATCTATTTCGGATGCAGTTCGGGAAGTTCAGTACGGTGGCGGTGTAAGGTGCAGAAGAGTTACCCGAGGGACTGTTCACAGGACTCTGAAAATTCATAAATTTAGGCCTTTTCGTATACTTCCACTTCAGCACCTAACACCGGCACAAAAAGAACTTCGCTTCCAATTTGTTTCTCAAATGGTAATTCGGCAAGAAAACGAAGACCCTGATTTATTCAAAAATATTGTGTGGACCGACGAAGCTACTTTCACAACATCGGGAGTATTCAACAGACATAATAGTCACCACTGGGCCGTTGAAAATCCAAAAAAGTTCCAGACTATTAAATTTCAAGGGAGGAATTCTATTCATGTTTGGTGTGGGATAAAAAACAATAACATTTTGGGACCAATATTTTTTAACGGGACTTTAAATGGGCACAGATATTATGAGTTTTTAGAAAACGAAATTGAAAATTTTTTGGAAGACTTACCATTGGCAGAATATCAGAATTTAATTTGGCAACATGATGGGGCGCCTCCTCATGCCGTGCATGATGTGGTTCAATTTTTAAATCGGCGCCATAACGAATGGATAGGGCGAAATGGAACATATGCTTGGCCGCCCAATAGCCCCGACCTCTCAGTTTTGGATACATTTCTTTGGGGCCATTTGAAGAACGTCGTATACAGACAACGAAACGAAAATATTCAAGAGATCATGGGAAAAATTGTCGATGAAATAAACCGCCTTAACCAGGAAAATCATATTGTAACAGCAAGTTTAGAAAGGCTACAAAGGGGTTATCGATGTTGTTTCGAGAAAAACGGCGGTCACATTGAAAACTTATGTTATTAGTAGTTTTAATTTATTATTTAATAATTATTTTTTATTGAATTTCTTTTTCTATCATGTAAAGTTTTATTTTCCTCAAATAGGTTTTTTATCCTTAGAATTGTATTGATGGATATATTTCTATGAAAATTTGCAATAAATCTTCTTCTTGCTTCTCTTGCATTTTCTTGGCACTTGTAAAATAGCATAACAATCTGTAGTCTCTCGTCCAAAGAGTATTTCATTTCGATCAGAGTCAAATATATATTTTTTAGGTGAAGACTTCGACAATAATTAAAATAATGTCAATTTTTATTGACAAAGCATTCAAACCTCATTTTACCTTGATCACCTATACCAACCTATCGTATATTTTAAACAGGTGAAGCTAAAATTTTAGTTTTAAAACATTAAAATGTAATATAAACAGCTATCGCAAAATCAAATCTTTTAATCAGAACGGACATAAAAAAAATCACTCTTTCCAAAAATCGTATAAAAAACGATACATTCCATTTAAAAAACACCTGATGCATAGCGTAACTCTTTTGTTTCTGGTTCAAATATTTTTTCGATGACATTTTTGGATTCTACAAGAAAAAATACATCGATTGGCTATTTTGAATTTTTCCAAAATACAAGGAAGGTCGAAAATAGGTCCCTGTTCAGTCCTCGCTGGAACACCCTGTACAAATTACATTTTTAGGATATTAAATGAATTGGAAGAAGGTAGTTTTAAATAACTATAACATTTAGAAAAAACCGATAGTTGCATTCAGTCATTTAATAAAGATTTAGATGAATCGGCCTTGAATGTGTTGTACAGAAAATCTCAATGCAAATGCAATATGAGATTGCTTGCGATCAGTTTATGAAATGGTGTGAAAAGAAAGGCGTTCCTGGAAAATCTACTGAAAATGTATTTTTGCCATATTTTGCATAGAAGTTTAAATTGTATCATTAATATTAATGATAATTAATAAAATATAAATATTTTTTGACGTTTACTACATCATTTTTCTTACTTGCGTAAATATATTCATGTTCTTATTTAATTTCTGTATTTTTTTAGAAAAAAAAAATTAAAAAATGTTGGCATAAATACCTTCGGGAAAATACCTAGTAATATAATTCTTTTACGCACGCTGAAACTGTTACAATTAATACTTTCACTTTTATATTATATTAGCATGGATCAGTGGCATATTTAAGGGGGTTTGGGGAGTTAACCCCTCTTTAGAGCGTTTAAGCTGAAATGATAGAAATACTATAAAGTAAGGATTTTTTTTTCGGCGACCAAACTCCCTTTCATGACTTTTTTTTTTGGTTGTCCATAATACTAACGGCTAATGATGACTTTTTTTTGGTTGTCCAAAATCTTTAGCCTCAACACCCCCCCAGAAGCAATGTCTATAGACGCCATTTTTTATTTGGTTTCAAGCACTATAAATAATAGAAAGAAACACGTCAAATAGAAATGTAAATAGACATATAACAAGTACCTAATATAAACTAACAACAGATATATCCAAATATAGAACACAAAACATAGTATATAATTTTTTCCTCAAGTTAAAGTCTGATCCTCGGTGCGGTGTCCAACAAAACAAGTTAAAAAAAGTTTTCAGTTTGCATATTATCATGGGTTATGCCTTAAAAAAGTGAAAAATTCATCTGTGGTGTAAAAAGTCTGTGATAAAAATAAGCTTTTAATTTTATTTCTGAATTTACTTTGACAGTTTATTGCTTTAATATTATAAGGTAACGTATTATAAATTTTACTCCCAGCATAGATTGGTGATTTTTTATAAATATTTATATTATGCTTGTCTAAGCAGAAGTTATTTTTATTTCTCGTATCATACGCATGAAAATTACTGTTAATTTGAATTAGATTTTTATTTCGATGGATATATGATAATAATTGTAAGAGATAAATTGAAGCAACTGTCAAAAGTTTATTTGACCTGAATGTCTCTCTGCAAGATGTTTTAAAAGGCATATTAAAAATGATTCTTACCATTCTTTTTTGTATTATAAATACTCTTTCTATATCTGAGGTCTGACCCCACACTACTATGTTATAAGCTATTGCAGAATATATGAAAGCAAAATATACATTAATAATTGTTGTTCGATCAACATAATAACGGATACCAGAAATTACGTAAGCTTCCCTACGTCCCCCGTCGATCTGAATGTTCCAATGAAGGTGGCAATCCATAGACAAACCCAAGAAACTAACACATGAGGAAAGCTCAAGATCAAAGCACCATTTAGAAAACTCCTTTAGCACTGTGTCCCAGATTGCTTGTAATCACAGGGTTTCTCGGTAACCAGCAGAGATAGAACTAGAAAACTAGAAATAGAGCGGTTTTCGCGACTCTGTGTCAATTTTTCGAGAAACTTTGAATGCCGCAAACAGAATTGTGCCAGATTGTTTCGTTCCCGAGATACAGAGTGAAATAGAAATTTTGTGCTTTTGGGGGTGGTATCATATTTCGGACACCCTGCCAAATAAAGAAAAGGTAAAAACTGCTATGGATAGATATTTTTACGTAGAGTCCAGTGCTGTAGTTGAAAAGACAAACCGTTTTTGAGATATAGCCCAAACTTAGTATTTTTTAAATGGGACACCCTGTATTTTTTGGTTCCAAAAAATTTGCCTTTTTTTTCTCTTTAAAATGATGTATCACACTATGCACTTTTGACGTAAACTAAGCCTTATAAACGCAATATTAAAAGAAAAACGTAAGTTGGCCATGGAAATATGGCCTGAAAACAAAAATCAAAACTATTTATTTCTTAAATATATCAAATATTGCCGTGTTTATCTTCTTATCATACGAGTTACCAATAATTCTAACAGATAAATTAATAGATATTAAGAAGAAATGAATAATTTTAAAAATAGTCATAAGTATGATATGATGGTTTGTTTTGTTGAATGTCATGAAAACAGTGATCAAGCATCTGATTTATATTTTAACAAGTAAGCACCAAGCGCTTAAATTATTATGAACCTCCTTTCAAAATTTTTTTTCAATTCCACTTTGAGTTATGGACTATTTCCAAAAGCTTTTTTTATATCGTAGATATCCAGAAAGGCCTCAGCCACACAAGGTAATTTTTCGCCGAATTAAATTAAATTTAATTAATGATGGATCATTTTCAAAGCACAGGGCTAAAACATATAATAAACGAAATCACGAGAACAATGAGATTGTTGTATTAGCAAGTATTCAGGCCAATCACGCGAATTCATGTAGGCATATTCAGGAAACAGTGGGGGTGTCAAAATCACAAACGCAAAGGATATTAAGAAAACATAAATATAAGCCTTATAAAGTAAATGTAGTTCAACAATCGCATCCTGGAGATGCAGAAAGGCGTCTAAATTTGTGTAACTGGTATCTTCAAAAAACCCAAAATGACCCTGACTTCGGTAGAAATGTTATATGGTCCGAGGAAGCCTATATAAGTTGTAGTGGTATTTTTAACAGGCATAATAATAGGCACTGGTATAGGGAAAACCAATTTTTAACAAGAAAACGTCAGCAGCAAGGAAGGTTTGGGTTTAGCGCCGCTTGCTTTATATTGGGAACAAAGATTACATTCCATATTTACAATAATAATTTAACAGCAGATAAATATCTAGCAATTTTAAATCAAATACTACCGGATTTATTGGATAACTTGCCGCTAGCAAATCTGCACAATATTTACTTTCAGCAGGACGGTGCTCCTGCCCACAATGCGCAAATTATAAGGCCATTTCTACTTGAAAATTTTCAGGATCGCTGGATTGGTACAAATGGACCAGTAAGGTGGCCTGCTAGGTCGCCAGATCTCTCAATATTAGATTTTTTCTTTGGTCTTACTTAAAAAACAAAATTTACCTGAATCCAGTCAATACGATGGAGCAGCTGCAAGATGCAACCATTCAGGCATTTAGATCATTGGAAGATAGACCTATAATAATGATGAATGCTCTAAGAAGAATTCACACTGTGTGCCAATTATGTGTTCGTGAGGGGGGCGGCCATTTTGAACAGTTTTTCTAGTTATGTAGAATTTGTTTAGTATTGTGATTAAGTTTATCAAGATTATTAAGTTTATTTATTTCATAGTAAAAAAATGGTTATTAATTTTTTATGTTGTTTAATTTTGCTTCTGGACACTTTTAATATCTACCCATATTTCCATAGCCAACTTACGTTTTTCTTTTAATATGGCGTTTATAAGGTTTAGTTTACGTCAAAAGTGCATAGTGTGATACATCATTTTAAAGAGAAAAAAAAGGCGAATTTTTTGGAATAAAAAAATACAGGGTGTCCCATTTAAAAAATACTAAGTTTGGGCTATATCTCAAAAACGGATTGTCTAAAAATTTGTGCAACTACAACACTGGATTCTACGTAAAAATATCTATCCATAGCAGTTTTTACCTTTTCTCTATCTGATAGGGTGTCCGAAATATGATACCACCCCCAAAAGCGCAAAATCTCTATTTCACCCTGTATCTCGGGAACGAAACGATGTGGCACAATTCTGTTTGCGGCATTCAAAGTTTCTCGAAAAAGTGACAAAGGGTCGCGAAAACCGCAAAATTATATCTCTGCTGGTTTCCGAGAAACCCTGTGATTACAAGCAATCTGGGACACAGTGTACAGTGTTGATTTTATTTTTTAAGTGACTTTCTGACATATCGGATACTACGATAATAATATCATCTGCATATAGAAAAACCTGGCCCTGACTTATATAGTCAGAAAGATCATTAATGAAAAGTAGGAAAATCGGGGGACCTAAGATACTTTCCCGAGGTGTGTCAATATTCTGATTAAAATCAGACGACATTACATTTTTAATTTTTACAGAAAATTTTCTGTCAGTCAAAAATGAAACTATAAATGCGTTTATATTACCACGTAGTCCTAGGGCGTCTAGTTTAGTAGAGATAAACTGTTTATCAATAGTGACGAATGCACGTGTCCAGTCAAAAGACAACGTAATTACAAATTCACCTTTGTCGATCTTATTAGAGATATACTGTACAAGATCAATGTACCTAGTTTCCGTAGACATGCCTCTCCGAAAAGCATGTTGCCTGTCGTTTAAGATATTATATTTGCAAATAAAGTCATAAATACGATTGTAAACAATTTTTTCAAAAATCTTAGAAAAGGAACTCAACAAGGAAATAGGCCTGTAGTTTTCTAAGAGGATTCCCCCTCTTAAATATAAGTACAACTATGGATCTCTTTAGCCTGTCTGGAAATACACCAGCACACACCGAAAGATTAATAAGGTCACACAATGTGGTTGAAATAGTAAATATAACATGTTTAATAAACTTAATGGATATAGAGTCGAAACCACGAGAGCCTTTGTTGGGGAAACTCATGACAACTCTCTCCACCTTGATACTTCTAACAAGCCGGTAACAAAACGAATTCAAGACAAGTTTTCGACCAATAGTGCACATGTCGGAGAATCGCCCATGGAAATAAGTACCCTGCTTGGTAGGGATAACTAATTCCAGGTATTTCCCAAAGACTGACGCAACCTCAAGTGGCTCAAAAATTATTTTATTATCCCGAGATAGAACTATGTTTTTTGTGGTATTAATGGTTTTGCCCTGTATTTTGTTAACTATTGACCAGCTTGTTTTACTTTTATTGGTTGAACGAAAAAAATTTAAGTGTTATAGTAAGCGAGTCTTTACTTTAATTTTCATAGTTACTTCTTTTTTAAATGTTAAATAGCGATGTTTGATTGCTTCGTCCCTACTATTATTTTTCAGCCAGTTTAGTATTTCTAGATTATTTATTTGGACTAAAAGGTCCTCGGAAAACCTCTTTTTAAAATTATTTTTAAATTTTTTGGTCTTTAGGGGAAAATTAGTTTGAAAACTCCAACAAAAGGAGTCAAAAAAACTATCAAAGTCGAGGTTTGGGTCGGAACCTGAAAAACCCTCAAACGCTCTGCTAAATCTATAAACGAATTCATTAATACCTATTTAATTAATGGATCTGTAATCCACAGTACTTATTGATTTTTTTGGCAATTCGCATGTATCAATAATTTTAAATTTAAATATTTGAGCTGTATGAGCTGAGAAAACCAAATCCCAGTTACGTACCTGAAGCAAAGAAGGTTTATTAGAAATAACATAGTCTAAAATGGCATTCAGTCTGGTTGGATTTTTTAAAAGAGAGACCATAACGAAGCTCTCTAATAAATCCGAGAGTATTCTATGCGATTTATCATTACATCCAGCATTTACATTCAAATCACCACACACAATGACCAACTCAAAATTGGATACTGCTGTGAATAAAATTTGATTTAGTACATCAATAAAAAGCTGTAAGTCTCCCGATGGTGGTCGGTAGATATCAATCAAGCAAAGATGTTTTACTTTCAGACAGCAACACTCAATAACTGACTCAACTGAGAGACTGTCAATAATCTCCACAGGGGAGGCCTCCGATATGGCAGTTCCGCCATGCTTACTTTTAGTTCTGCAAAACCTATTTAGGAGAGTAAAATTGTTGATATAAATATTGTTAATTTGTTCACCGGTTAGCCAGTGAAACAAAGAATTTTAGGACAATATTTCTGACAAACTACCTCGTTTAAGTCTGGCTTGTTGGACAGGCACTGAACATTGATGTGCAACACAGTGACGTCCAATGATTGATTAACTCCTAAGCATTCTGATGTGTTAGGGGTGAGGCAGGCTGATGAAAATAGGGACTTTGTTTACCTGGTAAAGTGGGACAGTAATTTTAAACCAAGCTGAGGAAGGGTCTTTTTTCACAAGTGTTTCGCACATGAAGGTAATATCTGAAGCCGTCATCTTCAAGTAATTTAATAACATGTCACTGGTGGTATCCTTCGAAAGACGATATACGTGAAGATATCCATTTTTGGGTACAGTTTTTAGGTTGTTGGTAGTCGATTTATTGCTTGCGATCACTGTCTTTCGTTTATTTATTTGTTTATGTGAGCGCGTGGTATTTTGGTATTTGGTCTGCTCCGCAACAGTTTTGTTTTCTGTTGACGTTCACGTAATAATTCAATTATTAATTTTTGGTCACTATTATGATCTACTAGTCTACTATTTACCTCTTGGGAGCCTTCCAACTTTACACGTAATGTTTCAAGTTCGATCTTTTGTTTCACACACGTATTTTGTAAACAAATATTAACATCAATGATCACTTATTTCGCTTATAAATACTTTGAGAAACTTATTTTTCACTTCACGCAGTAGTTTTTTAGCTTCAAAAGCACTTGGTAGTTTTTGATTTACTATTTGTTCAATTATTTCTGATTTTTTAAATTTATTTAATTCCACAGCTAACAAGTGACAATATACGTCGGCCATCTTAGGAACTGTCTCTTAGAACATTCAGACTGGAATAAACCGTAATTTTTTAAGTTTGTCTTCGAAATGGACTCCGAAAGCGAGTAATTAGAGCTTCCCGATGCGATTGTCGACGAGGTAGCATCCAGAGGAGTCACGTGCAAGATATGATAAGGAGTACGACGCCTTTGAAGAATGGTGTAAAACAAAGAAAACTTTATTGCTAAAAGGAGAGGTATTCTTCGGATATTATTATCATCTTTCAAAATTTTTGTAGCGCTCATACTATGGTCAAAGCTTATGTTCAAGCTATGTTTAAATCTTCGTAAAAATGTAAATATAAACCGATATTACCAATTGAACTCATTTATTAAACGAAAAAATGTTGGGTTCAGGCCAAAAAGTTCCAATGATTTTCCGGATTGGCCGGTACACAAACACGTAGTTTCTGAATGCACTCCTTTTATTCAGAACACAGCTTACAGGTATCAAAGGTAAACACTGGTTATATCTAACAATCGTAACTAAGGTAACTTTAAAATAAGCAGTAATTCTCGGTATTGCTGGAGGTTGCAAAAGAGCCGAACTGGCAAACTTGCTTGTGAGTGACGTCTAATAAAAGGAAGAAAGATACCAAAAATCATGCTTTCGAACGTTTAATTGAATAGACATTACATAGAATGCCATGGGAAACATGCCTAGTATATTTAGATGACATTATTATTCTTGGAAAAACATCTGAAGGTCATTTGAAGAATATTGAAGCTGTGGCAGGTTTTCCAAAAAGAAGTCAAATCTAGGACATATAATTACCAAACATGGAGCATGAACCGATCCAGAGAAGACAGAAGTCATTCATAATTGGACAGACATGAACTAAGTACTGGGACTATGTACAGGGTGGCCATTTTATGGTGATACAGTACCTTATCTAGAAAACGGTAATAGTTACGACAAAAAGTTAAATACAAAAGTTGTTTGGATTTAATTAAATTTTTAATTTATTTTACTTTTGCTTATACAGGGTGTTTCGTTTTGACGTGACACATGTCAACTTTCTTAATTTAAATGGGACATCCTATATATTATTACATGTTTCGATTCTACTGTTAATTTGCGAAAGTTTTTATAATTACATCTATATTTGAATTCTTTATCGTTTTTGAGTAAAATGAGTTTTTAGAATTTTTTTTAAAAAAACATATTTTTATAAAAAAAAATTTTTACCAATAAAACTTTAATGGAACTGACTAATATCCTAAACATACATTACTAAGGGTTCAATTCAACGAGTTTCCATGCTGGTCTTACCAATTAAAATAAAGGGTCTTAAAAATGGAGAGCAAAACAAACAGAACTTTAAATGTAAAAACCTCCTGTTTTTCAAATGGAACACCGTGCATATTTTTATTTCATCTGATTCAGCGTTCATTTACCTATCATTACTCATATATACGTCCTATACCTAAAATGAACAGTTTCGATTTTATTAGCCGTTTTCTGATTTATCCCGGAATTTTGCCAGTAAATGAGATCAGAAACTAAAAAAATCAAGATAGGCTTAGGAAATAACCTAATGCAATTGTAACATTTGCTTTGTTTGTCGTTTTTGTCAAATTTTTGCTGTGAAATTTGTTAAAAGATGGCTTTATATAGTTTAGATAAACGTTTGAAATTATACAACTGTTTCATAAAAAATAATTAAAGTCCAGGGTTAGCCCTCAGAGAATATTCGAGGGAATATCCTAATAATCGAGTCCCCTCCAGAACTATATTTTTTAGCTACAATGCAACTGTGCGTGATTTGGAAAATGGTGTTCTTAAAAACTGTAAGAAAAATCGTCCCAATTTTGTCCTCACTGAGGAAAAACAACTGGAGATTTTAATTTATTTCGAGGAAGATGATGAAAGATCCCAAAGAGATGCTGACAGAGACATTGCAGGTATCAGTAGAGGAAGTATTCGAAAAACACTGCAGGTCACAATTTCGAAAATGTGTTTTTTTCAAAAGTGCTCTGGACTGATGAGGCCTCATTTAATACGGCGGGTATTTTTAATCGGAAAAACACTCATTACTGGTCTCAAACTAATAAACATCTAATAAAAGCAATTAAAAAACAAGGCCGTCAAACCGTAAATGTGTGGTGCGGAATTATTTGCGACCATATTATCGGACCAATATTTTTTGACGGGTCGTTAAATGGCGAAAGATATTTGGAGCTGCTTAGAAATGAAATCATGCCCCTTATCAACGACTTGCCAGCAAATACCACACGGTTGCACCGGTAGTAAATTTCCTTAATCAACATTTTCCATTGTGGATAGGAAGACATGGTTTAATATCCTGGCCACCACGAAGCCCTGATTTAAGCCCTTTAGACTTCTTTTTGTGGGGTGCACTAAAAAATAAAGTTTATAAAAATAGATCTAATAATAGAAATGAGTTAAAAATAAAAATCAGGGAAGAGATCAATAATTTTAATGCATCTAATTCGGTAAGGAACGCTATTCGAAAAATGGAGTTATTTACACTTCATGTATCGCAATGGACGGTGGCCATATTGAAAATTTTTTATAATCTGTTTTAATCATGTTTAATACTCAGTTAGTTATTAGTTATACCGTGTGGCACAAGATATTTTTTTGTCTCTCCCTTATTTTCGTAAACATTAAATAATAAGAACATAAATTACATAATATTTCACTTTTATTTGTATTTTCTAACATTATTTATAGTCGCTATCTGTGTTAAGGAAATGAGAATAAGGCTTAGTTTACGACATTTTTATTTCAGCCCACTTCATCTGTCTACTTATATTAAAAAAATAGTCAAATCAGAAAACGGCTAATAAAATCGAAACTGTTCATTTTAGGTATAGGACATATATATGAAATGATAGGTAATTGAACGCTGAATAAAAATAAAAATATACAGGGTGTTTTATTTGAAAAACAGGAGATTTTTACATTTAAAGTTCTTTTTGTTTTGCTCTCCATTTTTAACACCCTGTATATTAATTGGAAAGACCAGCATGGAAACTAGTTGAATTGAACCCTTAGTAATGTATGTTTAGGATATTAGTCAGTTCCATTAAAGTTTTATAGGAAAAATTTTTTTTTTTAAAAATATGTTTTTTTTAAAAAAAATTCTAAAAACTCAATTTACTCAAAAACGATAAAGAATTCAAATATAGATGTTATTATAAAAACTTTCGCAAATTACCAGTAGAATCGAAATGTGTAATAATATATAGGGTATCCCATTTAAATTAAGAAAGTGGACATGTGTCACGTCAAAACGAAACACCCTGTATAAGCAAAAGTAAATAAAATAAAAACTTAATTGAATCCAAACAACTTTTGTATTTAACTTTTTGTCGTAACTATTACCGTTTTCTAGATAAGGTACTGTATCACTATAAAATGGCCACCCTGTACATACTACAGACGATTCATAAAAGGTTTTGCTAATATCGCAATATCACTAAACCTTTACATCGACTTTCTGAAAGCAATCACAGCTATGTATGGACCCCAGTATTATCATATCCTAAGCAATTACAGATATTTATCGTAGACATCGATGCAAGCAAGGTCGCTATTCGGGATATTTTGTCACAAGTACAAAATGGCGAAGAAAAAGTAATAACTTATTTCAGCAAAGTTTTTTACAAAGTTACTAAACGCAACTATTGTGTGATAAAGACAGAACTACTGGCTATTGTTAAAACATTGGAGCACTTTCATAAGTATTTGTATGGGCAAAAATTCCTGTATTATGGAACGGACTATGCGTCACTTAAATGCTTGCTACAATTTTAGAAACCGGAGGGATAAATAGTCAGGTGTTTGTAGCACCTAAGAAATTTTTTGTCATCAAAGAAAATTCCTGAAGTTTTGCTAGTCGTACACAACGGTGTGGGCGGGGAACATTTTGGTGTTATGAAAACTCTCAAAAAAGTTAGCGAAAGGTTTTATTGGTTGGGAAGTCATCAAAGAGAAGTGCAGATGTCAAAGATTGGTGCCGAACCTAAGGCACTCCTTTAAAGATCCCTAAACTCGTACTCGTGGCAAAATACAACGCAGGAATACCCTTTGATCGAATTGCCAGCGATGGATTACTTTGGCAAATGGCCGGAAGTCTATGCAATAGCCAATCAAGAAGTCATCACTGTTGCCGACGTACTATTTCAAGAATGGATTTGCCGTGTATTCAAAAGTCTGGGCAATCTATTAGGAATCCATAAGACAAAAACAACAACTTCACCGACAGTGATATGGAATGGTTGAAAGATTTAATAGAACTTTAAAGAACTACCTGAAAATCCAAGTTAATGAACAACAAAGTGACTGGGATAAAAGCATTCAACCATTTTTACTGACTTATGGCTCTGCAGTTCATGAATCTACTGAAAGAACACCTGCCAGTGTAACATTTGGATCCGATTTACAGCTTCCAGTTTACCTCTTGACTGGACGCCCTCCTGCCAATAAAATAACTACCACGAATTATGCCAGCCACGTTAGTAAGCGCCTCAGAGAAATACATGAAGAGGTTCTCCAGAAATTACAGATAGAAAGCGATAGAATGAAGTCACGTTATGATCTAGGAACCAATCACACTGGATTTACAGTCGGTGAAAAAGTTTGGTTATAAAATCCAAAAAGAACTAAGGGACGTTCGCCGAAGTTGCAAAAATCATGGGAAGACCCGTATCGTGTAGCTCCTCTATTAAATGACTTGGTATACCGGATTCAGAAGAGCCCTAATGCAAAAATGAAACTGGTGCACCTTCATCGCCTAGCCCGTTTCCAAGATACCGAAGATGTCTGATCGGGACCATCAACTCTGGGAAGGGGGCAATGTTTCGAATTTATCCCTAGTTATTGATTTGTTAAGTTTTAGATGAATTTATTTATTATTTGTTATTTTAATGAAGTAGACTTTCCTTATTTTTATCTATATTTT
Organism: Kuschelorhynchus macadamiae; assembly: GCA_030620095.1. NCBI lineage: Eukaryota > Metazoa > Arthropoda > Insecta > Coleoptera > Curculionidae > Kuschelorhynchus > Kuschelorhynchus macadamiae. The sequence goes on along the minus strand of JAUTXW010005465.1, from coordinate 827,261 downwards.
TATTTATATATGTAGTATTTAGATTATTCTAAAATGTTCTAGATCGTTCCTTCATTTTATCTAAATACTATATAAGCGCGCCGCAAGGCATCGTTTTGATTCAGTCTAGTTTGAGATTTCGAAGTGTTAACAAGGTGACAGTGACAAGTTACCCTAGTTACAATTATTGTTAGGTATAACCAGTGTTTACCTTTGATACTTGTAAGCTGTGTTCTGAATAAAAGGAGTGCGTTCAGAAACTATGTGTTTGTGTACCGGCTAATCCGGAACAATAGGTTGAAGATAAAATAAAATCGCAAACCAAATTCTTCAGGCAGACAGTTGGCCAAATCAAAAATTGGAAGGATCTTCCTCGCCCACTTCACTAGTGGTAAGACAGGCATGAACATCAACCGCAGGTTTTCAAAAAGTGAGAACTAGTAAGGCATTTTCTAAATCCGAAGATCTCGAAAAAATAGCCGTCGTTGTTAACTCTTCAAAACTCAACAAATTGTACATGTAATTTTCATGTGATAATACAAAAAATATGTTTGAAACGTAGTTTACTTTTGAAAGTGCTGATTTTTTTTTACGCACAGCGTTCTGAATTCAACTTCCTGCTCGCAAATGCGTGCGTAAAAGACGTTTTTCCGAACGCAAGTAGGATAGGAAAATTGCATTTTTAATCCGTTTGCTGAAAAATATACATTAAATAAAAAATATTATTTAGCATAAAAGATAGTAATTTGAGTTACCTGATTATACATAGAAAAGACGGCGGCATTATTTTCGTCTGTCGTACACTGTATGTCGGCGTGGTCCATTGCCACAGACGATTGCCGATACATACGTTTCGATTTAGGAGACAAGCACGACTTCCTTTTCTTTTCTTTCGAGGGTGAGCGCATTTTTTCTTGCTGCTTTTCGCCGCCGCCGTAGCCGACGGAGTCGCCCATACCGAACAGTTTTTCCATCAGGATCTTTTTGTCCGTGTTCTCCATGTTCATGGATTCGATCATTTTTTTCACCTGGTCCGTTTTGAGAACTTGCTTTTTGGTGGTGTACTGGTCGAAACCTTTCGGTTTTATGACGGTCACATCTAGGAGAGCTGAAGTGCATTTTTTTGGATCGTTTATTATATTTCGCACCTAAAATAATCATACTAGTTGGTTAAATTTAATATTTATTACAAATTAATTTTTTAAAATGGCATGCATTTTGTCTAATATCAACAGCTGCTAACGAACAGAACTAGATGCAAATCCATTTTAAATAAATAAACGAATACGTTTGTTTAATATTTCCAATTAATTCATTTTACAAAAAATGAAATATATGTTTCGACAAAACTGAGCCTTCTTCAGATGTTAGATCTTAACCATTTAAAGGGCAGAACTGTGGGCTCCCAAGAAAACATTTTTTGATGGCAAATATACATTAGTAGGATAACCTCAGAGCAATATTTGTAAAAAAACCTTAACTTTATTTTTAGTTTTTTAGATAACCGGTGGTACACATAGGTACCAGAGAACGTTCCCTGCATTAAAAAGTAAGTGTGCACTGCTACATATTATGCGTACCACATTTTAATATTCACATTAATTGATTTTAAAAATAAAAAAAGAATGCAAATACTATTATATATTTTCTAAATTAAAAAAAATACACTAAGTTAGATTTAAAACAATACCTTAAAAAGAAAAAAGTGGTACATATTACCAAGTAAAACTAAGAGAAAATCTTAGAAACTCAGCTCAGATGCTCAAATTGATCTAAATTTCAGATGAATAATAGGTTTTTGATAGTTCGAAATATGATGAGTTCAGATTATTTGTTGCGTATAGATTGACAAACAAAAATCTTTTTTGGCTTTTTCGCAACTGAATAAAAATATTTAACTTTAAATTAATTGAAGCAAATATTTAATATAATTAAAATCAACATGTAGACTAGTCTGTCTACGGATTGTTTCGATACATAATATAAACAATATTATTTAAGAAGCATAAGAAATTATATCATTTACCTTAAGTTTTTATAGACACATAGAAATGCGAAAGGAGGGAGGACCGCCGCTTATGAAAGAACTCAAAAAACTCTTTAATAAATGCCTCATCCAAGGAACGATACCGACCGATTGGGAGACCGCTATAGTTGTACTAATATACAAGAAAGGAGATCCTAGCAATTTAGAGAATTATAGACCAATAAGTCTTTTATCTCAAATATACAAACTATTCATGAGAATAATAACTAATCGACTTGACATGAAGTTCGAAACCTACCAACCTAAAGAACAAGCGGGTTTTCGGAAGAACTATAGCACAATTGAACATCTTCACACAGTCAGAATACTCATAGAAAAGGCGACAGAATACAATATCACAGTCTGGATGGGTTTTGTCGACTTTCGAAAAGCTTTCGATACAGTAGAATTCTGGGCAATTAAAAGAGCTATGAAAAACGCAAGAATAGATCACAGATATATCAACATACTACACGAAGTCAACGACCGATCCAAATTGAAGATAAGGCTCCACGAAGATACCAATGCGGTGAAAATAAATAGAGGAGTTAGACAAGGCGACATAATCTCACCCAAACTATTTATCTTGGTATTGGAGGACGTCTTCAAGAATCTGCACTGGGAAAACAGGGGATTTAACATATCTGGAGAAAGACTCAACAACCTCAGATTTGCCGACGATATCGCCCTTTTTGCCGAAGATGAAACGGAATTGAAAGAAATGCTCCAGGAGTTACAACAAGGGGCACAATATGTCGGTTTAGAAATGAACACCTCAAAAACAAAATTTATAACGAACGTGCAAACAATTAATAATACAATATCCCTACAAGGACAAGAAGTGGAAAAGGTAGATTCATACGTATATCTGGGGCAAGAAGTCACAATCGGAAAAATTAACCAAGAACTGGAAGTCAATAGAAGAATACGTCTGGGATGGGCGGCTTTTGGCAGACTAAAACACATCATTCAGTCAAGACTACCTTTAAAACTGAAGTGCAAAGTTTATAATGAATGTATCCTTCCAACAACGACATACGGCTGCGAGACATGGGTTCTTACCAAGAAAATTCTCAACAAACTACAAGTTCACCAGAGATCAATCGAAAGAAAAATGTTAGATACATCCCTTAAAGACCGTAAAACGAATGAGTGGATAAGAAGCAGGACCAAAGTCCAGGACATAACAAAACGAATCTGCTCTCTAAAATGGAACTGGGCAGGACATGTGGCCAGAAACAACACTAACTGGAGCGGAAAAGTTACCAGATGGAGACCTTGGGGAGAAAAAAGAAGCACTGGCAGACCCCAACAACGCTGGTACGATGACATTAAGAGAACAGGAGGTCTCAACTGGTATCAAGTTGCTCAGAACCGAGAAAACTGGAGAAACATGAGAGAGGCCTATATCCAAAGGATAGAAAACGGCTAGAAAGAAAGAAAGAAAGATAGTAATTGTTTTTCGTATTATCAATTCTTTTCTATTATTTAATGTTTTTCTCTTACGATCGGCGCACTGATGAGTCCCGATAGGATGAAAGTATTTGTACAATTACTATGTGTCTATAAAAACTTAAGGTAAACGATATAATTTCTTATGCTTGCTTAAATAATATTGTTTATATTATGCATCGAAACATTCCGTAGACAGATTAGTCTACATGTTGAGGTATGTAATTATATTAAATATTTGCTTCAATTAATTTAAGTTAAATATTTTTATTCAGTTGCGAAAAAGCCAAAAGAGATTTTTATATGATGAGTTGTTGTTGTGTACAAAATGTAACTATTGACGATACATGAGTCTAGGCAGTCATAAAAGATTCTCATCCACCAGCGTCTACTTTTCCACTAAATACTGTACGTAGAAAGAAGCTGATCAAAATAATCCACGCCACTAATATATTTATTGTAAGTGGAGATACTGTCTAGACACCCTATGAGTTTACTAGTTCCATCTTTCTGAGTTCTAATTACCTGGGCAGATGCTAGTGGGTTGTGCATAGTTTGCTGACTTTTTCCCCTAACTTTCCATTTTGATACATCTATATTGTCATACATGTCGCCGTCTTATACGCCAACTTTAATTTTTTTATCTTCCTTCAAAATATGTTTTGGAACCAATTTTCTTGTCTGTCGAATAGTGGTACAAGTAAATAATTTTTTGTCTAATCGCTTTTTCACCAACAGTATTCATGAAAAAAAATTAACAGTACACAAAACCTTCAAAAGCTGTTGATAATTTAGTAACGACTCTCTCGCCAAGGCACATTGTTTTATCAGCTGTGTCTTCAGCGCCTTCGTTGGATCTAATGTGAAAAACTTCGACCGGAACCGAATCCAACCTCGCATTATTATTTCTTTTACCAACAATCAAAACCAGAAATTGGTACTCATTCCTTGTCTATACGTCTATGATATTTTGTCGCCGTGCAAGCAATGGGTCGCCAATGTGAGGCCTATCAGATGGCCAGCAAAATCACCTGATATCAATGGAGTAGGTAAAGACTAATATGAGTTTCATCCAGGATATAAAATCTGTGTCCTGAGGATGCAACAGTACATTGGAGAAACGTCGGCAATTTAAAAAATTACTTTTGTTTTTTTTACTGGGTCCTAACCCCAAATAATACATCACGCTAACATAACAAGAGGATCTTTAATGAAAACGATTCAGAAACTTAATATCTGGGATATCTGCGGACCAACGGAGTAGGTAAAGAGTGAACATATGTGTTTCAATTTAAGATGGCCAAACAAAATGACGGCCAAATATAATTTTTAAAAAAATCTTGTTCAATTGATTTTAAATTTTGCGGGAAAATTAAATGTGAATATGGGATTCTTACCGAATTTATTTTTAATTATGCCCAAAAGTCAACTGTGGCATAGGTAGAAAGGAAATGGTAAACATATTGGTAGGAATCCAATACGATGGAGCAAAATGAAGACACAGTATATGTAATACATATTATACTGTGACTAGGTACTGAACTAACTTGGATCACACTTCACTTTTCCCAGTAAAAGTAATAATTCATAACAAAGGAAGTTCCGAGTAAAGGGATTTATCGATTTTTAATATTTAATGTATTACTTACCTCATCGTCTAATTCTACTTCTAAAGAGAGCTCCACGTTCTTGGATGGTTTGGAATCGATCTTGCTAACATTGGTATAATGCGATTTTTGGCTTCTTACGTCATCTTCACTATTAGATCTAAATCTATGTTTTTGCATTTTCGTCTTTTTTTCGGCGAATCATCCTGAAGACGCCGGACTGAAATACATTCGGAATTTTGTACAATGAAATTTGCGTCTGTCAAATGTGTCAGAATGCGTCAATGCAACACCGGGAGATCTATTGTTGCGGCCGTCACTTCAGTCCAATTTTTATGACGTTTTTATCGATAAAATCTCCGAAATGTCCGCTGTTGCTTGTGAAATAGTCGGGACCGGAGATGGAAAGTTGAAAAATCACATCAAAAACGAAAGATCAGTGTCAAAGGCAATTGCCAAAGACATAGTTTTGGAGATCGTCGACAACGCTTTGGACCTCGTGGACGACGCATCCGACGAGACAAGGAAAAAATTCATCATGGACCAAATTCCAGTCGGCAAGTACGATGAGAAACATGAATTGGAAATTGTTGGTGCCAAAGAAAAATCCGCACTTCCGTTAATAGGTGAGTTTTCATGTTAAGCTAGCTGATTTTTCGGCCCTGGTAATGTCTGTTACTGCTGAATTAATTCTTTTTATGGAAAATTTTAACGTTTTTTTTTTTTTAGTTTTGGTAACAGTTTAGTAAGGCATTTTCTATTCTCTCACTTTTTTCGAATTCACTGCGGATGCACCACTTTTTTAGGGAAAAAAATAGTTACAACCTTGTAAGGCACTACATGGTTATAAAAAGTCTACTGTTACTTTAATTGTGTTAAAATTGAATGTAGAATAGATAGTTAGAGAGTATTACTATATAATCTAACGTTTCTAGTTCTTGTGACGTTAAGCAACCCACGTATTTGTAGTTTTTTTAATTTTAAATGATAGCCAATGGTGTATAGAGTAGATTAAAAGTGAAAACTCCTAACATTTCTTAGTTTTTTGTCAATAATCGCCAAAAAATTGTTTTATTCTCCATCTTTCGATCTTATTTATATAAAATTTATCGGAGTTTGAGCTTGTTTGACTTTACAAATAACTAAAAAATAGTTTTCACTGGCTTTCGTTATCAATAAAACAAATAATAATTTTTCCCCCCCAGTTACTCAACAAGGTATTGGCTACCCTTAACGACAGGATGTAAGTCAACTTACATCCCTAGGGAAATAATAATCTAAAATTATTATAAGTAGCTTTAATTTTTGATTTCATCAACATATTATAAAAATCCGGTGATATTAATTGAAATAAATATTAATGGTACAATTATTACAATTATTCACATTATTAACAAAATTTGGAAACACGTTTTCTCGTTTCTTCTCGATGTGTATTACATTTTCTGACTCCACAGATCCTTCACTTCCAACCAAGGTTTCTGTCACTGTTGAAGCACTGCAAGAGACTTCTGGCTGGGTCTTATTGTATAATATTTTATTTGCTACTTTTTTATTATTGAGGCTCTCAGCTACGTAACTTTCCTCAATAGTAGCGGATTTCCATCCACCATGTCGCTTGATAGCTAATACATCAACTCCAGTATTTGCTAATAAAGTTGCCGACGTTCTTCTAAAAGAGTGTCCAGTATATATTTTGGAGTTCTCAAACTTTAGAAATTTCGCAATTTTACATGCAATTGACGAAAACGAATTTTTCCCGACAGGCTGGTTTAAGCACTTTTCGTTTTGATATCACATAAAGAAGCGCGTATTATTAGTCGTCACGTGGGATCTTGTACCAATGTACTTTTGAATTATTTTGAAATGACAAACCTGAGTGTCGTCAATTTTGTCACTGTAAATGTACGTGACATTCCATTTTTGGAGTCAGGAATGGTCACAATTATGACTTCTTGACTTATTTTAACATTGTCCACTTTCATTTTACAGAGTTCATTAGAACGCCACGCTCCAGCAATTCCAATTACAATTACGACCTTCATCAATGTTCACATCTTCCCTGTTAAACACATTCGATTTTTTGGGTCTATAACCATCATTTTTTCTTTTCCAAAATGCTCGAAGTTTTGGATACTTAGAAATATCTATATTTTTCTCTATAAAAAGGGTGGACTTCAACATCGAATACTCACACCATAAGCTTGATGGAGACTTCAATATAGCACTTTTTTCGTGGAAGTACGCCAAAAACAAGGTTTCTGAGACTGCCGTAGCCGTCTTGCTTTGGCACCAATTCTTGAAAGATTTATATGCTGCTTCATACCTTTCTTTGACATTTCCGGTAGTAGAGATAAACAAGCAATATTCGCTGATTCTTTTATGTCTGAAACATCCATTTTGTCCACACAGAATCAAACAATTCGACTTCTTCAAACTTTTCGCTATGAATTGTCAATTTGACGTTTTTGATAAAACAAAAACTGCTTATGTTGCTCTAGTCAAGGATCACGGCTGCCTTCATAATTTAATGAGAATGCTATCGAATGTAATGATAATGAAAATCCAAAAATATATCAAGCATTTTCTTGTAAACACATTAACCAGTCTCGAATTTTTTTGCCAGCTCTCGCTATCGCTCGGGCGCAAACTCGTCCTCGACTGGTAAATGTTACTTACATCCCTTATCGTATAAATCTGTTTTTATCTCCCTCATACAAGTGAAGTATTTTAATCGTGAAAAAATCACCTTCCGAAATTTTTTCACATCTTTACGTTTCAGGGTCCGTAGATGACGAAAAACATGTTTTCTCGATTCCGTCGGTCTGTCTGTTCGCGACATAAACTTACCCGGTAGATTTCAAATTTTGGTCACAAATTAAGGGTCATATGGGGATGCGCGCGAAGGGGCCAAATGGCCCGAGTCCTACCACCACCCGGTTCCCTAACCTAGCGAACCGCCTCTCTGTAATAGGCACTTACGGTTTAACGAGCCTAGGGCTTTAATAAACCATAAGTCTTCTCTATCCTAGGTGTGTCAGCTCGTACACATCCGGATGTGTGTACTTACATGGCACCTCTCCTATACGCTTCGCGAATATATAGGGAGTATCTCTGAAACGGGAAAGGGCATTATTATCAGTGTATGTGTTGTGTGTGGTCGTCGCTCCTCCAAGGGGTCGTAGTCCATCAGCCTTCGGAGTTCTTCGTTTGAATGTGCCGCTGCCCGCTGGATGCCTTTCATGGCTTTGGTTCTGATTGCGTCTTGCAGTGGTTCCCATTGCAAGTCCCGGTGTATCTGGGCGTTCCTGACGTACCGTGGTGCGTCGACTGCCATTCTCAGTTACTTGTTTTCTGTTGATGCTAACTTCTTTATGTAGGTGGACGCTGCATACGCCCACGCTACTGCTCCGTATGTCAGTTGTGATCTTGCCATCATCTTTATCATTGTCAGCTTTGTCCGAAGAGCCTAGGGCTATTTTGGTTCATAAGAGGGTATATTCTAGCCATAGCCCTGCTAGTCTTTGTTCGTATCTGTTATATCTGTCCATAGTCAGCCCTATATATTTGACCGTCTTTGTTCACGGTATGTCTGTTCCTTCTATGTTTATAGCCACTGGGGGCGTCATTCTCCTCTTTTGGAAGAGAATGGTCTGGCTTTTCTGTGCGTTTGTTTTGATCTTCCAAGTGATACAACAGTCACTTATCAGATTTAACTCTTCATGCAATCTCCTGCATATTATTCCTGGATGTCTATGCTTGGCCGCTATAGCACTGTCATCAGCGTATAGGGCTAGAGAAGTGGTGTGTGTCTTAGGGATGTCATGAGTATACACGTTATATAAGTGCGGTCCTAACACAGATCTTTGGGGCACACCCGCTTCTAGTGTACTTTGTGTCGATTTCGAGTTTTTAACTCTGACGCTTGTCGTTCTATCTTAAGATAGTGGGCTATTAGTTTGCAAGTTTTAGTTGCAAATCCAGCATCTTGCATTTTGTATTAAGTCCCTTATGCCATACTCTATCGAAGGCTCTGGCTACGTCTAGGAAGACCATGCCAGTAGCCTCTTTTAGGTTAAAATCGCTGGTGAAAGTTTTAACCATTCTTAGGGCTTGTAGTTCAGTAGAATGACCGCTTCTGAAGCCAAATTGTTCATTTGGGATTATGTCTAGGGCTGCTGTTTCATCTTTGATTCTGGTGATCAAGATTCTTTCAGTGAGTTTGCGGGCAGCAGGCTTATCGGTCTGTAGTTTTGGGGGAAAGTTTGGTCTTTCCCTGTTTTACCAATCATTAGTACTTCCGTATGCTTCCACCTGTTGGGAAAGTGGTCCAGTTTGTTATGCTGGTTAGTGCAGCAATTTCTTTTCTAGGAAGTTGCTTTAACATTTGATTGGCAATTCCGTCTTTGCCTGAAGCTTTTCGCTTCTTCAGGCTTTTTATGATCCCTTCGATCTCCTGAGGTGTAGCCGGATGCTCTACCGTAGCAGGAGTTTCTGTGTCATTTAGTCTTCTGCAGCCATTAATTATTTTAACTTCGTGTTGATCATCTTCTAGCGGATGGTGGTTTAGGTGGCACTCATGCTCGAGAGTGTCCGCCAAGGCTTCAGCCTTTTCTTGGTCTGTGGAAGCCATACCCCTTAACCCGTACAGGGGAGGCATTGATGTTCTTTTAGCTAAGATTCTTCTGCATCTGCCATGCAGTTTTATCTCTGGTGTCTAATTCACGGAGTTTGTTACTCCACATTCTGTCTCTATGCTCCCTCAGTGCATCTCTCAGCCTAGTTGAGTGCCTATTTAGGGCTATTCGGCTCTGCTCAAGGTGCCTCCATCCGTAGGCACGCTTGAGTCGTCTGTTCTCTCTGATGAGAATTCTCAGATCGTGAGGTATATCGCTCCCAGGCTGTGAGTATGGTGTTATGACTATTATTGTGCTTTCGTGGAAAGCTTTCAGTATTTTTGTCTCAAGAGTCTCTACGGCTCTTTCTAGTTCCTAGGAATCATTAATGGCTGCGATTTCGATTTTGTCTTGGACTATTTGTTGGTAAGTCCGCCAGTTCCGCCGCTTCCTTATTGTGGTTTCCTGTGCCCTATTATCATTACCCAGAAATAGCTTAATCAGATTATGATCCGATGTCTCTTCTTATAGGGTTTCGGTTTCAAAGTCATGGAAAATGTTCTTTAGGAATGCTATATCTAGCACCTGAGGAGTGCCTTGTTTTCTTGGTAGAAACGTTGGCCTGTCTGGTCCTATGACTGTACCCCCTTGGGCTGACCGTTCCTGTCTTGCGTAGTGCTGTTCCATTGCGGATGTTTACAGTTCAGATCACCGATGATGATCCGGGGGTGTCTACCCCTTAGCAAATCGTCTATGTCTTCCTGTAATTGGTCCCCTCTAGGGGGCCTATATGCAGAGGAGATTTTAATCTTCACTCTGGAGGTGAGGACTTCGATTGTTACGACTTCTATGTCTACGTCTTCAATCCCAATGTATGCGTGTGGGAGTGTCCTCTTTACGAGGAGCGCTACGCCACCGCCATTGTTTACGATTCTGTCGTATCAATAGGTTTCGTATCATGGGATAGAGAACCATTCCGCCCCGCCTATTCTGGTCTCCTGCAGTGCCAGAATATCAGGTGTCCTTTCAGAAATTAGCTGTATTATCTCTATTTTTCTCTGTCTAATGCCGTTTACATTCCACGACACTATCTTTAGAGTTTTTGGTATTGCGTGATTATTTTCCGTCATTTCTGGGTTTTAGGGCCTCTATAATCATCTTCTGAGTTTCCTTCATTGAGGAGTCTGCCATTTCAAACACAAAATGGAGGCCAAATAAATATTTTGTAATCTAAAAAAATTACCCTCTCAGGTTTCACATATTTTTGCGTTCTAGCGTCTCTAGGTGCCAAAAAAATATGTTTTATAAATTCGGTAAGTCCGACTGTCGGTTTGTCTGTCTGTCTGTCAATTCGAGGCATAGCTTAAAAACTACTCATTATATTGACTTCAAATTGTAGTCAAAAATTAAGACTTATATGGAGATGACCTGGTAATATTCTGGTAAAAAGATATGCCGGACCAAGATGGCGGCCTAATGAAACGTTAAAAAAATTATTACGTAAAAGCTAATTATCTAATTTGCACTATAATCAATAATATAATGTAGGAACCAACTAGTAAAATTTGGGTACGAATACAAGATGGTCGAACAAAATGGCGGCTTAATAAAATATTTAGAAATTCAGCCTGAATAAACTACTTAATGAAACGATTTGAAGTTGGGTGCCATAACTAATTGTACTGTGTAGGGTGACTGATATAATACACTAGAGTCTGGAGATAGGATTCAACTTTCAACGGCATTTTCTAATCAGAAACATCGCGTTTCTTGATTGTTTAACTTTGCACAAAGTTTTTAATACAAAAAATATTAATATCAAAAATAGTTTGCATTATTCAAACAATCTTGGAATATTTACTACCTAATCATTATAGGAATCAGGCACTTTGTCTAAAAAAATAAGAGTAATATAGTAAAATAAATAAATACATTAAAAATTGAAAGTCTCTGCAGAAAAGTTTTTTAATTACCGCATCTAGGAAGCGTTATATAAAATATACAAAAATATTTTGTGAATATATTACATTGAGCTAAGAAAATGTTGAAAATTAAATAAATACATAAATAAAATAAGAAAACAACTCCCATATACGAATTTTTAAATAGATCGTATTATTTTTTAATTTTTGGCTAACTTTTTCTGATTCTGAAACACTGTGCGACGCACTATGGTCTGAATGATCATAATTTGCGCCAAAAATATTTTGTCACAAGAAAAATTCTTACAAAATCTCTTAATTGATTAAAACAAATTATACCGACGCAAAATAATAAAAACCATTATTTTTAGTTCTTTTTTCGAAAGAAGATAATAGTTTATTTTATGTTTTATAATAGTTTACAATAAAAATTGGAACAATAAATTTTAACTAATACTAAAGACAAAATTTTATTCAAATTAACTTGTTCAATAATTAACAATTTAGTTAAATTATTAATCAACTACTAAATTACTTATCTCCTAATTTTTATTTAACTGATCATAAAAATGACATTAAATTTATTCGATGTAAGAACAATAACAAAAACAATATAGATTTAAAAGTTCATTTCAGTTGATAACTCTAAAGTTTCTAAACCTCTAATATCTAAAATATCTTCCAGATTATCAAGATTAAAATTTGGTTCATTTTGAGAATTTTCCGTGTCTTTAGGAGCTAAATCTAAAGCAGTTTCTAACTCAGGAGCTTTTAGTAACCCAATTACAGTACTTGGAAGATTTTTTATTTTAAAATTTCTTTTTCTAGAACGAAGGCTGGCACTTGAAATAAGAGGATCTGAGGTATCTAGACCTCGGCAAAATACGTCTTCTAAGTTACTTACTCTGCTAGTTTTCCTAGCATGATGTAAACGATCTTGTTTGTAAAGTTTATTTCTTGATTCAGCAGCATCTTCACCAAAGTATCCCACAGGCAATAAACAATTTTCAATTATTTGCTTACTATGCACCAAAACTTTATGGATGGAAGCTGGCATGGGGAACCAAGGATATAAACTTACAAATAATGAACCTGTGTTAAAGCAGTACGTTTCAAATTTTTTAAGATCAAGAGGTAACCGACAAGCCAGAGCAATCAAAATAGTTTGAAATTTCGTTATCAGCTCAAGTGAAACACCCGTAATTTCTGAAAAAATGCCTGGGGTTTCAAAAGCTCTTCTTGCGGTATTACCGTCATTGCTAGAATCATAATTTGGTTTAGGTTTGTCCACGTGCAAACTTAGCTTCTCCCAAAAGTGATTTTGTATCATTTTTTTCCTTTCATTGACAACAAGTTTGTTAGGCTCTCCTCTAATTTGCCATACTTTAATTTCAATTCTGTAGCCGATATGGAGTACACATTCTAAAAACCTTATCCAACAGTGTAATGGACTAATTCCAAATTGTAACGAGTCTTGCTTAGGCGTAAAAATGGCAGATTTAAAATCTTTAACCTTCATGAATGTTGAAGGCGTTGCTCCACATATGATCTGGTATTTGTCAGGATACTTAAAATTTTGCCATCGATTACTGTTAAGCACAATTTGCAAGTAATTTCTAGAGTATGGCTTCCAACATTGCATTCCAGTGGACGTAAATTCTTAATCTGTTCGCCCAAATCTGCCTTTTCTTTTAGGACGTGATTTTTTGTTTCTTTTGTGTACTGTATTTTAAGCGGCCTACAAAATCGAGTAGATTGTGGTGTTGGGTTATCCCAAAGGACGTCATTTTTGGAACCGAACCGAAGTGGTATTACTGTAGTGGCAAATATGCTAGAGTCATCACAGGATGAGTTGCTAAACTTTTGCTTATAATTAGAATGGCCTGAACTGCCGTCAAACCCATAACTACAAATCATGGTAGCTCTCATATTATTGCACTTTAAAAACTCAAATAAATTTATAAGAACATCTTCTTGCAGTAAAATTATTCTTGAAATTGTGTGATTTAGCAAATCTGCCAGTGGAACCGATGCAGTTGTCTCCGAAATTTGAATTCCATTTGGTCGACATTCTTTTTTTGCCTGCAAAATGTTTTCATAACTTGGGTAAATATCGCAGTTCCTCTCCTTAGCTCCAATTCTGGTGTTTATGTACTGACTTTTTGTAAAATTATTTTCTAACAAATAGGCTAACGCTTCCTGTGGAGTATAAAGCACTGGCTCTTTAAATTTTTCTGGCGAAAGAAAGCGTTTCATTTTTGCCGGTCTGCTAGGGCTTACTGCAGCTTCCCTGAGTACCACAGAAAGATCTTTTTGACCGCTATGTCGAGCTGCAATGCTGGCAGCTTTAACCATTAAATTCGGGTTATGTTGATGCTTCTTAGAAAGTTCAAAGGCGTCTCTTTGCTGTGACCTTAACGACTTATTTTCAAACGTCAAGCGCGGGCGACCCATAGATACATTTTCTGCTTTGGTTTTAACCAGAGTATTTGTATTGTTTTGTTGTGTCTTGAAAACTGAAGCCATTAAAAGCCAATCTTTGTATTTTTTTTCAAAATGATTTTTATTCCTGTTCACTTTTTTCCATCTTTTGGCTTATTCGAAGACAAAAATTTAACTTGTTCTTCCATAAATTTACTATTTTCTTCTGTGACTTTAAGGTTTTTATTGTTCTCTAATACAAATTTGGTTAAACTGGAAATTTTGAACTTTGCGTTGGTTTCTTTTTGCCAAACATTAAAGAGTTGCTGATTTGAGAAGCGGTACTCGCCTACAAAAAATACAAAAATTTGCCAAGTATGCAACTATATGCAAAAATCTTAGGTGCTACTATAAACTAGACACTTCAAACAATATAACACCAGGAAAAACTTTGTAACACCTGTTTACAGAATTTTGGTAGCTCTAAGAAACATTAAACGACAATAAAAATAATAGTAAAAAGCACCCTCTCTGGTATTTATATGTCTATGGAAATCAAGCGTGCTAAACAAGCATTTTCTTTCTTAACAAAATTATTACACTTACCTCCTAAGTTAACATCCATTATAGAATAAATTATTTTCTTTAACTGTTTCTTAAAAAAACTCCGCCAAACTAGAGAAAGAATGTCTTAAACGTACACAAATAAAAACGTTGTTGACAGACGCCAACTTTCAACTATTTAAAAAGGAAAGCCTACTTAATTTTTAGTTGATTCATTATCTCTCGGTGCAATGAAGGGGTGATCAGGTGATATCATACGTGTCTTAAAATGGCTTATTTAAGACATTGAAAATTGAGACTTTCGGCGCAAATTCTAGTCATTCAGACCATAGTGCGACGTACGGAGACGGACTGGGATACGAACGTGGCTGGGAGAAAAAAAAATACGGAGAAGAAAAATTTTTTGTGAGCAAAAAGTGGGAAATAAATGTTACCCAGTTATTTTGTATTTTCCCTTTTATGTCATGTTTAGGTACGGGCGACCAAAAAAGCAATGAGGCGCTTGGGATACAAGAACCAATTCCATACCATCCACCGGTAGAAAAAAAGAATCGCTTAACAGACTTGGTGAAGAACTCAAAACAAATTCTGGCCAAAATAATGATGACTGATAGCAAGATGGTTCTCCAAGAAGAGAAGAAAGGAGAGGAGAAAGTTATTGAGGTAAGAGACAGATATTTTTTTTGGCTGTACTTGTATGGCCTTTCTTATGATTTCACTTTCCATTATAATCTCGAACTTAGTTTAAGCAGACGTTCAAATCGTTTTGCTTTTTGTTTTATTAATTTATTCCCAACTAACTATAATAGTTTATATACTAAACTAAAAATTAAAAAAAAAAAAAAACAAGAAAATATTCATAATACAAAGACAGCTACAAGGAACACTATTAAAATGTAAAAAAAATAATTTTTAGCATCTGAAACAACAAATAGTAGAAATATTATACATAACTTCTTAACTTAATATTCCAGGAAAAACTTTTTTAGTACTTTTCCAGATTATTTACTTCCACGATTTTCTTTGTGGTAAATTATTGTAGGTGATAATACCAGTGTATAGAATTGACCGTTTTCCAAAATTTATTTTTATTATCTGTAAATCGTCTGTCTGGTATTGTGTTGGTGTATTGTATTTGTCTTATGTAATGTGATATTTCACTGTTTTATTTTAAGATTCATATAATTAATTATTATACAAACTTTTAATTTATAAAGCGAATTTATGTCTAGATATACTTTTGGTTTATATATGTTAGATGTAGGTTGTAAATGTGGTAGTTTATGAACGCCTTTAATAATTCCGTTTTGTATATTTTTTAAAGGATTTAGATTATTTGAACAAGCAGATCCCCAAACTGAAATTAATTACTGTAATTTTGAATAAACTAATCAAAAATAATTAATTTTCTAAAATTTTGAAGGTATATAATATCTTATTTTATACAAAATACCAATTATATGGGAAACGTTATTTTAATAGATATTCAGTATGTATTTTCCAGCTTAAATTTTTATCAAAATATATACCCAAAAAGTTTATATTTTTAGAATATTTCACTTCCTCATTCAACATTTTTAAAGGAGAGCGTATTTTTATTTTTATTGGTTTTACTTATAAACATAAAGGTGGATTTTTCAACATTCAGAGATAATTATGTGATTGTAGCCATTATAATAATGGATATGTCATACTTATATTTCTTGTAAATTTCGTATAATCGTAGTATCATCAGCATACAATTTAATATTACCCTTATAGTTTAATTTATAAATCGAATTAATGTATATTAAAAAAAGAAAATGTTATAGTTATACAAGAAAATAAGTGAACTTAAACATAAAGTGTTCTGAACTAATATAGTAATTAAAGTGTTTAAAAAAAAAGAAAATGAAAAGATATCAAATAGGGTATTTTCTGAAAGCTGGCGATGTTATCTTTAATATGACAGTAAAATATATGGGGTGTTCCATTTAAAAAAATTCAATCCAAGGTAAATTTGCAAAACTTGACCACCCTGTATAACAGTGAATAATTTTGAACGACTTACAAGCGATTATTGTAATCCTAGATACAATACATTTTATAGAATATTTGGTTTTTCCATACCTGCTTCAATTGTTTTCAAAAAATGGCCGGAGTATAACCCTTTTTTCCACTTTAACCTCGTCCCATTCCCTTCGTATAAATTTTAGACCCAACAAACCTGATATCAAAATGATCGTAACGAATAGGAGAATCAACTAAAATAATAATATACCGGGTGTCCCATTTAAAAAAACACAAGTTTGTTTCACCACGAACTTTTCAGACCACCCTGTATAATGGGTATAATTTTAAAACACAGCGTTCTTGACTATCAATCATATCCCAAAAATGTTTTTTCAAATTCCTCTCCGTTTGCCCACAATCGTCCACCCCATCTTGGTTGCATCACCCTGTATATAGGTACTAGAAATAAACAAATCTTTCAAAATACACATATATATTAACTAACTAACAACAACAGTCACATGCATAAAATGTAACGGAATTTCAAATAAAATGTGTTAAAAGTGCCATAGTGCGATTTGACAAGTCAATTCTAATTTGTATTATTTTGTGAAAAATTGTAATGCATCCACGCTTTTTTTTGCTTAAATGTAGTACATTTGAGGTAAGCTCCCTAATAAAACTCAAAAAAGGTCAAAAATCGAGATGTATTAAATCGTACCAGAACCAAAATCTAATACTTTTTTCACTTGTATAATAAATAACTATTATGTAATAAACCTCCTGGAAAATAAAATCTTGAATAAATCAGTATTCAGATGTCGTAGTATAAATATCCCTGAAGACACCTCTGTAATCCAAGGTCAAATGTTTGGCAGGCAACTTTACAAAATAAAATAAAATGTTTCATAACAAAATTGAGACATTGCAATTTTTCAAATAAAAAACCCCTATTTATAATACCACTCAACAGGTTAGGAAAAATATGTATACAAATTCTTTTCTTCCATTATTTTGAAACGTTGTGTTGTAAAATTTCTTGTAAGGACTGCCTCTGTGGATGTTTTGAAGGTGGTATATTATGGATTGATTTACTCTCACCTTCAGTATGGTCTAATTTTTTGAGGGAACTCGGCACACATATAAAAGATTTTTATATGCCAGAAAAAATAATACGATATATAAGCCAAACAAGAAAAAGTACATCTTGCAAATTATTATTTAAAAAACTTGGATTTCTTACATTACCCTCAATTTATATTTATGAAGTTATTATGTACGTCTTAAGGGATCTAGCAGCAAATATGAAAAGAAAAGTGATATTCACCAGTATAACACTAGGAATAAAAATGATATATAATATAATTATTTTAATATTTCTTTTCAATTAACTAGCCTAATAAGTTTATACTTCTTGTAAAAGCTTCTATGGTGAATAAAATGTATTTGTATGTTTGAGTGACTGCTCTGTAATGCCTTCCAGAGCAATAAAAGCCTCCGGACACCCCAATGTAACTTATTTTGTTATTTTAGGTCATCGAACTGGACTGCGTTCAAATTTCAGATCTTCCTTTTAAGAGCAGGGGCAAAGTTTTACCCGAAGAAGTTCCCTTGCCAGAAAGCAATTCCGAAGATATATTAACACCTCCGCCAGAAGAAGAACTGATGGAGGAAGTAGGACTGCAGTCGCCTCAGGAAACAAACAACTTAGTAACAGAAAAGAAACGAATGACATTCCCAAGGGCAAGTGGGTCTAGAGCTAAAGCCGCGTTTGCGGCCAAGTGCAGAACGCTGAAGAGGGAGGCGACTAATTTGAAAAAGAAAAAATGGGACGTCAGTGCAAAGATAGTAAACTTCTTCAGGAAGAAACGAGAGAGCAGGCAAGACGTAGCGGGAAATTCAAAAGAAAACCCGAAGCAGAAAGATCTAGAAAGAGTTGCAGAGTACGAAACTGAATGACTTACTTCAGAGTCTTCATGATAGAGTAAATATTTGGTAATATTAATAAAAATCTATATCAGTAACAAAAGCGGTGTTGTCAGCTATTTATAATCATATAAGTAATCTTTGAGTTTCTGAATAGTGTGAAATTGTCAACCGAATATTTATTTTTATTAGTTGGAATATCGAGTTCAAAAAAACACATTTTTAAACAGTGAAAAAAAAGTAATTTTGGCATAAAGTGGGGAGTCAGTTCTACTCTCTTGTCCAAACGTTCCTTAAATTTACGAAAGCTCATTAAAATGCATACAATATGAAGGTTTTTTTCTAATTTTCGTTAAAATATCGAATTTGTTGACTATCAACGTGGAAAGCAGTTCATAAGGTTATTAAAATATTAAGCCTAACATATTTTAGTGGCTTTTGCACACAATTCGTACATTCCCTAATATGTCAAAATAATAATAATAATAATAATAATTTTATTTCACCAATAAAACAGATGTACATAATATGCAAGCAGCAATTGGAGAAAACGTCACAAACAGTAAATCTAGTATACCTACTTATAAAAGTACATCGTCATAAAAGTTACAGATAAATACATAAATAATCACTAAAAAAGGAACAATACAAATACTACATTAGACGCCTGCATTTTTAAAAACAACAAAAAAAAAATAAACTAAAAACTAATTTAAGAACTCTTGCACAGTATAAAAATTACCCTCCACTAGATATTTTTTTAATTTACGTTAAGATTATCAGCATCTTTAATATCATTATTTAATTTATTAAAAAACCTACATGCATCATATATCACATGTTTTTGGAAAAATGTGGAATTATGTAAATTAGGTAGAAGTAATGTTTTAATTCTTTAATTTATTTCTAGTACTGTTACCATGTGAAGCCCGATTGCTTTGAAGTTTTTTAATATTTTGATATGCAAAAACGGAAACAGTAATTTGACAATGATTTCAAACCATAACAATTTTTTCTTAACCGTATGCATAGATTTTCTATATGATTTCCCCATCTTAGGTTTTCATGAATTTCCAAGCCCAACATTACTGAGGACTTGGAAGGTGTAATAAGACCAAGGTCAGAAAAAATTGTCATTTTTCTTGTTTTTTATTTGAAAATACGACGAAATTTGTTTTACTTTGATTTATAACCAAACCATTTTTTTTGGACCACAACATAATACCATCATAAACCAAATCTGCTGTTCTTTTGAGAGATAGTGAACTCTTTTCCACGATCACAATGTTTGTATCATCTGCATATGATATGACAGAAATACCAGTGGACATATTCATTAAGTAGGAAGTGAGATCATTAGAATAAATAAGATATAGTAGTGGACCAAGGACTGAACCCTGGGAACACCCTGATTTACTGGCAATGAGTCGCTTCCCATCCCATTCGCCACAATATATTGTTGACGTCCACCCAAATAAGACTCCATGAGCTTCCATGCCTATCCTCTAATGCCATATCGATGCAGCTTTATTAATAATAGTTCATGGCTAACCATATCAAATGCTTGGGAGAAATCCACAAATAAACCCAATACATGAAGATGTTTATCGATTGCATCGACAACTGTCGATTGGAAATCACAAAGGGCACTTTCTGTACTGCGTGATTCCGTAAAACCATGTTGAGAAACGCTAATAATGTTATTTTTATTAAAAAAATGAAATAATTGATGTTTCAAATTCAACTCAAAAATTTTAGAAATGCTTGTTAATAGACTCATGCCTCTATAATTTGAATAATCATTAGAATCCCCCTTTTTATAAAATGGAATGACAGTTGTAAACTTCAATTGCTCAGGAAATATTGCATACTGCGCTGAGAGATTTATCAAGTACATTAAAACATCACACAAAGCAAAACCACACTTTTTTAACAAATTATTGGATATGCCATCATGTCCTGTGGCATTTGAGTTCGTAAGGTTTACAATAAATGCTAAAACATCTTGTTTACATATGGGAGAAAGAAAAAAATGTGTTTACACAAGGCGGTACGCAGTTATGAAGAAATGTCCTGTTGATATTATTATTACTAAGAGGTACATTAGTAAATTGATAATTAAAATTACTTACAACTAGATTATCCGGAACTATTTCGCCGTTTTCAAATATTTTCAGTGCCGTATAAGAATTGTTTTTATTTTGAAGTTTTGAATCATTTTATCATTTTGTTGTGTAAAAATGAGTTTAAGTTTTTCTCTATAAATACTGTTAATATGTTTGCTAATATACTTGTACCTTATATCTTTTTTTGATAGGTCAGTGAACAAAGTAATCTTGTCTTTTAGGCGAACCAGCTCCGGCGATAGAATTACCCTTTGTTGTTTATTTTGAGTGCTGTTATTTATTTTAATTAATGGAAATGACAATTCATAATAATAAAATAATTGCCTGGCAAAGACTTCAAAAGCAATATTGGGACACTCATGAGAATAAACTTCATTCCACTCCTCTGTGTTTAAAAAGTCTAGAAAACGTGTTACATTTTTATTTGAAAAGTCGCGTCGCATAACATACCTTGCCGTGGTGTCCCTCTTATCAGTTCTGACCACATCTATTTTCAAAAGCTGAGAGAAGTGATCTGACAAGCCCAGATTAACAACTGATGTTGAAAACTGTGTGTTTGAACTTATTAAGAAATTATCAATGCATGTGCTTGAATTTAATATAAGATTAAAAGTAGCTAATAAATCTAGAAAAATCGACAGTTGGATACTATGCTCTGAAAAGTTTAAATTAAAATCGCCCCCAATAACAAGGGTAATAAGTGGATTAAATTGATTTTCGAGTAGAGAATTAAAACATGTAAAAAAAACCTTAAAATCTCCTTTAGGTGGGCTATATACAACAATTAACTTTAATTTCAAACTGCTTATAATTACAGAAGCACATTCAAACACGCCTTCAACACAAAATGCGAAGGGAGGTGTCCCAAACACTACTGGTGAGGTCATTACAGACGGGCGCCATTATCTTGAGCATCCGAATCCTCAATTTAATTTAATTTTTATTTTATTTTACCTGCTGTATAAGCCCACCTTTAGTATCACTTATGAAAAGTAATCCAATCACACATTTGTATGCTTTTCAAACAATAACATTTTTATAATTATTATTTTGTCATGGAACTCTTGTATATTCAGGGGTTATTTCATTCCATCATCTTGATTACGAGGCCGACATCCTTCCTTATAAATTTGTTTGGTCATTTGCACCCAGACGTTTTCAATTGGATTCAAATCAGGGCTTTTTGAAATCCAGGGCAAAGTTTCGATATTATGATTTCGTTATATATTTTGCGCTACTCTAGCTCTATGTATAGGGCAATTATCGTGTTGAAATACAAAGTTGTCTCCAAAAACCGGCCTCACAGAAAGTAACATAATGTTTTCTAGTATATTGCAGTAAACAACTGCACTAACCCTTTCTTCAATCACTGCACACACTCCTAGACCCCTGGTACTTATCCAACCCCAAACGTTTACAGAAAAACGACCACTCTGGTTTATTTTCCGTGTATATCTCTTATCATACCTTAGCCCAACAGGTCTATATACGAGCAGTATTCCACTATGGCATGATTGAAAAGTTTTCTCGTCAGAAAATACCACATTCTCCCAGAAATTAGCTTGATTTTCATATTCCCTTGCAAATTCCAACCTCCATTGCTTATTAAATTCTGCAAGGAACATTTTATTAGAAGCAGCACGATTCATCAGGCAGCTTCCTTGAGGGGTATCGGTATTAAAACCGAAATACTCAAACCCTGAAAGAAACAAGGCGTCATGCCATTCGACTTTGAAAGTCGACGAGGGAAATAGGCAACTAGTGGCGCCATCTGTAGGTACTATGGTGCAAGTAAATTGCCCGAGCAGATACCACGGTAGCAGATGGACCTTGGCCCTGGAAACAAACATCGTCATGTTTTGGTCGATTCTCAACAAAATGATGAAGGAGTAATCCTTACCGTGAGTTATTTCATTTGTATAAACTTTTTACGACCAAGAACCGCACAGAAATTGAAATTTCTGTTTCTCTTATATATATATATATATATATATATATATATATATATATATATATATATATATATATATATATATATATATATATATATATATATATATATATATATATATATATATATATATATATATATATATATATATATATATATATATATATATTGGTCTCTTTCTCTCTCTCGCATTTTTGTATTTTGAGCTACCTGTCTTTGACTTATGAATTGACAGTACTTCAGCATCTAGAGGCCGTATTGCGTATTCACCGAAGGATTTGTCTTCCTTGAGCTTTTGCTTAATTATGTCCAAAGATTCATCTGTCGGAAGAAGTCTTATTTTTCACTAAATTTATAAGAAACACTTTTATTTGTAACAATGGAAACTTTATTTTGAAGCTCATTAATTTTTTTTTAATTATTTCAGTCAATTTCACTACAATCAATCAAATTCCCTTTCATACATTAATAATGCCTCTGGCTAGCCAAATGATTCTATTATGATTGTAAAGTTAATTTAAATGTAAATTTACTTTAAAAAAAAATTTCATTAGGTGACATTTAATTTGTTTTTATTTATGTTTTTCAAATAACTTATTATAATACTATCGATAACTATGTAGGTACTTGTATCGTTAAGAATATCTAGAATGAACGATAAAGCCTGATCTAAAACAGTCTAGAACAATTAATATTTTTCTTTACGCATAATTTCTAAGATACTAAATAAGGTTTAAATCCTTAAAAATTGGTTTAGTAAACCGATACTTATTAAAAACTATTTTGAAATTGCCAAGTTAAAGTTATTTCCAATAAACTTTTTGCGAATTCTTCATTTAGAAACAATCTAGTCAATCTTCTGATCGTCTGCCACCTTGGATAATTGATTCAAGAGTGTCATATAGTAAAATGAAGAGTTGGCAATCTAAAATGTTAAAAATATTTTAATTAATTACTGAAATATGCTGCGGCTTCTTGATAATAGTTGCACCTAATTAGACGTTAGAAACTTAAAAACCAACCTTTGGTCAATTAAGAAATCATGGTTCTTGGAATTACTGTCCGATGTTTCGCCTTCGATTACACGAGGCATTATCAGGGATCTTTACTCCACGAGATCTGAACACTGAATTCAGTTTCCAATTTGACACGGTCTAAGCCCGAGAACAATGATTTCTTAATAGATTTAAAGAAACTTACGGCCAAAAGCAGTTCGTGCGAAAAGCAGTAAAATATTCCAGCTTGGGCTCTGATCGATTTTTGGCTTCTCAATAGAAACAACAAAATACAGCGTTTCAGTGGTTGTTCAAAGCGATACCATGGTATAAAGTATATTTCTGTCGACAGTTTTGTGCTCTGAAAATGGAAAACGATCTATTCATTATTCAGATTTAAAAAATGACTCGATATTTTAACTTTTCTACATTTTTTGTTGCAGAGCTTATAACATATCATGCTGTTTTTCTAATTTTAATGTATCTTGGTAAATTTCGACCGGATCTAGTGAGAAACCTGCAAAAACATAAAACCCACAATTTCTTACAATCACGCCGGATTGTTATAAATTGAGTGGAGGCTCTATTTACCCGTGAATCCATTGAGGTTAAAGGAAATGTGATGTGTGTAGTAATAGATTCCTGGTAGAAGATGCCGAAAAGCTTTACCGTCCGAATATTTCAGAGTGTCCTCACTCCTCCTCCTAATCTCAAAAATTCGCATTTTTATCAAACCATTCTCAGAGATAAAGTGCGGGACACGAAAGAAAACCGGGCGGAGTCAATAGGTTTAGGAAGGTCGGCCAAGAAATCTCTTTAAACCAGTGGTGTCCCGTCATTCTTTAAATAATATGGCACTCCCTTTTAACTATACGCATTCCAAATAATTAAAAAACTATGCTTAATGAACCTTTATCTATATTTGTCTGTTTTCTTTCGTGTACCGCACTTCTATATCTCTCTTGTGTCGCAAAAACTTTCGAATTTTAAAATGATTTAATTTTGGTTTTTCTTGATCGATTTACCTATAAATATATTTTTTCTTGAGTTCTGTCATTAACGGTTCCCGGGCTACTGCCTTCGTCCACTATTATTGGACCACCCAGTACAGTGATACACGATTTACAAGTCCAGATTTTACAAAGGCAGCCAGCATCAGATCCAGTGAACGAGATATATCAAAATTTTAATTTATGCAGTTCGACTTTGGGCTACTCGGGTATGCCAAAAGTGGCCGTCTGTCTCCGTTTGTCATATTACTTTATACAGGGACCGTCATTGTGAAGTACTATACAGGGCGTTTCCTAATTGCGTGCTGATGATAAAGGGGGTGTTTTTATGTCCAAAAAGTCTCAACTTTTGGAATACAGGATGGTAAAATTTAAAAAGAAAACATTTTTTTTCATCCCAATTCTGATGCTATTATAGATAACTACATCAATTTCATTGATCATCATTGATTGTTAATAAAAAATGCCTTTTTATGCATAAAAGACGTATATCAAACTTCACACAGTTACTTATCTATAATAGCATCAGAATTAGGATTTAAAAAAATGTTTCTTAAATACCCTGTATCTCCAAAGTTAAGACTTTTAGGTTCATATTAAACTTTTTTCTTAAAAAGGTCCAAGAATCACCCCCCTTTAACATTAGCACGCAATTAGGAAACGCCCTGTATAGGACTTCACAATGACGCCCCCCGTACAAAGTAATATGACAGACGGAGACAAACGGTCACTTTTGGCATACCCGAATGGCCCAAAGTCGAACTGCATCAGTTAAAATTTTGATAAATTTTGTTCACTGGAATCAGTGCTGGCTCCCCTACTATAACTACATTGATGTGTTAATTTTAGAAAAATATGAGTTCTGTAGTCTTTCAAATAATAATTGCAATATTAGATATTTTTTGACACCCGGTATTGTACAGAGAATTAATTATTTTGAAGCAGTTTATTGACAGCTACTTTATGAACAATTTTACAAAATATAAGAAAAAAACTAAGCCATTTTTGAGGTTGACGGCTGTCATTCTAATGGTTCGATTCCTTCTAAATCGTTGTCTTCCTCTGAAAATGGTGACACAATATTGCGTCCTTCGTGCCTATAAATGACTTTTATTTATTTATTTATTTTATATGGTATGATAATCGGAGTCTTTTTTTACCAGGAGATTTTAAAAGTAATTTAGAACATGAACGATCATTATGTTCTCTTTGAATTTTTCTTACACTACTTTCCGAAACACCAGTGTAAAATGCAGCACGTTCTATTCGATTTTGAATTGAATAAACTATTATTTTCAGCTAGTACAGTTCTCTATAGCGCTCGCAATAACTTCACTCTCGCCATCGTTACTTCGAAATAATAATTCAAATTCAAGGCGACGCATTTATATAGAAATGAAAACAAATGCTCGAAATGTATAGGTGCCACTAGAAATAGCTAGAATCTTCTAGCGGCAAGTGCATGGAGACTCTACGTACATCCCAATTACAAGTGGACCAGTGTGAAAAAATCAAATAAGCAGAAACTGGTAAAATATTGGTAGAAATCTAATATGATGGAACAAAATGACGACCCATAAAAATGTTTGAAAAGACACTATAGATGATGTATATATATATATATATATATATATATATATATATATATATATATATATATATATATATATATATATATATATATATATATATATATATATATATATATATATATATATATATATATATATATATATATATATATAAAAATAAACACAAAAAAATCATTGTTATTACATTATTTAATATGCCTATATATTCTTATGTTGTGTGCTTTTTTATAGACTGATTTTTTTAAATAAGTAGAAACAGTAATTCAAAATAATGGTTTGGAATGTATTGGGATATTAATAAAATATTTGTGATACCATGACTGTATAAATTTTGTTATTTTGCATGTATTAAATTACAATAAATCTGACTTAAATGTTTAACCTCTTGCTTGACATTTACAGCATATTTCTCTCCTTTTATATGAATCATTTCCTTGATAACGAGTTTTTGATACCTTTGATCTGTATCTAATATTTTTGTATTGGCATAATCAAATTCATGTTTGGTTGTTTGCTCGTATTTGTGTAGAGCTGTTGACGCATTTTTCGTTATTTGTGTCCCTCCAACCTATATTCCAAAAGTTGCGTTGTCATGCCCATATATTTCATTGGACAATTTAAGTAAGATATCGAGTATATCAAATTTTTTTTTGAATTTTATAGGACTTTCTGACAATTGGTTTGGATAAGGCATTGCAACATATTTTTTTGGTGTGTTGTCCTGTCTTAAAAGGTTGCTTTGTTTTTCTTTATTATATTATTACGTTTAATTTTGTTTAATTAACTTTTCCGAAAAACGATTAGATTTCAAAGTGTCAATAACTTTTTGGAGCATTTGAGGACGATATTCAGGTGATGTTAATGATATGGCCCAATTACAACACTTTTCTTCTGATTATTTGGGTGGTGAGAGATAAGTAAGTTAAGATAGCGTCCTGACCAGATTTCTTTTGTAAACCATTTTATTTTTATACTATTTTCAAATTGCATAATCATAGTTAAATCTAGAAAATCTATTTTATTCTCTATTTCTACTTCCGAGGTGCGTTGAAATTTTAAATTGTAGATATTAAAGGCATGTACTAATTTATCTATTTTATTTTCTGGAACTGCAGCTAAGCAATCATCGACGTACCTTTTGAAAAAAGTTATGTTAAAATTCAATCCTTCAAGGACTCTTTCTTCTAAAAACTTCATGACTCATGGATGGTCAACCAAAACAAAACAATTTTTCACAAACAGTTCCACTATATATTTTTTTTTGAAAAGGAACACATTTCGCTACACAGTAGCTTCTTCGGACGTTACATCTCGACTGAATAAACTTAACAGTAAAAGAATATTTATATAACTAGGTGTAAAACAATGATTCGAAAAAGCCATATACTTAAACTGTCCAAAATTATTGAAATATATTTAAGAGAGGTGAATTATTGAGTTCTACCTGATCGTTTAACAAACAATTTGAATGTTTGATTTAATTTATTTCTAGAGACCCCAGTATATTCAATTTATGACTCTTATTTTCTTAGTGTAAAATTTTAAAATTTTTATCAAAGGTATGACTGGTTTGCAATTAAATGGTTTGCATAATAAGACTCGGATTTTCCCTTCGATAAAACATTCATAGTGCTCGTCGTCTATTCTTTTACTAAAATATATACCTATATACGTTTTGTCGCAATCTCCACAATTTAGTTGGTATACACCTGATTGTTCACGTTTATCAGATTTTGTTTTATTATTTTTATGTACTTATTTAAAGAATTATTGGTTTTATATGCTATTCTGATATCTAAACCATTTAGAAATTTACGTATTTTAGACCTAGAGTTACTTATATATGATATAACTTTGTATGCAATTGTATTTACATTGATATTAGGGTAAATCATATTTATAATTTCTTTATATAACTTTTTTGTAGAATTGTATCAATTATATAATTGAATAACCATTGTTTATTGCAATCTTTCATTATGTTTAACTCAGTCTGAAAATTAGTTTTACTTAGAGGTATGGAGATTAGTCTGCGAATCATACTCTGAAAAGCGGTTAGTTTATGCTGAATTGGATGACATGAGGACTGGTAGTATCCATATGTGAAGGTTTATGATACACACAAAAATCATGTTCATTGTTTAATCTTTTGATGGTTAAATCTAAGAAATTTATACTGTTGTTAAATCCTAGTTCAATTGTAAATTTTATATTAGGATGAATGTTATTAATATATCCGAGAAAAATATTTAATTGTCGTTCAGTTCCTGTAAAACTAGCTAAAACATCATCAACATATTTATGCCAGTATATAAAATGTTTAAAAAAATAATTTTAGAGTGTCCAAAAACATTTCGGCAAGTAAGGGGCTTAAAGGATTTCCCATAATTAAACGTTCTGTACTAGTATAAAGTTGATATTAATTCAGAAGTAGTTTTGTTCTAAATACTCGTTAAGTACGTGTAATACTTCTTGTTTTTTAACACAACTAACTGATTTTGTGAAAAATAGTTTTGTTTTTATATTTTACATAATTTTCTTTAACTCGATGGGTCTACGGTGGGGTACAGTCGCTGCTCTAGCTATTCCAGAAATGTTCTGGAAGTTCTGCTCAGGGTTTTTTTAAATGACAATTGACTGTGTAATGATCCTATGTTAATCAGTTTTCATACCTCATATACTGAGAGAAAAATCTAAGGTATATTCAAATAAAGATTCTATCTAAATATTAGATCAACTGTGTACAATATTTTATGAAAATAGCTAAAGAATCACAAAACAACAGAACTAAATATTCAATAAAACCTGAAAATTAAGTAATACGGATGAGAAAAGAAATTTTCAATCAGCTAATGACAGGTAAAAGTAATAGACTTCAAAATCTATAAATATTTATAAAGAAAATCTTTAAGTTGTTTTAATTTACCGAACAATTTGATCTAACAGTAAAAATTTATCAAAAGATGCAAAATAATCAAGCAATTAAATAACTTCATTAATTCAAATACAGTTAACAATAATAGAATAAAAGAAAACAGTATTATGTGAATCTAAGGGCAAGCAAATAACAAGAAAAATTTATATAACTAAGTTTCAAATCCAATCACCAATATTACCTAACAAATTGAAACCATTGTTTTATATCAAAATACCTTTAAAAAGCAAGTAAATACAATAAATCATAAATATCATGTGTTACCTGTCTATAACACTTATTATATACCTTGAATAAAATAATTAGATCTTATGTTAAAATTTCAAGATGTGATCACACTTTACAACATCACTGTATCTTAAAGTATATTATACTATCGAATGTTGGGAGAAACCTATCGACTATTGTGTCATAAACTTATACTGTGATGTTTTGTATCTTAAAGCCTACTATACGGTCAAATGTTGACAAAAACCTATAGATTATTGTGTCCTAAACTTATAATGTGATATTTGAGTATCAGCATGAGTTATAAAGTAAAAATAATCTTACTGATAACACCAATAATCATGGTTTATGCACACCAGCAGTAGTTAGAACTTTATATCAAAAAGTATACTCTACACCCAAAAGAAATAGAAAAAGTCATAAAGTTGATCAGCAATAAACAATAAAGTCAATTCAGCATAAGGGATGTTAAAATTAAGATACTTATCTAAGTGTCTATCAGCATCGGTGACTTAGATCAGCAGTCTATGATGTAAGTGTCATCGAAGACATTTCCAGCAGGAAAACTGGGTACGCACACACTTAAGTACTAGGTAACAAACTTCTGCTCCACTTACACATCCAGTTTCAAACCCTGGTTAGGAGAACAGGAACAAGAAGTAGAAGAGGAGGGAGAAGAAGAAAAAAAAACCCTTATTTGATGGTAAAGGGTTTCTTATTAGTCACTTCGTAAAGTTTGCCCCATCAAAAAAATATGGTAGGTGGTCAAGTTCAGTTAAATTCTCACAAGAGAGTACAACGTAATTAAATACACATAGGAGCCTTTTTAACTAAGTTGCCGACGTAAATCCCAAAAGATTGCCTGGATTAAAATAGGATCAATTTGCCGACAAACTTTCACACTTAACCTTCACCTTCCAGAGAGACAAGAAGCTTAACCTACCTCACCACCAGGTCAAGGCAGCAGTAGGGGGATGACAATCTGTCAGTGGTGCCACTTTACTAAAATCAAGCTGACCAAATCTGGACAATAGATCAGCCAATCCCTGAGCTGGATCACTGGAAAGAAAAAATATTTAAAGGAGAAGAAAGTAAAATTACTAATTGAACAAAACTAAGGCGCCATCTACAAGAAGACTCAATATGAAGCGGAAGATTTCGCCAAGCAGAGACTGCGAGCACCTTACTATATCGATAGGAGACTTACAGTACCAGATTTACGGATTTTTATGCATTAATATGTAGTGACGAAATTAAAATGTTACAACACTAATAGGATTTGTCGCTTTACGACCCCAAACTTTTCATTGTTTAATATTAACAATTGCACTAGAATATTCGTAATTTTACCTCATCTATTAAACCTTGACCCGCATTGCATAGGAGTACTATGGAGGCGACCCATCCAAATAAATGCAATACATCTTTAATTGCAAAGTCCTGAAATAAAAAAAAATCTAATATCAATTTTGTTTAAAAAATAATTTGAAGTGAGAATCGTACGGTGAAAACAAAGCCGCAAAGCTACACCGTGTATTTGCAAATGGATTTGTTTGGGAAACGCGCTTCCCGAACAACTGAAATTATAGTTCAACTCTGTACATTAAAAACATGTTTTTTCCAATCCTGCCATAAAAAGAAAATAACTCTTCCTTAAAAATAATATTCAATCAACTACCTACTTAATAAACCTAAAGCATCATCATATATATATATATATATATATATATATATATATATATATATATATATATATATATATATACAGGGTGATTCATGAGGAAATGTCAATACTTCAGGTACATATTCAGGACCGAAAAATAAACATAAAAATCTATATAAATAAGTGTCCGCAAGGCCTTAGTTCTCGAGATGCAGGGTGTTAAAGTTTTTATTTAATTTTCCTATTTTTTAAATAAAATCTATGATAATGTAAATAATGGAGTGAAAATTGAATATACGGGGGTTTTTTAGTATGATAAATTCGAATCTAATATTGGTATTGCTCTTACTTGTAGGGAGCGCCACATACATGTCTTTCTACTTCTTCGAACAATCACAACTTTTTGGTACAGTCTTGTATTACATTTTTGAGTAAAACAAATTAATCCCTTGCCATTTCTATGTCAAAAAGGTATACCTGTTGAAAGTTGATACGAGCAACCGTTTTCGAGATATTTGGATTTAAAACAATTTCGGCGCATGTGAATTTTTTTATCAAATTCACATAAAGTATGCATGTATTGTAAAAAAATAGAAGTGTGCCTTGCCTGACAGAACAACTGCTGGTTGGTGTTCTCATCGTTTTTCCTGTTACTTAGCAATGGTAATGTCAGTTAATAATAAGATCAAATTTTGTCACTGTCAATTTCTGTTCATAATTCTTTTATTATCTGACAATAATCATTTAAGAAACTTTAGATCTAAATACGTCATTATGCCTGTGATATTCTCGCATCGTGAATATGCGGATATGATATTCGTCTATGGCTTCTGCAAGCAGTCGCGGAGTACCAGCGTCGTTTTCCAGATAGAAGAGTGCCAGATAGAAGAGTTTTTCAACAAGTTTTCACTACTACTGGAGAATCTGGGATGTTTCCAAGTGCGAAAATTGTATCTGAAAGGGAATCGGGACGCAACGTTGAAGTAGAAGAGGCTATACTCAATGCCGTTGAAAATGATCCAAGCATAAGCACTAGGCGGATTGCAGATACTTATCAAATTACACAATCGTCTGCTTGGAGAAATCTTCACATTAATTGTTTATACCCATTTCATTTACAAGGGGTTCAACATTTGCAGGAGGGTGATTTTGAGTTGAGAATGCAATTCTGTAACTGGATTAATGAAGATCGAAGGTTGTATAGGTATGTTTTTTCACTGATGAAGCACAGTTCACGCGTGATGGTATAAATAATCTTCACAATGGACACCGATGGTCCTATGAAAATCCTCACGCTACAGTAGAACATAATTTCCAACATAAACTTAGCATTAATGTGTGGTGTGGAATGTTAAATGGTCATTTAATTGGTCCATTTATAATTGACGGTAGTTTTACAGGAGAAAAATATTTAAACTTTCTTAAAAATCCCTTGCAAAATCTATTAGAAGATGTTCCCCTAAATGTAAGACAAAACATGTATTTGCAGCATGATGGAGCCCCTGCACACTACAGTTTACTTGTAAGAGATTTTTTAAACCAAAACTTTCCAAACCGATGGATTGGTCGGGGAGGTCCGTTTAATTGGCCACCTAGATCGCCAGACCTTAATCCTTTGGATTATTGCGTTTGGGGATGGTTCAAATCACTGGTATATTCCACAAAAGTAAATACAAGACAAGCATTATTGGATCGGATAACAAACGCAGCACAAACACTAAGAAATGCGCCCGAATGTATCCACAGAGCAACCCGAGCTATACACCATAGAGCTGACCTGTGCTTAGAAGCAAATGGTAGAATTTTTGAAAATTATAAAACGTAACCTAGATTTTATTAAAAACAACTTAATAATAAAAATTTTAATAAAAATTAAATACCTTTTGTTTAGTTTATGTCTGAGGCACTGAATACACACCTCAAAAAAATGTGTTAGGCTTTCAATTCAAAGCTTTCGTGCCAAGATGCGTTTAAATTTGGACAAAATAACAAACTTTTAAAATTTTGCGATAAAAAATTACATGCGCCGAAATTGTTTTAAATCCAAATATCTCGAAAATGGTTGCTCGTATCCACTTTTAACAGGTATACCTTTTTGACGTAGAAATGGCAAGGGAATAATTTATTTTACTCAAAAATGTAATACAAGACTGTACCAAAAAGTTGTGATTGTTCGAAGGAGTAGAAAGACATGTAGGTGACGCCCCCCACAAGTAAGAGCAATACTAATATTAGATTCGAATTTATCATATCAAAAAACCCCCGTATATCAATTTTCACTCCATTATTTACATTATTATAGATTTTATTTAAAAAATAGGAAAATTAAATAAAAACTTTAACACTCTGTATCTCGAGAACTAAGGCCTTGCGGACACTTATTTATATAGACTTTTATGTTAATTTTTTGGTCCTGAATATGTACCTGAACTATTGACATTTCCTTATGAATCACCCTGTATATATATATATATATATATATATATATATATATATATATATATATGTGTTGATTTTTACTCCTTCACGGATGGAAAAATACAATGTGTTTTCATTCCGGGTGTACATCCGTTCACTACTGTCGTTCTGAAAAAAACAGTTTTGCTGACGTTTCGCCAAAATCACATTTGGCATTTTCGAAGCTTTCTTTCTCGCGTCCGAATAGAGACTGAAGTGTTGGTGACTGCGACGCTTCCTTTTATAGCCCCACTCGGGGCCGAAGGTTATATCTGCGCAGGCGTTGGTCGTTATTTATGTTTTCTGGATGGTGCTGTTGTTGTTGCGCTAATTGCGCTTGAGTTTTTGCGATTTTAGATTTGTCTATTATTTTCTTCCATACTGTTGGTAGTTTTAATGATTCGTCCCTTTTATTTAAATCACCTTGCTTTTCAATTTCTATGGCTTCTCGGATTATTCTGGTCTTATAATGTTCTATATTGGCAATCTCCCTACACCCATCGAAATTTATTTTATGGCCGGTTTCCTGATGATGTAGGAATAAAGCTGAGGTTGTTTGTTTATTTCTGATGCTGAGTTTATGCTCTTCCACTCTTGCTGATATTCGCCTGTTAGTTTGCCCTACGTACAACTTTTCACAGTCCTGGCACGGAATACTGTACACTCCGTGGTTTTCCAGTTTGATTTTATCTTTTGGGTTTCCGAGTAGTTTACCTATAGTTGTTTGTGGCTTGTGTATTGTTTGTATGTTGTGTTTCCTCAGAATTCTTCCGATTCTGTCTGTTGTGCCTTTTACATATGGTAAGACTACTCGTTGCTTTCCCGGTTCATATTTTTTGTTGTTCGTTGTTCGGGAAACTTGTGCATTAATAGCTTTCTCTATGGTGCGATTTGTGTAGCCATTTTTCTTTAAAGCACTAGATATTACCTTAAGTTCGTTTTGTCTCGTCTGTGTTTCAGTTAGTCGCACGGATCTAGATATTAGAGTATTTGCCACAGCTTGAATTTGTGCTGGGTGATGATGTGATTTTGCATTTAAATATCTGTCTGTATGTGTTGGTTTTCTATACACGGTGTATTCGAAATGTCCGTTATGTAGTTTTGTGACCAAAACATCTAAAAATGGTAGTTTGTTGTTTTCCTCTAACTCTAGAGTAAATTGTATTCTGGGGTGGATTGAATTTACGTGAGTCAGAAATTTTTCGAGCTCTGCATGACCATGCTGCCATATAATAAATATGTCATCCACATAACGAATCCATAATTTGGGTTTAAAACTTGCTTTCTCAAGAGCTTCTTTCTCGAAGTATATCATAAATAAATTCGCGACTACTGGTGATAGCGACGAAGCATTGGACAAGATTGCTATGAACGAGGATTTCCAGACACATATAATAGAACTCTCGGAGCATTGCCTCAAAAATACTTATTTTTCTTTCAACGGGCAAATGTATAAACAAATAGATGGTGCTCCAATGGGGTCCTCGCTATCACCAGTAGTCGCGAATTTATTTATGATATACTTCGAGAAAGAAGCTCTTGAGAAAGCAAGTTTTAAACCCAAATTATGGATTCGTTATGTGGATGACATATTTATTATATGGCAGCATGGTCATGCAGAGCTCGAAAAATTTCTGACTCACGTAAATTCAATCCACCCCAGAATACAATTTACTCTAGAGTTAGAGGAAAACAACAAACTACCATTTTTAGATGTTTTGGTCACAAAACTACATAACGGACATTTCGAATACACCGTGTATAGAAAACCAACACATACAGACAGATATTTAAATGCAAAATCACATCATCACCCAGCACAAATTCAAGCTGTGGCAAATACTCTAATATCTAGATCCGTGCGACTAACTGAAACACAGACGAGACAAAACGAACTTAAGGTAATATCTAGTGCTTTAAAGAAAAATGGCTACACAAATCGCACCATAGAGAAAGCTATTAATGCACAAGTTTCCCGAACAACGAACAACAAAAAATATGAACCGGGAAAGCAACGAGTAGTCTTACCATATGTAAAAGGCACAACAGACAGAATCGGAAGAATTCTGGGAAACACAACATCAAACAATACACAAGCCACAAACAACTATAGGTAAACTACTCGGAAACCCAAAAGATAAAATCAAACTGGAAAACCACGGAGTGTACAGTATTCCGTGCCAGGACTGTGAAAAGTTGTACGTAGGGCAAACTAACAGGCGAATATCAGCAAGAGTGGAAGAGCATAAACTCAGCATCAGAAATAAACAAACAACCTCAGCTTTATTCCTACATCATCAGGAAACCGGCCATAAAATAAATTTCGATGGGTGTAGGGAGATTGCCAATACAGAACATTATAAGACCAGAATAATCCGAGAAGCCATAGAAATTGAAAAGCAAGGTGATTTAAATAAAAGGGACGAATCATTAAAACTACCAACAGTATGGAAGACAATAATAGACAAATCTAAAATCGCAAAAACTCAAGCGCAATTAGCGCAACAACAACAGCACCATCCAGAAAACATAAATAACGACCAACGCCTGCGCAGATATAACCTTCGGCCCCGAGTGGGGCTATAAAAGGAAGCGTCGCAGTCACCAACACTTCAGTCTCTATTCGGACGCGAGAAAGAAAGCTTCGAAAATGCCAAATGTGATTTTGGCGAAACGTCAGCAAAACTGTTCTTTTCAGAACGACAGTAGTGAACGGATGTACACCCGGAATGAAAACACATTATATATATATATATATATATATATATATATATATATATACATAAGTAAAGGTAGATATTTAATTTTAAAATATTTTATTATACAATAGTTACATTTCTTTTATCAAAAGCACAACTGTTAAATGTGCACTGCACGAATGACATGTTCCTTGAATTATTAGGTACAACAGTCGTATTTTGTTGTGTTAAAATTAAATTTTTTTCTGCCATGGACACAACTGCCGTTGATGTATCTGGTCGCAAATTGGGTGTTATTTCAGCACTGTCACTCATTCTAAACACTTTATTAGCTATTTCTGTCATGTCTGCTACCGACTCATCAACAAACTCTTGAGCGACCGTTGATGACTTCCAACCGCCACGCCATGTTTCTTGATGACACATTAAGTCTCCCCTAGATAAAAACGGTAGCAGACGATCTTCGAAATGAATGACCTGTTTATGATTTAACATTTTCAAGTTGAAGAAAATTAGCTACAGTTTCAGGTAAGGTTGTCAGACGTCCGGGATTTCCGGGAAAATCCCGGATTTAGGTAAGTTGACCCAGATCCCGGATTTGCATTATACTATCCCGGAGAACGTCAATCAAATCAGAAAAACCAAATATAATAAAGCTCACAAAGAAAAAAATACACTCATGATTAATATTATTACATCACGACATTGAGCCGCCGCTGGCTTTGTCGGCTGTCCAGTATAAACTGGCACCCCCCGTAACTTTTTTATTTTTTGTCGTACAAAAAAAATAAAAATACTAACATACAGAGGATTTTTTTTTACGTTATAAATCTGCATTGTAATTCCCAGTAACTTTTCATATAGACGAGGAACGACAAAAAGTACAATTTTCTTTAATGCAATGCCCTGTAGATTTTTGCCTAAAATGAAAGATCTTTTTTTTCTGATTCCAAATATATAATACAAGTTGACATTTGGTTTAGCCGTATTCAATTTTCATTATAGACTGTAAAATTACTGGCTATAAAATAACAGCTTTTTGAGCAGTTGGCCATGGAAATAAACAATATTAACAAATGTTTCTGAAATGACTTTGACATTTAAATCATTGTTAATAGAGCTAAATCCATTCTTATTGATATATTTTTTTTTAAATGGTTTATTCTGTGGCAGGAAAATGAGAAATTGTTTGTTTGTATGCTGAAAATAATTATAATGCTTCTGCAACGCGACGTGCTTACATGGCAAATCATCCCGATGGCGATGGTCCGATTCCCTCAAGATCGACAATCCAGAATATTTTCACCAAATTTAGAACAACGTGACATTTGCAAAGAAAGAAGAGGGAACTAAACAATAATACGGAAAATCACAATTTAAATATTGCTTTGCATCACGTAGAAAATCCGAGTCAGTCACTGCGAACTACTTCCAAGGAAATGCGGGCCCGTTACGGAGTAAAAAGAACTTCACGTGAATATATAAGAAAGGTTTTAAAGAAATATGGATTTAGGCCCTGTTCAAAAATTAACTCAAAGGCATAAGAATCAACGACTCAATTTCTGCAACTTTATGTTAAATAGAATAAATAACGAAAGAAACTTTTTTAAAAATATATTATGGACCGATGAGTCAAGCTTTCCAACTAGTGGATTACCAATTCGACAAAATTTTCGTCACTGGACACAAGAAAATCCCCAATTCACAAGGGAAGTTCAATTTCAAGGTAGGAGAACAGTTAATGTGTGGTGCGGCCTGCTGAAGAATAGGGTAATAGGGCCCTATTTTTTTGAAGGAACGTTAACTGGACCAATATATCAAGAATTTCTGGAAATTCATCTACAGGAAATGCTAGAAAACTTACCGTTAAGGCAGTAAATGAACATAATTTTTCAACGTGACGGTGCCCCACCACATGTGGTACGTGACGTGAAGATTTTTTTGGATGAGAATTACAACGAGTGGATTGGAAGAAATGGAATTATTTCGTGGCCTTCAAATAGTGCAGATCTAACTCCCATTGATAATTTTTTGTGGGGGGTATATTAAAAACAAAATATATAAACGTGATCTGGACAACGTTGAAGATATAAAATATTTTATAACACAGGAAATAAGACATTTAATAATAATAATAATAATAATAATAATAATAATAATGTTTATTAAATTCATACAAACATACATGAAATATATCAAACACATAGCAGCATAATATAACAGTAAAATTAAATAATAAGGACAAATAGAATTGAGAAGGAAAGTAATAAACGTTGTGAAACCACAGAAGCATGTCTTAAGAACGCTCGTGAGTGGTGGACTTAATATACTTATAATAATAAAGCCAAAGTAACCAAACAAACAAATAAACAAATAATAATGTAAATTCAATACACATTTTAAACAGTTTGAGTCCAAATCGAGAATATGTATTATATTGAGAGAAATAGTTTGTGTCACTATCGAGAAAGCAGTCAAATTCGGGGTTTGAGATTAGCCAAGTGTAATAATCATTTATTATATTAGAGTTTATGTCTATTTTAGTGAATTTTTGTTTATAATGATACCTAAACTAGATATTTTGAATTAATTAAGTTATTAAAGGTAAGTCTGTCATGTGTCCAGTAGCCAATTGTGAAGCGAACACTTAAATTTTTTAAAACTTTTTATCGATTTTATGTTATCAGGTAACATGTTGTACAGTCGAGGTGAAAAATAATTACACGATCTTTGTCCGTGTGTTTTAAGGGTAGATGTTAAATATGCAGCCTTATTTCGAGTATTATATGAGTGATCACTATTAATAATTTTAATATTGCCCTTTTTTATGCTTTTAATTATATTTAAACAATATATCTGACGAACATCAAGAAGTTTACTCAAATAGCAAATCTGTTGAATAGGTTTTGGGTTTCCGATAGATAATCTTGATAAGCCACTTTTGAATTGAATTCAAATTTTCAAGATGGTTTTCTGACACTCCGCCCCAACCTATTATGCCATAAGAAAGGTGAGTTTGAACCAAGGACATATGCAATATTTTTAATTGGCCCGTATCAAGAAAGTCCGCTAAGTAAGCAAATTTTCCCAGCAGTCCCCTTAATTTATTAACAACATTTTTGATTTGCAAATACTACTATCAATTTCTATCCCAAGATATTTTATGGAAGAGGTTTGAGGTATATCTGTATTGTCAACTTTTAAAGATCCTAAATTTGGGAGATAATTTTTATACGATGTAAATGGTATGTATTTTGTTTTTTCCAAATTTAAGCTTAACTTGTTCTGTTGGTACCATAATTTTAATGCTGTGATGTCATCAATTACCATGTTTTTTTAGGGACTGCCAGGTATTTGCCCGACAGAACAATACGGTGTCATCTGCAAAACTGATTATAGTACTTTTTGTTTTTAATTAAAGCATATCATTTATATATAGTATGAATAGAATGGGGCCAAGAACAGTACCTTGCGGTACTCCATATTCTACAGTTCTTTC
Source organism: Kuschelorhynchus macadamiae (assembly GCA_030620095.1). Taxonomy (NCBI): domain Eukaryota; kingdom Metazoa; phylum Arthropoda; class Insecta; order Coleoptera; family Curculionidae; genus Kuschelorhynchus; species Kuschelorhynchus macadamiae. The sequence continues at coordinate 787,601 of JAUTXW010005465.1, read as the reverse complement.
ATTACTTTGTATTCCATTTATGTCCACATATTCTTTTCTTTCGGCCAAGTAACTTTTAATCAAATTAAAAACTTTTCCCTTCAGTCCATACTGTTGCAATTTTTTAAGTAACCTTTGATGACATACAGTATAGAACGCCTTTGAAAGGTCTACGAATATACACATACAAGGGTCAGTTGAGTCAAGGGCGTCATAGATGTTAGATGTTAGGATATGTATGGCATCTTTTGTTGATTTTCCCTCTCTAAAACCATACTGGATTTCAGAAAGTATTTTATGCTTATTTAAAAATTTAACCATCCTAAATTTAATAGCCCTTTCAAATATTTTTGAAAAAACAGAAAGTACAGAAATCGGCCTATAATTAATAATCCTGTCTAATTTAAATGAAAGAAATGGTCATCTTATAGAGAACGCAGTTGAGTACTGATAATCAAGGGGGAAATATTCATTCTGATTAAATAGTTTTGTGTTATTTGGTTCATCTGAGTATTTTGCAGTAAAATATATTGTTAATAAATTGTTGTTTATATTCAATTTTTACTTCGCTGTTTTATTATAATGCCTAGGTATGCAGTAAATTGACATTTGACAGAACATTTGTTTATATTGTTTATTTCCATAGCCAACTGCTCAAAAGGATGATATTCTATAGCCTGTAATTTTACAGTCCATAATGAAAATTGATTTTTAAACTTAAATAACTCGAAAACGGCTAAACCAAATGTCAACTTGTATTAAATATTTGGAATCAGAAAAAAAAGATCTTTCATTTTAGGTAAAAATTTACAGGGCATTCCATTAAAAAAATTGTACTTTTTGTCGTTCCTCGTATATATGAAAACTTACTGGGAATTACAATGCAGATTTATAACGTAAAAAAAATCCTCTGTATGTCAGTATTTTTATATTTTTTGTACGACAAAAAATAAAGTTACGGGGGGTGCCAATTTATACGAAGTCACCCTGTACATACGCCCCTGCCAACTCTCGAACTGATTAACATTGAATTTAGTTCTTCTGCTCTAATTGAAAGAGTACTTTGAATATAGTTAGTTATCCAAAAACGTACCAAATTTGGTAACATTTTTTTAGAATGTGTAAATATCAAGACTATAAACTTAAACAAAATTGTGTCCTTTGTTCTATCGATTCCATTTAGCAATGCTTTTTGTGAAATAATATTTAGCCTTATGAATAATTTGTGGATAAAAGAGAGAAATCGAATGTCTTTGGACAGTGTGAAAAATTTAAAAGTAGCAAAGTCCAACGATAAATATAAGTAGTCTTAGTTAATCTTAGTTTACCCCTGTTAAGATGTTATGATTTATTTACCTTCGTTTATGTTTTTTTAATTATTTACCTTCGTTTAAGTTTTTGCTGCTTAGGTCAATAAAACAAATTTTTACTATGATTTGTTTTGATTTTGTTTTCACATACTATTCCCGTAAGCGTGGATTCGGGAGGGGTATAACAAAAACTGATATATCTTTTTTGGAGTCGCCGTTTTTTTTATATTTTTTTCTTCCTTGTTATCCATCTCGGAATTTAGCCATCCCAATCCCGCAACCCTAGTTTCAGGTACCCTATTTTTATCTGATTTTTACCCACAACCTGATTGATATATTTTCCATTGCGATATGCATAAAACAACTAGCGATCCTTTCCTACTGCTGAAAGAAGGACTATGTATATTCGGTAAAATTTAATACATTCTTCAGTAACTGCAAATCTCCTGTTTACATCATTCTTTTTTTGCTTAAGTTTCACAATTAATAACGTTCCCGAATCTTCAATATCATCTAATGTTACCTGGCTGTTTTCCCAAATTCGACAAGCTCCTGCAATCCCAAATACAGCAACAACCTTGGCTATGATATAAACTTCATCGGGAGCAATATTTAAAAAGTCACTAATTTTTTTACTTGTAATGATCGCAGCTGTCTTGGGCGTGTAACCTTTCCCATTTTCTATCAGAAAGGCAATTAGTTTGAAATATTTTGAAATGTCTAAATTATTATTGGATTGTAGCATACTTTTAATCATTGAATAATTAGTTTAGACAGAATAGTTTTTTAAGAACTCCAAAAAAAATGTAAGTCTTAAAAAACATACTATGAGCATCAATTGGGAACCACCCGTATTATTAAAAAAAAAAAATCCTGAAGAACGGAAACTCTAGAGAGAACCAAGTACGAGACCAATTTTGTACATTAAGTTTCCTATCTATATTACAGCAAACTAACTTGCTGAAAATGACAACTGACATCTCAAGCGCTATATGTAGCTTACCCAAAATCTCGAAAATGTATTTTCGTGAAGCTAATAATATACTTACGTAATATATTTTATAATTTAAAAGTCCAACAATAATAGCTGACAGAAACAAGTGAACAGCTGTAGCTTTACCGATATATTTTTCATGTAGAGTCTCTAACCTAAAAACAAAAGCTCAATCATCCATAAAAAAATAATATTTGGGTGTAATATTGATGTAATTAAATCGATCAGAACGTTAGGTCCGATGTTATTCAACTTTTACGAATGCATTTTAATTTAACAGGTATAAACCATTCACATATTAAACGCGTCTTGCATGGCTATGAAAAAACGACAGATTCAATTCGTCATTTCATCTTTTAAAGTTTGTATTTTGATACTTGGAGGTTAAGCTGGTTCTTAGGTTATCTAATTATTTATTTCGTAGATGGTGGACTGTAATCGGGTACTCGTGACCCGATGCGATTTTATTTCGACGAGACATATCGGGGAGAAGGAACAGCGCGCGGAGGGGGTGACTAGAATTATCCTTCAAGGTTGGGGGAAGAAATTTACATGTGGGGAACGTCAGCCAGACGGGCCCTATAGTTTATTGAGGAGTTCAAATCTCACCTGGGAGGTTATGTGATGGCAGACAGTGTGAGTTTACCCCATACTGATAGAATTATATTTGTTTCTCTACCAAAGATCTTTCCGAAATTTGTTCACAAATCGAATGTACTCCAATTAGGTATAGAAATCGTTATATCTTTGAATATCATACAAAAAAAGTGGATGATTTATCATATCAAATGCCTTGGAGAAGTCTAAAAGTATCAACTCCGAGACACAACCGACATTGAGGTCTCCAACAATGGTATTTAGTACATTAAACAGGGCTGCAGCAGTGCTATGGTTCTTTCTGAAACCTGGCTGATTTAAAGAGATGACATGGTGCAATTGAATTGGAATTTCATTTGAACTGTTTTGTCTAACATTCAATTCCCTCAATGCAGTTCAAAGCCTCCTACCGGTACACTCCTGTGTCATTCCGTCAATATGGGCCTTTTTCCCTTACGAATACAACTAAGGGTAAGATTTCTTAGACGCTTATAGTTGTCCCAGTCGAACCTCGATCCTGTTCTCCTGAACTCGGAGTGTGCCATGTCACGATTCTTCGTTAATTGCTTGATGCCATCATTGAACCACGGCGCCTTCGGTCTAGTAAGTCTTACTGTCTTTAATGGTTCAAGCTGATTAAGAAGGTTAATTATCACGTTGTTAAATATCTCAATTTTATTGTCTATATCCTCCTCATAAATTATACTTAGGCAGGGCAGGGTTATAAGGTCAAGATAAAACTGAGGATAACTGAAATTTTTGAAATCTCTAAATGTAATAATTTTTGGTTTGAACTTGTTTTTAACGCAATTCACAAAAAGCCAATTTATGATCAGAAATCAAATGAGCATTAATAACCCCAGACGATAGCACCAGACTAGACTTGGATACAAAAATTGAATCGATCAGGGTGGAAGATGATCTGGAAATCGTCGATAGTTCACTTATAACCTGGGTAAAACCATATGCGTCGAACAATTCCGAAACAGGATTCTCGTTACGCAAAAGATTGGCATTAATGTCGCCCACGCACAAGACATGATCAACAGACGGAATTACCAGCGATAAAACGTTGTCATATCTGTCCAACGACTGACGTACATTAGTTGGTGGCCTGTAAAATACCGCTATTACTAACGTGAGGTTACAGATCTTAACCCTTATCTAAAGCTGCTCAATTGCTGACATACAAAGCAACCCCACCTCCATTCCTTGTTTGCACCATCCTTACAGTACAATTTATAACCCTCAATGTTAAAGGCAGTACTGGCATCCGATAGCCAGTTCTCTGACACACCCACAACGTCAAGCTCATTGACTCTAACTAAATCTATAAGTTCACCAAACCCCGCAGAGTAAGGCCTTACATTAATATAGCTAATTTTAAAATTGTGATTCCTCATTATACTATGGTACTATTTGAAGCGTAAAAGCGTGAAGCCAGACTTTGAAGATGCTGCAGAAGTGAGATGTTTGGCTGTAACGTTTACCCTTTCCGCTGAAGGCACCGTTCTTAAATCCCTCAACGTGGTCTACACAGGCTAATATTCCACCTCCACTGCACCAGCAGAAGCGGTTTCGAAACTGTTTTCAACATCACGTTCTTGGTCCTTGCGGCTGGAAGGAGAACTAGGCGCACTAGTGGAGAGACGTGAAATTACGTTCACATAATTCGCGAAGTTAAAAGTGCCTTTAACACATGCATAAAAGGCAAAGTTTTTCAAAAATATTAACCAAAACTTTCCCCCTCAACTTTTGGTAATGAAATCGTCTTCACGTCTAAAGTGAAAGCTGAGCTTTAGATGCCACAAGTTTTACGTTAATCCCTCCTCTTCACTCCCCCCTTCCATCAGTAACAGCTTTACCATACAATATATACGAGATTACTTTCAGGCTTAAAAAGGTATGACGTATTCACAAAATACATAATACCAAAAAAGTTCTCTGGTCTTTATAGTATTCCGACCATAATTCTAAAAAACTGTATTTCTGAATTGGCCTCAGTTCTCACCAGATTATTCCAAAGGTCATATTACAAGGGCATTTTTCTTAAAAGCCTGAAATCTACTCATGTACAGTCTCTAACTACAGACCTATATCCCTCCTCCCAATTATGAGTAAGGCAATGGAGAAGTATTTCAATAACGCTCCTTTAAATTAACTTGAAAGATAAAAACTTATACATGACAGGCAATACGACTTCAGCTACCAAAGATCCAAAGCAGATCTTCTTACCTCCAAAACCCACAACTGGAATAAGTCCATCGAATTCCACGAAGAAGCCCAAATTATTGCCTTTGACAATTCCAAAGCATTTGATCAAGTACTTCTTGACAAATTTCCTGCCTATCATACTAGGATGTAATGTTGCCAATTATAAGAAAATTTAAGATAAATGGTTGTTTTCAATTATCAAATAAATTAAGTTTGAAGAATACTATCGTCGACTTAATTTTATTGTATATAGTAGTATTGTCGATAGAAAAAAGCAAATCATTGAGGTACGGGCAGATAAGAGTAGGCGTTACACTGAACTATGTGGAAGGCCTGCGCTGATCTTGTAAAAGTTAGATAAATGACTAGCAACCACTACGGAAATTTCTGTTGTAAAGAAAACGGCAATCTAAGTACACATGAAAGCTTTGAGGAAAGGCCATAAGCAGGAAGTTTGTTAAAAAAATGATTCATGCTTTTTTCAGTTGTGAAGATTTACTTTGGGCTTTTGCTAGCCGAAGCCATATTGTTTGCCATGGAAACAAAATTAATTACGATTAAGAAAAGAAGATACGGATTTCACTTACCTAACAATATACTTGTGATATCTAATAGATAACATAATCAAATGTCTTCTTTCGTCAAAGGTTTCGCTTGTAGTTACAGATGCTACAATCTGTCTAATGTGTTGTAATCTAATCTGGATATTTTCCATAATAGCTACATCGAGGAAGGTAACGGTGATCATCGGTATGCACATCATATATACAACGATAATCAGTTGTGCCACTGTAATAAACACCTCGACAGTTTGACTGATTGCAAAGGGCAAAAATATGGGCATTGGTAATCCTACAATTATGATAGTTAGGTACTTGCCCAATTGATTTTGCAGACGCGTCTGCAATTTGGATAAAATATGAGAAGCTTGTTTTTTGATACCAAATCAACCATCAAAAGAAATCATGGCAACCTCGATTCGGTTTTCAGCTACAGGGCATTTTTGAAAATTTGTTAAGTTTGGGAGGTTCTTGTATCTTATACGTTATTCGATATTGAGAAAAATTTTTCAAGTATAAGTTTTAAAGAATTTAGCGTAGAATCCAGTGGAGTATTTATTTTTTTTCTAAGCACTATATAGTTTTTCTTATTTTAATTTAGAATTAAATTTCCTTTTCAGTGATACTACACACTTCATATGTAAAATTATTTAAAAAATATAGATCATCACTTTTTTTAAAAATTTGTTTGAAATTACTGACACAAAATAACTAACCCATCTATATAGATAGCTCTAGTCACTGTTTATTAAATATCAAATTGCCAACATAATTAATTTAAAAAAATATATAAAAAACTATAAAAGAACTAAATCTAATCCTTACATTATTTAATACTTTTAAACATTTTCTAAAACGTCGTTCAATACGCTTAATGGCATTATATATGTGCAGATGTGAAACTTTTCTTAAACTATTTCTAAATCGTATTTTTAGTTCACTGATATTAGTTCTTATATACTTCATTTTAAGAAAATCCTAAAAGAAGAAATCAAGGGGGGTCAAGTCAGGTGATCGAGGTGGCCACCTGACTGGATCATTAGAATAATGCGACACACGATAAATGGTCATGACTAATTAATACCTTTATACTTTTTGTCCGGTCCAGGTTGGTAGTAGAAAGATTGAAACAATATTTATACAGTGTGTCCCAGATTCGCTTATCTATATTTAATATTAAAAATAAAATACGCTCCTATTATACCTACAGCAAAGGTTAAACGGGGAAAGTTTTAGAGGAAACTTATTGCATTCGATATCCGGATTCAGATCTACGATCGATCAATTGTTTTTGGAAATATCGGGGAAAAACCGAAAATGGCGGATTTCGTTTTTGGCCAGTATATCCAGAACGGTAAATTTGCTGCCAAAATGTGACATTATTGGGACACATTTTTAAGACAAATAAGATTGTTGTTAATTGTTTTTTGTTAACCCGCAACCCGCCTCAACTTGCATTTTTCTTATGACCGCCATATTGGATTTTTCGATTTTTGGAAAGAGCCTAAAATTTCCAGTCTAGTGATATCTCACAAGTGCATTAAAGATTTTGGTGTCATCAAAATATCACACTTCGTAAATTAGGTTTCAGTGTTTTTAAAGCAGGTATCATCGAAATATTACACTTCGTAAAGTTAGGTTTCAGTTTTTTCTAAGGAGGCCATGATTTAAAGTGATGTTAGCTCTCAATGCTTTTCTAAGGAGGCCATGATTTATCTGTAACAAAGTTGGATTTTGACTTTGATGTTAAGTTAAATAGTTGAAAGTATCAAAGCTGTGTTTTAATAAGTAGTAGGTACGCTTTTATCCCAATAAAATCATAAATCTGACTCATAAATTGTCAAAACCTATAGAAAATGGCCGGCATTCCGTATTCAAATGAAGAAAAGGTTGACATGTTAGCTCTGTACTTTCAATCATACAGAAACGCCGACGTTACCTCAGCAAGGTATTTGGAGATGTACCCCGAACGGCGTTAGCCTCATAAAACCCAATTCAGGAAAATCGTAGTTAATTTAATTAACCATGCTGCCTTCGAACAACCTAGAAGCAGAAACAATAATAACAATGAAAATCGAGACAGTAAACATTTTACAAGCTATCAACGAAAACCCTAGTGCATCGGTATGAACTGTAGAACAGGAACCTAATGTGACGAAATCAACAGTATTTAAAAAAGTTTTAAAAAAGAATAAGTACCATCCATACAAACCCATAATAGTTCAAGGACTTAAGGAAACTGATTTTCCGAGACGACTACAGTTCTGTGAGTGGTATACTAGGAGATGTAATGAAAATCCTGATTTTGTAAATCATGTCTTGTGGTCCAATGGGAGCAGGTTCACGAATTGTGGAGTCTTTAATAGGCACAACCGTCATCATTGGGCTGTGCAAAATCCTCACGAAGTGGCAGAGAAACGTCTAGAGATCAGATTTGGAAGTAACGTTTGGTGTGGGATCATTGGTAAGTTAATCTAACCAATCTTTTTTTAAATAGGCACCAAATGATCAATCATTTTGTATTGCAGTTTCGAAGAACCTATAAAAATAGAATAGGGTTCTATAAATTTATTAACACTTTATCTAAATTTTCTGCAGATTTAACTAATTCTCTAAAATTATTTTGATTGTTTGAATTTAATGATTTATTATTACCCGGGAAGCCTAGTTCTTGCGTTATGAAAAAAATACCATATTAATCAAATGTCGAATTATTTTTCGATCTTCATTATAATTTATAGAAAGGCGTTCAGCTGTATTTCCGAATAATTTAAATTTTAAAGCGCAAGGGGTTTGTTCTTTTGATATTTTATGTTTTATTAAGGCACGATGTACTTCTTTAAGATTATTATATCACTGAAATAAATTGATTTAGTATTTCCGAAATTAATATGCAATACCAACAAAATAATTTATTACGGCTATTACTTCCCGCTAACCAAATATGTTTTTCTTTTTCATAATAAAGCTGAATAGGTTTCAACTGTATACAAGCTCATTCATTACTGGATGTTTCGATACTTATTTTTGGAAAAAAATATCTACTTTTTAATAAAGATAATTTTCCCTTTATAATTTATAGTTTCTAGTACCACCCGGCCGACCCTGCCGCCCTTGACTGTTGGGCACTTATTTATAAATTATTAATCATTTCAGGAAATCGACTTATTGGACCATTTTTGTTTGACTGCAATCTAAAGGGACATAGGTACCTAGAGCTTTTGCGAAACCAGGTTGTACCAGCCTTACGAACTATTCTAACGGAAGATGAATTAAGAAGAACTTGGTTTCAACAAGACGGATGTCCGGCTCACAATACCATTCAAGTCAGGAACTTCTTAAGAGAGTAGTTTGACGAAAGAATAATTTCTTTAAATAGTCCAATATCTTGGCCTCCTAGATCCCCTGACCTGTCGCCCTTGGATTTCTACCTCTGGGGTCACACGAATAATGAAATCTATGAATTTGATCCCCCCGTGACCATAGAAATCCTGAGACAAAGAGTTCTGGACACATTTAGATATATTAACCGAAATATACTTACCAGGATTGTACGAAAAGCAGTCACCAATTGTCAAAAATGTCTCGATGCAAATGGACGTCATTTTGCAGATTTGTAAATTAATGTTACCCACTACCAAAGTAGTTAAAGCTCATTTAGATTTTTTAAGTCGTTATTTACGTGCATGTTGTATTGAAAATTCAATGCGTTCAATATATTACTTACTTATTAATGTAATCTTGTGACAAATAAATCATGGCCTCCTTTAAAAACATTGAAACCTAATTTACGAAGTGTGATATTTTGATGACACTAAAATCTTTAATGCACTTGTGAGATATCACTGTACACTTGGAGTACATTCCAAAACTGAATTATATGGAGCAGCGATCTCTTAATATTTTTATTTTTCCTATTTTTAATGAATGTTTCGAGGAATGTTCCTTCACATATTTTGAGTATTTATAATACATAAATATTACTAATAAAATATGAGAATGGGTATTATTTGTAATAATTTAATTTTTCAAATTAGGTTTTTTTACATTTTTAGAAAAAGAAAAATGTTGCCCCTTATTTATACTGTTACAGCGTAAAAATCGTTTTTGAGTAGTTTATCGATAGAACCGTCTTACCGCTTCATACTGCAGATAAAATGTTTAAAATTTTTTATTGCTACCCTGTATCCTTTCGTAAAGAAAGGAATAAAATAAAATTTCTGTGCCATTTTTTCTAAATCAAATTCTCGAGGGACATTCGATTGCCCTAGACTATTTTTTGTATATTTCAAACCCATGCGTTTCAAGTTGTTCGTTTTCAAGTTATTTTTGGCCGAAATTTTGCTTACACATACACACATTTTCTATTCAAATAACGGTAATTTAAGTATTTAAACAAAATAATTTTTTATTTGGAGATTCGAAAGAGATTAAAACTACCCATTTAATGTGATTGACCGAATTAATTAGAGCTGTTGTTTGATTAGATACATCTAAGAATGAAATATATAAATATATGAAAATTTTACCTTGATATACTCGTAAAACAATTCATTTGCAGCACGTCCATACTAATAACACCTCACAGAAAAAGAGTGTTACTCTAAAAATAAATAACACCACTGAACATCGCTAATGCGATAGTTCAAATGATTTAATATTAAAAATAAAATACCGACCTGTACTGAGAAACGCTTGCAAACCAGACCTTAATTACTTTATTGGGGGTAAAATAACACCTGATCGTTATGAGCCTGGCTACTTCATGACCATTTATCTTGTGTCAGACTAACCACTTATCAGGCAAATGCCTGTCTAAAAAACTGCAACTCTTCGGGCGACGCTATCTTACGGTTTATCTTGTACCAAATTTGAATGAAATATCTCTTGAATGTAAAAGGCAAAACAATAAAATTAAAAAATATTTAAAATTTTAACGCCCTGTATCTTAAAAATGAAACTGGATAGACTACATAGGAAATATTAATAATAACATTTTTTTCCACGTGTAGATAGCATTATGAGGGATACAGTATAAATTCCAGAAAATCAAGACTTGGCAACATTGCGGATATTCACCAGCATATCCCTCGAACTTTCAAATGTAAGAGTATCAAATTAATTAAAATTGGTTAGACGATGTCTGACCTATTTAACGTTTTGATAGTTACCACAAATCTTAGCATTCACTTGGTTCAGCCGGACACAGGATAGGGACAAATAGTAGCAAGCATATCCGTATAACATGCCTCCAATAAAGCAGTAGCCATATACACCATACACCATTTTTTTCTGCCGGTCAATTAAGTTTTTAAGTCCTGGTGGTTCTCCAAATTCTCTAAAGCTTTTTAATTCTTTAACCAGCGATATTATCTCGTTTTGATTCCACGTAGTTATAAAAAAAATGTAACAAGCGAACATGCTAATGCTAATGAGAATCAGATCGTTTGTTACATCGTCTTTGATACCCACTGTAAAGAAACAATATAAAACACTGAATAAGGTGTGTGAAATAATATAGTGTATAACAATCTTTACAAGTAAAATATTATAAGCAAACATCTTTACCGATTGTAATAAAAAGTCCGTTTCAAATTTATTCGTTGATTTCTTGGCTGTAGTAAAATTTTGTATCCGTAAAACCCTGTAGATATTGGCTACTTGAATACAGGTGAGTGTTTATCAAACTGTGCATTTAGTAAAATATTTGTTATTTTTTCTAAGTTGACAATAGTTGACATAGACAAATGAAGGTAATAATGAATTTGAAAGTGGCATGTCAAAAAAATATACCTTGATGCCAAGGAAATTGTAAAAAAAACATTTATTTGCCCTTTTAAAGAAAGGGTATAATCAAATTGAAAGTTTGGGGGAAACGTGCTTTTTAACTAAAGTTCCTTTATCGACGGTACAAGATTTCGTGACCAAAACCATTACACCAAGGAAACAACTGCCTGACAATGGCAAAGTTACCAGTATTGAAGCAGCGGATAAAGAGTTAATTCGAAGAAACCTATATAACATGTATAATAAACAAATGATTTGTACAATAGATTACACAGGGTAACAAAATGAAAACAAAAATTTGGTGCCGGAAATCTAACATCTGATTTTAGATGTTTTTAATGTGCTGATTCCAACAATGCCACCAGATTTTTTCTATCAGCCCTAGTTTTTGAGATACAGGTTACAGGTTAATTGATATTTTTTTTCTGATAAAGGACAACAAATAAAGAGATAAATATGTAGGTAATCGTCAAAATAGAAATTTCCTAGACTCTAATTAACCAAATGGATACCTGGAATTGTTCCTGACCTAATGTTCCTATACTAGGAAGTACTCAATACACTGCTCTTAATTACTTTTATACCTGTAATTGCCTATGACCCGATCCTTCTATACCTGCTTGGCTGTACCCGATTTAGTATATTACTGAGTTTTCCCATGTAAAGTTGTGTCATAATTTTGTGTAAATTTTGGTCGTTTTGTAGTATCAAGGCACTAAACTGAAACAATGGCATCCACAAGCAGACGTACCTGTGTAAATCATCCCGATATTTTTTGTTGTGTGTGGTGAATACACTTTGAAAGAGAGCAGAAAAACGATTTCTGACTTTGTGAAAAGAGCTTATCTTGCCTATTTTGGCGTTCATTTAGGAGATCAAGATAAATCTTGGGCCCCACATTTCATATGAAGGGTACAGGCTAAAAAGGGGGAATGTCAATTTTTGGTCATTTTAAGCTGTTCAGTTCATTCGGTTTCAAACAGAGAGATCTATCACGTAGTAACATCACACAGGCGAAAAAGGGGAATAGTCACCAGTTATCGACAATTTAAATTATGCTGTACTGGCTAAAAAGGAGGATAGTCCGTGCGGCACATGCTAAGAAGGGGGAATGTCACAAATGCGCGTTATTCTAACTGGACGCACTCGTCACTTTAGTGGTTGTAGTTGATTTGTTTTGATTGTGTTTCACAGTTGTGTTGTTTATTTTTATATTAGAAATTTGTAAAACATTGAAGTGCTAATTATTAGTAAAATGAACCCAAGTGTTAGTGCCAGTGAAGACTTTGTTGTTACCCAAGTTCAGGGGAAAAAGAGAAAACGTTACGGGAGATTAACCGATGTTTCTAAGAAGCTTAACTTGCAAAGCCACGAGACAGGGAGCGATTGCCACTGTAAGCGTCTCAAATGTTTTGATAAAGTACCGGGTGACGCAAGAAAAAAAATTGTAAATGAGTTTAATTTATTAAAATCTGTGGACGAGCAAAACATCTATTTGTGCGGACTTATTAGTGTCTGTCCTGTCCAAAACCGGCGTCCACGTAACGCAGAAGAAGTAGCAATATTACATGACAGTTCATTTACTTATCGTGTAGAATTTTTGTAGATGGTGAAATAAAAGAAGTACCTGTTTGTTACAAGGCATTTCTTTCCTTACATGGTATAACCAAAAAAAAACTTAAAATTCTCCAGAAATCTTTAAAAATGACTGGCAAGGCCCCAAGTGACACACGAGGAAAACACTTTAACAGGCCTCTCAAGTTGAAACCGGAAGCTAAAGATCTGGTAGTCAATCATATCAAGTCTTTTAAAGGTCGTCAAAGCCACTACAGCCTAAAGGATTCGTCAAACACCTACCTGCCCGAAGAGTTAAATATCAAAAAAATGTACAATATGTATAAAAACATCACTGAAGAACAATATTGTGTGTCATATGAAACTTATAGATCCATCTTCTCACAAGAATTCAACATATCATTTGGATACCCAAGCAACTAGATAACAAAATCAGTACACTCCAGCAGCAAAACCTGCTGCACAAACATAAAGCTGAAGTATTTTTTTCAAGAAAAAAGGCTGCAAAATTATCTAGTCGAACAAATGAGAATAAAGAGGCTATATGTATGGATTTTGCTAAAAATCTCCCAGTGCCCAACATCAGCACAAATGATATTTATTATAAGAGGCAATTGCCTATATTCTCTTTCAATATTCATGTTTTGTCGACTAGCCAAAGTATTTTTTACACTTATCCTGAAACAAATGGACAAAAAGGCTCTGACGAAGTATGTTCGATGTTGCACCATTTCGTCTACGACTTTTTGCCCAACAGTGTTCGAGTCCTTTACATATTTTGCGACTCATGTGGGGGTCAGAATAAAAACTATACAGTCATCCGTTACCTCCATCATTTAGTACATGTACAGAAAAGGTTTGATGAAATTAAGATCAGCTTTCCGATTAGAGGACATTCCTTTATGGAATGCGACAAGGATTTTGGTCTTATAAAGCAAAAGGCGCGTGTGGAACTTCCATATGAATGGGCTGAAGTTTTTAGAGCTGCAAGAGTAAAACCAAGTCCTTTTGATGTTGTGGAGATCACTTTTGATTTTTTTAAATGCTGGAGTACGCATTTTTCTCCAATATACAAACGTAAGTGTCCAATGAAGGTACGACCCATACGTGAACTGAAAGTCGTTAGAGATCATCCCAGGCTTGTTTACCATCGCTCCACTTGGAATGGCATGTGGGAAACCGCTGTTATGATTGAGCCAAAGACCAGCCATATCAATGAATTGCCAAACAATGAATTCCGATTACCAGGCCAATTATATAAAGGTAACTATACACAAAATATTATTTTCCGATGTTAAGGATGTTTATCTATTTGTAGGATTGCTTCCAATAACACTGGCCAAATTCACTGACCTACAATGCTTGATGAAATTCTGTCTCAATCCAACTGCTAGAAAATATTTTTCTACATTAGCACATACTGAAAATGTCAAAGACAAAACTACCTTTCCAAAATCTCGGCGTACAACAGGCCCAAAAAAAGTGCTTAAACATATTCTGTATTTTTAAAAATTAATAAAAGAAATGTGAAATCTAATAGGGTCAAATTAATTAATCTTTGATATTTTGCTTCGAAAATGGGTTTTGTAGGTAAATAATCGGAAATACTACAAATTTGCATTGAAAATATTTGACATTCCCCCTTCTTCTTCGTTACAATGTGTAGTCTCCTAATATTTTTTGCATTATTATAAAAAATATGTAAATAATTTCATTAATAATTTCTTATTACAAATTTAAATACATATTTCTATTTCTATCCGTCAAGAAATTCAGTGCAAAGTAATAAAATAAAAACTAATAGGGTTTTTAACTTAAAAATTGATTTCTTGAAAAATAACGATTTTTGACATTCCCCCTTCTTTGCCTGCACCCTTCATATGTAAAACATGTGTTGAACATTTGCGACAGTGGACAATTGGAAAGAGGAAGTGCCTTAAGTTTGGTGTACCAATGGTTTGAAGAGAACCGCGAAACCATCATGACAACTGCTATTTTTGTCTCTTTAATATTAAAGGCATAAATAGAAACAGTAGACACAAATGGACATATCCTGATCTAGATTCTGCAAGAAGGCCTGTAGCGCATTCGGAAGAAATATCCGTTCCATCATTCAGCAGTCTACCCGAACTGACAGAAGAATGATACAGAAACATCAACGTCTGACGAAATTCAAAGAATTCGATCAAAAAACGACAGCGAATTTGAAGCAGATTTAGCAACTCCGCAGTGTTTCAATCAAGAAGAACTAATCGATCTTATAAGAGACCTGAATCTCTCAAAGGAATCTGCTGAATTTCTTGCATCCAGATTAAAAGAAAAAAATTTACTTTGTCCAGGTACTAATATTATATTTTATCTTAAAAGAGATAAGGATCTGCTGCCTTTTTTCGCTCAGGAAAATGATTTAGTATTCTGTAACAATATAAAAGGGCTCTTAGAAAAAATGGGTTTGCCTGAATACACTCCTGATGATTGGCGCCTTTTTATTGACAGTTCAAAACGTAGTTTAAAATGTGTTCTTTTACATAACGGTAACAAATATGGCTCAATTCCTATTGGTCATTCTACTACCATGAAGGAAGAATATGAAACAATTGCATTCGTTTTAAGAAAAATGAAATACGAAAAACATCAGTGGGCAATTTGTGTTGATTTAAAAATGGTTAACTTGCTCCTTGGACAGCAGAGTGGTTATACAAAATATCCTTGTTTTTTGTGCCTTTGGGACAGCAGAGCTAAAAATGAGCACTGGGTTAACAAAAATTGGCCTTCAAGAGATGACATGATTCAAGGAAAACAAATCAACGAACCTTTGGTTTCAAGAGAAAAAATCTGACTTCCGCCCTTCCATATCAAACTAGGCCTAATGAAGCAATCTGTGAAGGCTTTAAATCGAGATGGAAATTGTTTTGGGTATTTGTCACGTAAATTTCCTGGCATTAGCACGGAACAACTAAAAGCTGGTATATTTGATAGTCCTCAAATAAGGCAACTTGTTAAAGATCCACAATTCATTTGTTCAAGTAGTACAAAATTTTCTTGGCAATCATAAAGCAGATAATTACGTAGAATTAGTGGAAACTATGCTATTCTCGGCTGTAACATGAGTATAAAAGTTCACTACCTCCACAGCCACCTAGATCGTTTTCCAGAAAACTTAGGTGATTGTAGTGAAGAACAGGGGGAAAGATTCCATCAGGATATTAAAACTATGGAAGATCGTTATCAAGGACGGTGGGATAGCCACATGATGGCGGACTACTGCTGGAGCCTTCAGCGAGACTGCCCTAGTAAACTCCATTCTAGAAAGTCGTATAAAAGAAAATTTGTATGTGATCAATAACTAATGTAATTATGTAAATTACGTTTTTGCAATAAATACTTAAATCCATGTGTCTTTGTTTTTTTAATTGGCAATAGTAATATTATATATTATAACAGTTATAACGTAAAATATATACACAATTTTTTTTTTAACTAGATCTGATAGACAAAATCTGAGAACTTTTTTACATTCTGCATCCAAAAATTACCCAGAAACAGTTAAAAAATCTCAGGCACTAAAATGTTTGTTGGCCTGTGTTATCTACAAAGACACTTACAGTAGACGAATTTAACATTCATGTAACAGAACAAGCCACTGGAGAATTGTTAAAGCAATGGGTTTTAAAATTACCCGTGCTTCGGGATGATTTAAATTCCTACAGCAATATAGGGCAGCAAATCGTCCAATCATATATCTCGACGAAAACATGGTTTGATACCCACGCCACTCCCAAAAAAGGATGGAACGATTCGACATGTAAGTGCCAAACCAAAGCACCTCCAAATAAGGATTACAATTGTGGGTTCCAAAAATGGTGTTATTCCAAACTCTTTGTTACTATCTTAAAGCATAGCCAAAACATCTTTGATTTATTATCAAGATACAGATTCAAAATTATATGAAGATTGGTTTCAAAATAACCTTCTTCCAAATATTCCAAAAAAATAACGTAAATGTGATAGACAACGCTAGCTACCATAGTCGCCAAATCAATAAATTTTCAAATTCAAATAATACAAAAGAGAACCTATGATGAAAAATGATGATATTTGTGACATTTTTACCAGTGCCTCACACAGTCGAACAGTTCTGCGTCTTCCTCCGTACTATTGAATTTTTAATCCGATCGAAAATATCCGACATAAATTAAAAGCCATGGTTAGAAGATAAAACATTTCTCTCACACAGTGCCGGAACTAGGAATTTTGCGCCCGCGGCCTGTGTTAGGGCGGCGCCCCTATTATATACATTTTATAACCAGATGAAAACAGCAAATAACTTTTTGAAATAATTTTTTTGTTTTTACAGGTACTCAGGTACAAAAGGGCTAAATTTGGCATTAAAATAAAATATAACATGAAATACAAAAAAAAAACAACTCTGATGTTACGAGATAATATTACACCAACTAAAATACAAAATAACAAAATAAGCGAATAACTAGGTAAAATAACAAAAAAAAAAAACAGAAATTAAAGCTAAACTTTGGGTATAAAAAAACAAACTAAATTTGAACTTTTCTCGCTTTTGAAGCCGCAAACGCATCAATGACTTCATTAAAATCAATAGAAAAAGATAATTTTCTTTCTATGCTCAAAATGGCCATATTAGTGAGCCTGTCCTGCCCAATCGATGATCTTAAATAATTTTTTATTAGTTTCAATTTACTAAATGATCTTTTACATGAAGATGTTGTGACTGGCAAGGTAAGAAACACTCTAAGAGCGATATCAATATTTGGATATACAGATTCCCACTCGTTTTTTCTAATAAAATTTAAAATTTCTAAATGGCTTAAAGATTGTAAGTCTTCAATATGAGAAGATGCTTGAAACCTAAAACTATCAATTTCATTAACAAATTCAAATGCATCTAAATCTTGGTCATATTTTAGAGCCAAATCAGCAGCATGTCGTTTCATGTCATCTGCAGAAAACATCTTAAGTGATTTACCAGTTAAAAAATTAAAATCATCTGCAACGCTCTGAAGAGCACAAAACCGTGAATTCAGGTTAGTTAGAATGACATCAACAATTTGCAAGCATAAGATTTTAAATTTGTTAATTTCACTTAAATTGCTTGCTTCGTCAGAGCAAGACTCGTCTACCATTTTTTTTACTTTTCTCTTTCTTCTAATTGCAAATTCTGGTTCCATATCTACGGACTCAGAAATTTGACTAGCTTTTTGCAGGACATTTTCAAGCAAATTCTCTCTAAGGGATTGAATTTCCCCAACAAGCCCTTTTATTAAATTAGACCCATCCAATACCGTTACAGATGTTCCCTGCAGAAGTATACTAACTTTATTAATTTTACTTAAAATTGCGTTCCAGAAAACAAGAAGACATACAAATTTATAGTCCAAAAGCAACTTTAAAAATGATTTAGAATCGGCAGTATCAGAATCTGAACTCGAATTAATACTTCCAACTTGTATTTTATTAAGTAAGTCAATTACTTCTTTAAAGTTAAATACAAGAGCTTTTATAGCTTCACTTCGGGTACACCACCGGGTATCACTGTGACCCTTAAGCCTAGTTTTTAAGGTGGAAACTAAAATTTCCCAGCGAGTTGTTGACCTTACAAAAAAATTAAACAAATTTTGAACAGTCCCAAAAAAAGTTATTATTTCTGGGGAACATTTAGCTGCATGATAAGCTACTAAATTTAAACTATGGGCAGAGCATGGGACAAACCGGGCAAACTTATTTAAATTTAATATTTTTGCTTGAACGCCGTTATATTTTCCCGCCATACTGGCACCGTTGTCGTAAGCTTGACCCCTGATGTTGTCAATATTAAGTCCGTCATCAACCAGTTTTGAAGTAATTTGATTTGCCATTGCATCTCCAGTTTTGCCCGTAACCTTTATAAAATCGATGAAGCTCTCTTCTATGGAACATTTGGTTTGGCTGCATCGGACATATCTAATAATTTCTGACATTTGCTCCTGGGGGGATGTGTCTGGTGTGCAATCCAACATTAAACAATAATATTTTGATTCGACTATATTCGAAATAATTGTTTTTCTTACTTTCTGTCCAATCAAATGTATAAATTCATTTTGAATCATAGGCGAAAAATATGATATTTGGTTTTTGTTATGAGATTTAATGTGACTTGCAATTGTGGGATCGTAATGACTTATAAGTTCAATTGTATTTAAAAATTTACCACAATTTGGATGTCCAATAATTTCTGATGATCCCCTCAATGCATCATTGTTTTTAATGCAATGTAAAATGGCGTCCAATATGACACTAAGAATATGGCGCCATTTTTGTTTTTCTGTCAAAAGTAATTTTTCAGTTTTATCGTCGATTAATGCGCTCATCCTAATACCTCTATCGAATTCCTTCCATTTCAAGTAGTTCTCTTTGTGAGATAGTGAATTTTCATGCCGAGGAATAGCAGGATTTAAATGTTTCCAGTCTGAAAAACCGGTTTCGCAAAAAACACCAAATACCTTTCGGTCAAAAAGTTTACAAGGAAAGCAATATAAGGAATTATTTTTACTGCAATAAATCAGCCAGGATCTTTGTATTGTCTCTCCATTCACCAGAACTTTATGAAACCATTTTTTGTCAAACTGCCTATTATTTACAACTGGATATACATTCATGTCATCTCCCGGGTCTGGTCCGCGTTCTACACAAACTCTCAAGTTTTCTTTTGTCCAAGTCTGGGGATCATTCAAATCAAGAGTTACTTCTGCACAACTTAAGCTTTCTACTGAATTTAATGGCTTATTATTATTGCTAATAATTAAATCATCTTTTTCTTCGGATTCCCGGTCTACATTGGAATTGCTCTCACAAGAAGAGGACGGAGAAGTAACTGATTCTGTTATTGAATTATCATTAACACTATTGGACCTGGGCCTAGGTATTACAGAAAAAAAGTTTTGTATTGGGCTCACGATCTTTTTAACTTCATCTGTTTTCAACTGCCGCAATTTTTTATATTCAGCCCCAGATGGTTTTTTGGGTGGCATTTTCTTCTTTTATGCTCTAAAAAAATTCAGGATGTTACTTAACCATAGAAACGTATTTTGAAAAAAAAAAAATACAAAAATAAATAAATATAGGAAATTATTTTTCTGAGCCTTTTACACACGGAAGTATGCCAAGTTTTGCCTAGACCGAATATAATTTAATGTTTATTAAGAGACTTTTATTTTAAAAAGATAAGGAAATGAGAAATGCTTATTTGGTTCTCACCCACCTCTTCTATGAAATACGGAAACATAACCACACAACCTTAAATAAAATTTGAACGATATTTGTAGAAAGAAAAAAACTCTAAATACAATTATTATTGGCCCTAAACAGTCTCAATATAATTAGTAAATAATGCACTCTTAAAATAATATGAATTTACCTGTAATACAGTCACAACACTTCTTGCACAGTCGCAGTGATAATGAATGATGCACTTGCCGCAAAAAACAAAGAACAGTACTCCGTAATTAAAATGTATTGTCATAACTCGCATCGTGTCAAAATTTGGTAGGATAGAAAAATGTAAGTATTTACAGATAAAAGTTAAAAGAAAAGTTTTTCTGTAAAAAATATGGACTGATTGATAGTGCTGTTTTTTTAAACAGTAATTTAAAACTACACCTATATTTTTTCCTTTATTAAAATAATTATAATTATTGTCTAAATAAATCTTGTTCTTTTATTTTTTTTATTATGAAAAGCTTTTTTTCTATCGAAGGATTTGGCGCCCCCCAAAATCTCGCGCCCGCGGCAAATGCCGCCCTCGCCACGCCCTATTTACGGCGCTGCTCTCACACTAAGTACCTCTGTAAAAGTTTAATTAAAAAATGTGCAAATAACATTTCTGTATTTTTAGCCGAGAGGCGGCAGGTGGTTGACATTAATGGGATTTTTTCGGAAAGTTTATCCGTGAAAATCGGTGTACCATATTGAGCCCTGTACTCTTTCTTCTTTATGTCAATGACCTGGAATCTTGTCTCTCTGGGGCGGCGTCGGTGACTATTTATGCTGACGACACATCACTAATTGTGTCGCACCCACAGAGCGATACACTCCAGGGATATTGTAACGGAAATTTGCTTGAACTGGATAAATGGGTTAGTAGCGACTATCTTGATCTGAATAGCTCAAAAACGAACTTTTTGCGCTTCTATCTTGTGCAAAACAGAAGAGATGTGTCACTTAAAATCAACATTGATGGGCGAGCTTTAGAAAAGAAGAAGTATTGAGTGACGGCTGGGACATCTTGCAGGGATATTTTTAGGAATTTACAAATTTTAACGCTTCCGGGTATTTTTATATTGTAGGTGTGTATTTATACATATAAGAATCGAGATATTCTTGCTAAAAATAAAGATTTTTACCAGTATCACACTGGAACCGTGAATAATTTTAGTATTCCCTTTGCTCCTTAAATAAATGGGCTGGACGTCTATAACAGCTTGCCCGAATCAATAAAAGAATGTAATAGTTTCAAATCATCTAAAACTTCACTTAAGGGGGAACTGCACGCAGTGTTATGGATCATTTGCAAGCCTTCCGCCGCTGCAATATTATTTTAAAACAATAAGAGATATGTATTAGCTTCAATGTGATTTCAATAGGAAAATATGTATAGTTGGGCGCTAAATGCGTTTTTTATGAAAAAATCTAATCTAGAATTATAAAATAGAAGTAGATTTGTCCATTTTCGACCATTTTTGACCACTTTTTGACGCAAATGTCGTCGCATATAATTTTTTTTCCACAAAGTGGCTCTTTACCGCCTTGCATTGATCCTTTCTCTACGTAACTGCAAAATTTAAAATGGTAAATCGTACTCATGTCTTTGTATTTCTGCAGCGCGTGAACCCTTTTTTAAACGAAATGTAATTTAAATTGCCTATACATAACACATTTTTTTGAAGGCGGACGTGCAGGAAGTTTTTTCTAATACGTAGGTACCTTTTCATCTTACTTTGAACTTGACTAGACCTTGTCGCTAGTTTTTCACTTTTTGCGTGCAGTTTTCCCTTAAACGCTTTTTGGTCGAGGCATGTCCTTACAGTGTACAAGAATTTAAACAATCAAATAGTTTGTTTTAGTTATATGTATTGTAATTTTGTTTGTCTCTTGTTTTTGTGATAATTTCTGAATTGTTACTTACACATTTTATGTTTTTTAATATTTTTTTTTGACGGATTCCACACAATTTTGTAATTGTCTCAAAGGAATAAAGAATTTTAAATAAGTAAGGAAGTATTTCTTGCGACACAAAAATAGAACCAAAAACTTCAAAAATACAAGTAAAAAAATATCCCAGCAAGCAAAAATGTTTACTTACAACTTAATATTATCACCATATGCGTAAGTCCTCCACAATATAATATAAGTACAGGAAACCCTAAAATTATTCGCCAAAGCAAATCTAACAAAGTAACTCTGTCAGTATCATTTTGGGGCCATAATCCTTGTAGACGTAGTATACTAATGTGAGCATCAAAACACTCTTCTGGAGATTTTGTTCCACCCATTACAAGCCAAGAATTACGGCAGTTTGGAATACTTTTTGTTAACGATACTGTTCGGAATAATAAATGGTTAAAACGAATGTAATTACATACATAAAAAATTAAGTAATCGTGGTTCTTGGAATTAGACCGTGTCAAATTAGAATTACTATTCGACGTTTTGCTTTTGATTGCACGAGACATCTTCAGAGAATTTTTACTCCACGAACTCTGAATGACCGTGGAGAGATTCAACCGTGACCCTGTGTTAAACTCGGTTTCCACGTGTAATGTAAACCGTAACCTGTATCTCTGTTGAACTTTTTTGTGTGTTTAAAAATTTTAATAGATTCTCTAATTCTCGGTTTTTAAAAATATTTATAACATGACCAATGGTATGCTGGTGTTCAAGTACTGCAGATTGAACAGCTTGTTTTTTTTTAATACATCGTGCATGTTCTGTAAGTCTAGTGGATATTAAGCGTCCTGTTTCTCCCACATTTCCACAGGGTCAAGGAATTTTATATGCTTTTTCTGTTCGAAAAGGTGCAACATCTTTCGGAGATTGCAAGCATTGTCCAATCTTTTTATGTATATTGAAGATTGTACGTAACTTGGACTGCCGAATTAATCGCTCTATTTTGTTAGTAATGCCATGTTTATAGGGTAGAACAAATCACCTTACGGAAGCTTCTTTTGATTCCCCTATCACAGAATTGGATTACTGTATCATTTAACTGAATGCGTAATATCTTCAGTTCAATAGCCAATTCCTCTCAGAGCTTAGTCCCAATCTTGATAAATAAAATATAAATTGGTCCCTGAAGATGTCTCGTGCAATCGAAGGTGAAACGTTGGATAGTAATTCCAATCTGACACAAAGCCGTGAAAACTTCCATTATACATAGAAAATATTACTCCCTATATTTTTTAATCTAAAATGGGAATTTCTATCAACCCAATAGAGAACTAAGAATCATTAGTTCATAACTACAACTATATATAATTTTGAAAGTAAGGTAAATAATTTAAATTAATTAATTGATAATGGGCGTTAATCAGAAAGCCATTAAAGCATTTTTAAATTTTAGATGTTTCGTAATTCAATTAACGTCTTTTTATTAATATTAATCCATCCTTAATTGTAATTTCTATCGTTTTTATGTTCAGCTCAGTTTCATTAACTTGCTTATGACATTCCGCCTTTGAGACTGATGAAACTCTGTGATATTTCTAGGGAAGGCAACTCGAGGATTAAATGTCTGTTTGACAGTTGTAGGGATTCTGAATAAAAGTTAATGCTCAGGTTCGTATTGTCTTTATTTAAATTTTCGTAACGTTTCGATTATCGATGTATCTTCTGTCGTTATCAAGTGAAAAAAAGAGGTTAAAACTTGACGTACGAATCGTGGGCTACATAATGAAGGTTCCGACGAGCCGAATAAATTGGCGAAATATTGAATGCTTGTCAACAACGTCGCAGACCAAGATCCGTGCGTCGGACTTTAGTAATCAACAATAAGCTTAAGCTAATTATGGTTACATAGTATAAGTGATTATACTATGTAAGTGAATGTAAAAGAAAAATCAACCACCTGACTCGAAAATATCAAATGAATACCAAGAAATTACAATGGCAAAATAGCCTGTTATTCTGGAAACACTTTCCTGTTCTCAATCATAGCCTCCAGTGTGTCTTATTTTCCCAATCCCTTCACTTCTATTGCCTCATCTACCATATCCCTCCAAGATCTTCTGGGTCTTCTTTGTTCCCCATAGGATTCCATTCCGTTCGGTTTTATTTCCCTTTTTGGTTCATATAACATAATAAAAACGAATAAAGAAGGTTATCTTATGTGATTACATTATTGTTTCCAATAATTTTATACAAAAAGAAAAAAGAAATAAGTGAAAATGGGGGTTAGAATTCTTGTGAACTTTGATGATGAATAACACAAAAATGAAACCCAATCGAAAAAAATTTACTGCGATGGAGACCCCAAAATCCACTTATATACCAAAAATCATCAAAATCGGCGATGGTGTAAAAAAGTAAATAATTATCATACATTACATGATGACAGTGTGATCCTACATACCCCTCTGAAGTTTTAAAAATATAGAGAATACAGTGGCCAAAAGTATAGGATTCAAGAATTTTCAAGAATATGTCTCAGAATGTTGGAAACTGTGGTATCAAAAGTTGGACTTATACATAAAGGTAAGTGAATTGAACTGAGAATTTACAATATGCAATTGAATAGGACCACCCGAAGAATTGTAAGGTAGTAAAAAACACAATAAAAAACTAATACTTAGTTATTTTAAGTGTTTTACTAAAAATCAAAATGCTGCTGAAAGTTTTTAGATTATTTTTTTACCGGATATAAAACTCTTATTCCACCTTGTTAATTTAGAGATAAAAATGTATTCTTAAGATATATAATTGTGTCGGAAATTTTCAATAAGAAAACGGTCGATGGTACAAGAACCTAATCTAACATTGTAACAAGCTGTTACTATTTGTAGAAATAATATAAGATAGAGTGGAATGACCATTTCAGTGTGCGACCCACACTCTTAGTACCACTCAATAAAAATACTTACAACTGGTAGAGGAGATTAGGTATCAGGGTCGCTAAACACAGAAAAAATCTTGGCCAGCTTACTGCTCACCAACAAATTCAAAGAAATAAAAAAATACAGAAACGAGTATATTACTATCATACTGAAAACCATATGAACCACAACATTAACGTGCAAACTTTTTTTCCTGATGATATGGTGAACGCAATATGTATTGGCTTCGGTGCTCGATTTATTAATTAACAATGTCGTCATTCCGCCATTTTTCCATTTTTAAACATGCTTGCTATGGGATTACTCCGTTAATATCCTGAATATTCTCTGAAAATGTCATCCAAATTGGTCAAATCATCGCGGAGTAATCGACGAACACACATAACAAAAATAATAGGGTCGATAATAACCTCCCTCTTTTTTGACTGTTTGCACTCTGTCAGGAAAGGGAACTTCGAATCCGCTTGCTTAAGCAGCGATACCTACAATTTTAATTTTAAGTATGTTTATACATACTCTGTGAGAAACTCTATCGAAAGCTTTAGTAAAATATGTATAATAACATTTACAAATTTAATTATATTTATTTAGTTTATAGTAACACTGAGACACTTACAAAATTTGGCTAGTTATATAGTACTGATTTCACAGACTGTTACCATCACTATCCTGTCAAATAACTCTACGAGTTATTGAAGATTTCTTAGAACTTTCTGGAGATGATTCTCTCGTCCCTTTTCTCTTGGCTCTTGGCTCTCCTTAGAGGTGCAACATGTGCTTTATAAAAGTGCCATAATGGACCGATCTTTTTAAAAGTGCTGAAAGTATGTCCTAAGTTTTTTAAAGTGCAGTGCCGTTAAAAGCCTATGAATAATATATCGACATCGTCTGGCCCTTGTTGTTCAACAATTGATCAACCACGTGGTGAGTCAATTTACAAATTAGTGTCTCGCTGTTAGCTAATTCGTAATTGTCTTTTATAAACAGAATAGCGTCCTGAACTTTTTTTGACTGTCCGTTTCTCAAGGAGACTTTCTTGATGATTGAAAATTCCTTTTTTCTACAACCGTCCTTAAAATCCTATTTTACACACTGATTGCAGTAGCTAAAGCTTGTTTTCAAGCACCGATGCGTGAAATACAATGCTTTCCCTAAAGGATTTACTTCACGCACCGGCTCAATAAGAAATGCATGGGCCGCCATTAATTTTAGGCACCGGGCCCGCACTGGTAATAATTTTATTAGGCGGCCGTGCCTCGCAATTTGTATCGTTGTCATGGTAACGAGTTGTCAAATTGCCAATGCAAACAGCTTAAAATAGACACTTTAAGTTCGAATAGTAATTTGAACAGTTTATTATTTTAAGTTATAATAAGCAATAATTATGGACTCTGATATAGAAATGTGTACTCCACCAGATATTACGGAAGCAGCGAAAACAGCTAGTAATTCTCTGTCACCTCAGAAGTCAAAGGAAATTTATGAAAACACGTACAATAAATTTATGACCTGGCGCAGTAAGAACAATATTAAAACCTTTTCTGAAAATGTTTTACTCGCATATTTATCAGAATTGTCAAAAAATGTGAAATCATCAACACTATGGAGTCATTATTCAATGCTAAAAAGTACTATTAGCATTAAAAATAACATTGACATTGGTAAATATCCAAAAGTTCATACATTCTTAAAACGGAAGAATGAAGGATATATTCCACAAAAATCTCGAATATTGGAGAAAGAACAAATTTTCAAGTTCATAAATAAGGCTCCTGACGAAGTTTTTTTATTAACCAAAGTGATATTAATATTTGGGATTGCTGGTGATCTAAGAAGAAGCGAAATTTATAAGCTAAAAATGTGCGATATTCAAGATTTAGGAAGTGTTCCTGTTGTCCCTGATACAAAAACCAAAATAACAAGAAAATTTACCATTACCGAGCATTTAGAATTATACAGAAAATATGCCGCCCTTCGTCCCCAAAATTATCAAGAAAACAAATTCTTCATCAAGTATCAAGGAGGAAAATGTACTCGCCAAGTCGTCGGGATAAACAAATTTGGAAAATTGCCTAGTGAAATAGCAAAATTTTTAAAACTACCACATCCAGAAAAATATACAGGCCATTGTTTCAGACGATCATCTGCTTCCTTGCTAGTTGAAACCGGTGCAGATTTACTAATGTTAAAACAACACGGCGGTTGGAAATCTTCAACGGTAGCTGAGGGTTACGTAGAAAATTCCATTAACAAGAAAAATGATATTTCAAATAGACTTTTGTCAGTTCAAAATCCAAATATGACCTCGATCACAAGCAGCAATATAATTAACAAATCATCATCAAAGGAGGCTACAGAAGTTAAATTTAGTAATCTAACAAATTGCAACATTACTATTAATAATTACAATAATTATAAAGAAGAAAATTAAATAATTTAACTATAATTTCTATTAAAAAGTTACAATTATTATAAAGTAGAAAATTAAATAATTTAACTATAAGTTCTATTAAAAAGTTACAATTATTATAAAACAGAAAATTAAATAAATAGTTCATTAGTTTAATTTTTATTATATAAAGGAGAAAATTAAATAGTTTAATTTTATTTCGTACTTGTATTATTTACGGTTGTAGAAAAAGTATAGTGTGCAATACGTGCGTGAAGACTTTTATACCCTTGTGTGATATTGTGACCCTCGCCTTCGGCTCGGGCCACAAACATCACACTCGTGTATAAAAGTTAACTTCACGCACTTGTTACACAATATACTATTGTTGGTGACCGATGAGGTCGAAGGAGCCCTCTAGATGACCAGAGGCAAGGCAATATCTCTAAATAGTTTGGTTGTACCGGGACGATCTTGTTTTAAGACAAGGTTTTGGAGTTCCTTTCTGTAAGATTATTAATTCTTAAGTTTATATTTATATATTTTATATAAGATAGCAGAAAAGAATGTAAGTAACCTTTTTGTTTGTAAAATAGTCTTGTCGAAAGCTTTTATATTTTTATATGTTTTTTGCGGTAGTCTGTTGAAAGAAAAAAATCATGAATTTTTGACTTCTCACAGATGTTCAGAGGTTGATATAATGGAAATAAGTTACTACCACATTTATAATTTCTCTTTTATACCTTTTATATTTTTACATAGTATTTCTTAATATCACTGAAATTGCAAAATGCATACTACATTTCACATTTTAAAAATTTTTATATAAAACAATTCTTAAAAAAAAGAAAATTAAAATTTGACAGTCTGCACTCTATACAGTGTTTTATTGAAAAGCCCTCCAAATATTTAATTTAACAGCATTGAAACATCAATATATACTGGCCCACAAAAAAGTGGCGAGCCTAAAATTTGTATCAATTTCAACCCTTAATAATTTTTCAATGGATTCTTAGATTCTGTTAATTTTTTTTGCAATTTATTTCAATACCATTTTACAACGATTTTGTGATATAAATTTAAACTTTGGAATAATACTGGATAATATACAGGGTCAAACGCAAACTTGTGTTTTTTCACCAATTTTTGAGACGCTCTATAGAATGACCTGGCTTAAATATCACTATCATCTATGAGTCATTTTGAGTAATTTCCCTTACACTCAATAAAAATGGAATTTTAAAAGCGTAGAGTGCTTTGAAATTTAAAATGTCTTTGAAAGCCTTGAAAAGACGCAGAGCGCACGGAACTTTGCATATTACCAAGAAATTCGGTCAATGGCGAGCGTTATATTGATGTACTGGCTGAACACGTCGTACCGTTTGTTCATTTTATAGGACAGGAGTTCCTTTTTATGCATGATAATGCTCGACCTCACACTGCTTGTATTGTGAGGCAATATTTGGACGAAGTGGGTATACATCTTTTGCCATAGCCAGCTAGGATCCCGGATTTAGCATGTTTGGTGTCAGCTTGATAAGCGTGTTCGTAGTCGTCCACATGTACCTGCCAATTTAGAGGAACTTGGAGAAGCACTGGTTCAAAAATGAGATCACATCTCCCAAAATTCAATTGCACGACTGATTAAAAGCATGCCAAGGCGTTTACAAAGTGTAATAAGGGCCAGAGGGGGAAACACTCATTATTAATTTAAGTTCTTGTTTATAAAATTTAAATTAAAAGTTTCATTATTGTTTAAAATACATGTTGTCTATAGATACGCAGTCTTTTTATGTTTTTATTTAGTAAAAACAGCACTTTACATATAGGGCTGCACTTTCTCTTAAGAAAAAAAAAACGATCATTTAAAAAACAAAATGATTCTAAAGAAACAGGCAACAAAATGACGATAGAAGATAGTGATATTTAAGCCAGGTCGTTCTATAGAGCGTGAAAAACACAAGTTTGCGTTTGACCCTGTATATTATCCAGTATTATTTCCAAGTTTAAATATATATCACAAAATCATTGTGAAAACGTATCGAAATAAATTGCAAAAAAACTAACAGAATCTAAGAATCCATTCAAAAATTATTAAGGGTTGAAATTGATACAAATATTAGGCTCGGCACTTTTTTTGTGGGCCAGTTTAAATTCCTTTCTAATTGAGTAACAGTCAATTAGGTGGCGCCCCCTTTTATTTCTAAAGATGAACCCAAGAACCTGCAACGAACATAGCTCTCCGAAAAGAAGACTGGCTGCCGTTCGCTTGTGTTGGAAAGTTCATGGCAGTGGCGGCTCGTCAGGGTAGGCAAGGTAGGCGCCGCCTACCCTTGAATAATCGTGCCTAAATACTGCCCAAAAAATCTAATATCTCATATCAATTAAACAATATTTAACCGTTTAACATCACAAAATATACAAAACTTTCGAAAAAACCCGTGCGTTTCCCTTAGAAATTCCTAACATTTAAATAAACATCGATTACATGCGAAACCTATGTACGCTTAGAGGCGATATATCCCAACCGCCTAAATTTAGATGTTCTCTACGGCAGCCAGCCAGCCCACGAAAACGCACATCGCCGACGACCAGCGACCGACATACAGAGAAAATCACGCGAAATAAACTACTACAGTAGGCGAAACGATCGTCCGCCTTCGGCAAATATTTGACGTCTTCGCATTGGATTCCAATATTGTTCATCTGGCAGTGTTGCCAAATTCTCGAATTTTCACCTGAACTGCTTTACGTTTTTAGAAAATATGCATATGCATAAGGCTACCAACTTTTTCATTTACGAATGCGGGACACAACAAATTTTAGTATGCGTTGTAGGCGCATTAACCATATTCTAAAATTCTTTATTTTCAGCATTAATTTTTTAGTTAATTAAATTGATTATCCGAACATTCTGTTATATACTAAAGCAAAAAAATTAAAGACATTAAACATAAATGTTAGGTTAGGTGAGGTTTTTTTAATAATAATAAAATGAAACATGTTTCTACACTTTGGTATTTTTTTAATTAAGGCTTTTTTATAACACATAATTTAGTTTAATCAAATCTTCTTAAAATGGTACTTCTCTGTATTATTAAACCGATAAACATGGGAACTTAGAATATGATTTGTTGCAATTCGGGACTTGCGGGACATAATTAGAGAATGCGGGACGATTTCTAACCTTATTTGTAACGCGGGACCTTAAAAGATAATCCGGGACTGTCCCGCAGAATGCGGGACGGTTGGCAGCCTTACATATGCAAACATTGCAAACCATAAAAAAAAATAAAATAAGCAGTTTCAATGTTGTTAGGGTGGTTTTGAAAGGGTTTTTTAAACAAAATCTAGGTACATCTCAAGAAAAATAAAGAAATTCTTCTCAGGCTTGCGAAACCGTATTTACAAATTTTGCGTTTGGCAACGATGGCCACCTGCTACTATTCTCATTAATCTCATTTATAATTCGTAAAAATCGTAAATGTTATGCATGATGCAATATTATCGTTCGTTCGGATTTCCGGTCAAGTAATTTGAAATTTTGTCAATTACATTCTGACCGCTCTCGTTTTCTGATATCGATCAATAAATAAAAACATTGGACGGTGATACGTGTGTGTTTTTTTGACTATTATTTTACGACCGCGTCTAGTTTTTCTGTGCTTTAATTTGTGATTTTGGTTGTTTATCGGCATTGGCCAGAAGAAAAACGAAGAAATTTATCTGCGGCCATAAAAAAACACGAATCATCGAAAGAACATTTAAGCAGTTATCTTAGTTTAAAGCGGTTAGAAAAAAACAGTAGCACTATACAGGATGCGCTACAATTACAATCTTCTTTGTCTCTTAAATTATATAATGAGGAGGTGAGAAAAAACAGACTTCTAATGAGCTATTTGGTCGATGTTACGTGTCACCTAGCAAAGCAAGAATTATCTTTCAGAGGCCATAATGAAAAAAGCGATTCCGTTAGTGCGGGAAATTTTCGGGAAACTTTTAATCTGTTAATTAAACGTGATAACGAAATACAACAACATTTAAAAAAAATTGGAAATATTTTTTCTGGTTTATCAAAAACTATCCAGAATGATTTGATATCCTGTATTTCCGATTACCTTGCAGATACAATTCATAGGGAGATAAAAGAGTCGTTGTTTTTTGCAGTGCAAGCTGACGATACTACGGATATTTCTGAGAAGTCCCAATGTGCGATTTCAATTCGGTACGTTAATAAATACGGTGAAATCAAAGAAAGTTTCTTGGGTTTTCATGACGTTAGCGAAGACAGAACAGCGGACGCAATGTATGGATTAATTGTTACAGTCATAGGCAATTTCGAGTATAAAACAAAATTAGTTGGGCAATGCTACGATGGTGGTAGTGTGATGGCAGGTTCATTGAATGGTTTGCAAAAAAAAGTTAAAGATGATGCTCCTTTTGCTTTGTTTACGCATTGTAGTGCGCACAGATTGAATTTGGTTTTACAAACTGGTTCAAAAAATATAAAAAATTGCCGAATTTTTTTCGCAAGTGCGTCCTCGATTCCCGGATTTTTTCATCAGTCTGCAAAACGGACATTTACTTTAGATTCGACGATAGGAAAGAGGATTTCTTCCAGTTCAGACACCAGGTGGGCTTCCCGTTCTAAAATCATTCAAATCTTGCACTCTGAATGGGAAGGCCTAAAATTAGTTTTTTCTAAAATTATTGACGACCAATCATCATCGGCTGAGTCAATAAACGGGGCCAAGGGATATCTTAAATTTATGAACGATTTAGAATTTTCGTTTCTTACCGCTGTGTATAAACATATTTTTGACATAACTGACCCCCTTTTCAACATTCTACAGAAAAAATCATTGGACATCACCTATTGTAAAAAGCAAATATTTATGGCAAGAGATCGTATCAAGTTATTGAGAAATGAGACAATGTTTAATACAATATTTGAACAAGCCCAAACAAGGATTTTTAATAATAGGGACTCAGGGCAATTGTCAAAAAGAATTAAGTTATCGGACACCATTAAAGGCGATGAGCAAAGTTCTTTACGCATTTTATTTTATGAGATAATTGACAATATTGTGACTCAAATAGAAGTTAGGTTTGCAGATATGTCTCAGTTATTATATTTTTCTTTAGCGGATTCCTCAAAATTCGAAGAATATAGCAAAAATTTTCCGCTTGAATTTGTGACGAATGTGACCAACTTTTATAAAAATTTCTTTGACAAACAAAAATTAGTTAATGAGCTTAGTGTAATATATCTCGTGAACAATTTGCATTGCTGAGCGTCGAGGCAATTTTAAAACATTTCGTAAAAAATGAACTTCAAGAAATATTTCCTGAAAGTTACAAACTTTTTGCGTTAATTGCTACCATACCTATTACAAGTACCTCAGTGGAAAGACATTTCTCTTGTTTAAAGCGAATAAAAACGTATTCTCGCAATACAATAAAAAATGAACGTTTATCGTCATTTGCGCTAATTTTAATAGAAAAAGAGTTGTTCTGCTCCTTACAGAAGGCTGATAACTTTACGGATGTCATAATAAGTAAATTCGCCCTTTTAAAAGATAGGCGGATAAATTTAATTTATAAAACTTAGTTGTCAGCTAAGTGTGTACGCGGCTTAACGTTTTCTTATAACGTCATTATTCTTGAAATTATTGTGGTTGTCGCCTACCCTAGCCTAAACACCACGAGCCGCCACTGGTTCATGGGGACATTACGCCATAGTATAAATCAAGTATATTTCAAAACCATTTTCCAGACTATCAAAAACGTATTTTGTGCAAGTGTAAACTTCATGCGAATTCTTCATTTAGAAACAATCTAGGTAGTCTTCTGACCGGTTGTCGTCTTCGATAATCCATGCAAAAGTGCCATATAAGAAAACGATGACTGGGTGAGCTGAAACATTAAGAACATCTTAAAAATTGCAACTACTATATTATACATTAACAAACTAATGGAATTAAAAAATCTTACCGCCAAAAGCAGTTCATGCGAAAAACTGTAAAATATTCCAGCTTGAGTTGTAATTGGTTTCTGACTTCTCAATAGAAACAACAAGATATTGCGTTGCATTGACTGTTCAAAGCTATACCACGGTAAGAAATATATTTCTGTCGACAACTTTGTACTCTGAAAACGTAAAAACAATATCAAAAATTCGTGACGAAATCAAAGTCTTATTTGGAGATTTTATTTAGTCGGTTTCCAGTACCTAGCTGAGTAGCTGTGGAGCTATCTCTTTGTGTAATAAATCATTTTTCTTTTACAAAAGAAAATGTATTTGGTCAAAATATTTGCGATTTTTACTTCCCTCGTCTGACAAAAACAGTCACCCTCCTAGATTTTATCAGAACTTTGCATTTTAAGGCCCCGGAATTCCGAAAAACATGTTTTCTCGTTTTCGTGGGTTTGTCTCTGCGTAGCATAGCTCAAAAACTCTATAAATTTTATTTTACCCGGAATTACCTTCGTTTTTTTTCCCTTGATTAGAAATAGTACGGTACATCATTTAGAAACACATATATACTGTCTTTTCAAACATTTGTATTGGGCACTTTGCCACACTTGGGTATAATTTGAAACAAATTTAATAACTAGTTTTTACATTGACATACACTGTCATGTTGAATTTGTACCAGTTTATCCCTATAGCACATTTAATTTTTTAAACATTTTTCATTTAGTTTCGCCATCTTTAATTTGTACCATACTTTACCAGTTTATCTCTCACTCGTATATCGCAACGAAATTTGGAGAGCTTAAATAGGAGATGAAAAGCTATTTCTTTATGAAAAAATGATAGCTAAAAGTTATAAAATGGCGGCTACGCGCCATCTTGAATTAATATTTTAAATACAACACCCCGCATATTATCCATTTTCAAAATCTGCTCATTATTTTTAACATTTTTCTCCAATACACTTTATTCCTAAATGTAATTGCTTTCGAAATAATGACGTTTGAAAATTGACATTTTGGTCATTTCAAATTCAATAAAAAATACGATCAAGTTTGCGTTGGAAACAAAATCGTTGTCGCGGTAACATCTTGATACCTTGATAACTGTGACCATGGCTCGCAGTTTACACGATAAATTTGAAGCAGTTTTGATTTTTGGAGAAGCTGGAAGAAATTTTCATCTAGCAGTCCGTATGTTTAACGATAGATTTCCCGAAAACCCTATTTCGCGGTCATATTTGCGCAAGCTTTTAAATAAGCTCCAAACAACTGGCACTATGAAAGATGCTCCAAGATCAGGAAGACCACCTCTTTCAGAAGAAAAAAAAATTGAAATTGTTGCTGAAATGGTAATTAATCCTATTCAGTCGATGTCTGCAGTTGCTGAATCCTGCGAAGTAAGTTCGAGTGTCCAAAGAGTCCTAAAAAATGAAAAATTTCATCCCTATAAAATGAAAATCCTGCATGCTCTCATGGAGGATGATCCAGACCGGAGGGTTGAATTTTGTGAGTGGTTAACAAGAAAAATTGAAGGAGAACGATCCTTCCTAAAACGTGTATGTTTCTCAGATGAATGCACGTTTTTCCTTAATAGAAAAGTCAACAAACAGAACGTACGATACTGGAGCGATACTAATCCGCATATTTTTAGAGAAGGGCATACCCAGTTTCCTGAAAAAGTTAATGTTTGGGCGGGGATTTTGGGCAACCACGTTGTTGGACCGATCATCAGAGGCAATCTTACAGGAGATCTTTACAGAAATCTTTTAGAAACTGAAATTGAACCTCGAATAAGACAAATTGTATTAAACAATCAGGAAGAGTTTGAAAATCGTGAAATCATATTTCAGCAGGACGGAGCACCTCCCCATTTCTATCGCATGGTTAGAGAGTTTCTCGATACAAACTTTCCTGGGCGATGGATAGGTCGCAGGGGAAGTACAGAATGGCCACCAAGATCTCCGGATCTTACCCCTCTAGATTTTTTCCTTTGGGGATATCTGAAGTTAAAAATCTACGCCACTGAATGTCAAACAGTAGAAGAGTTGGAACGCAGAATAAGAGAAGCATGTGAAGAAATAGATGAACAGACTTTCATCAACGTGAGAGAAGCTACTCATAATAGGGCACTTTATTGTCAAGATTTAGGAGGGGGCCACATCGAACACATGATAAAATAATTATTGTTGGGGTTAAATAAGTGTTATTCAAAAATAAATAAAATATTTTTTTACCAACTAATTTGTTTTCCTTGTGAATTTACAGAGCAAATTCATAACCTTCAAGATTTTCCGGTAAGTGGTACTGTTTATCCTTAAAATACTGTCTTTACGCCTCTTATTAGTCGAATTCATTAAAAGATTTAACTACAAATTAATTAAAAAATTTAGTTAGCAGAATTTTTTATCGAAAGTGACTAAAAACAAACGACGAAAATAATTACATTTAGGAATAAAGTGTAATAGAGAAAAATGTTAAGAATAATGAGCAGATTTTGAAAATGGAATAATATGCGGGGTGTTGGATTAAAAATATTAATTTAAGATGGCGCGTAGCCGCCATTTTATAACTTTTAGCTATCATTTTTTCATAAAAAAATAGCTTTTCATCTCCTATTTAAGCCCTCCAAATTTCGTTGCGATATACGAGTTGGCTCAAAAATTAGTAGGGGGGGAATGGACTTTAGACGGTCACTGTATGATACTTAATGTTTGTATAAATTTTTGAAATTAATCAAATAAATAGTTTTTTTTGATTTCTTTTACCATTGCAAACATTATATGGGGCCGACATTTTTAATTAATACTACAATTTTACTAGTTAATCTCTACACCACAATTAGTTATGGCACAATTTAAAATCAATCCATTAAGTAGTTTTTACTTCCCTCATAAAAGAAAAGTATTGCTAATCGTGGAAAAATCACCCTTCGAGATTTTTTTTAGATCCTTACGTTTCAGAGCCCCTAGGTACCGAAAAACATGTTTTCGCAAAATCGGTGTGTCTGTCTATTCGCAGTATAGCTAAAAAACTATTCACCCGATTGACTTCAAATTTTTGTCAAAAATTAAGGGCCATATGGGAATGAGTTGGTAACATTATTATTAATAGAAATTACTTATCCAATTTATCTCAAATTTTGCACGAAAATGAAATATTATGTTGGAATCAAATGGTAAAATTTTGGTATGAATCTCAGGTTGGCGGAACAAAATGGCGACTTAATAAATTATTTAAATATTTAGCCTGAAAAAGTGCATAATTTATTTTATTTATTTCTTTTTGGGACACATACAGGTCTAGCCCACAAAATTGTGTCCACTATTTACATGTTAATTTAATCGTTAACATACAACATAACATAACAATCGTAAAACTACACAGCTGCATATTATAATTTATTACTTAACATATTGTACAATATAATCAATACTCGAAAAAAAACTTATGTCTTAATACCCATTTAGAAAATCGGATTTTAAAGCTTTTTTAATATTTTTGGAGGACATACAGAACAAATCAATGTTAGTTTAACATTCTAAATATAGGTGAGTTTGCACAGCTATTAGTGCGAGCCATAGGAGGTACAAACGAACGAGTGTTTCTTAGATTTCTTTGAGGAACTGCTATTGGAATTTGGGATAAAAGATCAGTTGAATCGACTTGGCAACAAATAATTTTTTTCAGAAAAACGATATCATTTATAAGCCTGCGATCTGTCAGGCTTAAGAGTTTAAATTCTTTACGTAAATAATTGTAATATGTGGCCATGTTGTTCCTAAAAGCCAAAGATTTTAAAAACTTGTTCTGTACGCGCTCCATTCTTTGAATATAAACATCATACATGGGATTCCAAACAGAGGATGCGAAATTGAGTCGACTAAAAACATAAGCATGATAGAGGGTCAGTAAAGTACTATTATTTTGAAACGCTTTCGATTGTCTGTTTATGTATCCCAACATTCTAAACGCATTATTAACAACATTGTCAATTTGTTTATCAAAAAACAACTTATTATCGAAGATAACGCCTAGGTCTCTTGCTTGGCCCTCTCTACGAAGCTGGTTTGAATTCAAACTATAATTGAAAACCACTTTTTGGTGATTACGGGTAAAACTAATTGTAAAACATTTTTTAGTGTTTAAATATAGACTATTTGTAGAACAATATTGTTCAATCCTAGCGAGATCTGATTGCAATTGCTGACAATCGACGCTATCTTGTATTACTTTATAAATCTTCAGATCATCCGCATAAAATAAATAATTCGAAAATTTAAAGCATTTACTGATATCATTTATATAAATGATAAAGAGTAAGGGTCCCAGATGACTCCCTTGGGGTACCCCAGATGTCGAGATAAATGAATCAGATGAGGATTCCGCAACCGCAACGTTGTGCTCCCGATCGGTTAAAAAAGATCTGAACCATTTGAGGATTATGCTGTCTACACCGATATCGGACAATTTATTAATAAGAATTTCATGGTTAATTTTATCGAATGCTTTGCTAAAGTCCGTGTAGATTGAATCGACCTGAAGACGGTTATCCAAACTATTTAAAACGAATTGCTAGTAACTAATGAGGTTAGAGTCAATCGATCTATTTGCAAAAAATCCGTGCTGCTGGTTATTGGTTATGTTTTTAACTAGGTAAAAATATGTTTATAGACTAACTTTTCGAACACCTTTGTAAACGTACAGAGTTTGCAGATCGGTCTATAATTTTTTATGTTACTTCTATCACCAGACTTATGGATGGGCACAACAATGGCCCTTTTTCATACAGTAGGAAAATGGCCCTCATTGAGCGATTGATTAAATAACTTTAGAAGTGGTTGGCATAAACCATTGGCGCATTTCTTGACAAATATAGCCAGAATGCCATCAGAACCGGCTCCCTTTTTAGGATGCAGTTCTCTAAGCACAGAAAGAACCTCCGACTCACACAATTGAAGTCGATTGAAAGTCACATTTCCTGAAAAACTCTCTGACGTTATTAGGTTGTTAGTTTTTGGCTCAAATACAGATTTAAAAAAAGTTGCAAAAAGGTTACAAACATCATTATTATTACTAGTAATACGAAAAATAAACCCATTATCGTAAGACTCCTTTCACGACGTGATCGCGATAAGATTTTATCCGCCTACAAACTAAAAAAAAAGAGCTGAAAAACCGGGGATTTCCATTGATGGTATTTCCAATACCATTTACATAAACGAACACCTATCCCACACAAATAAATTATTATTTAGAGAAACCAGGGAGGAAGCTAGAAAAAAGGGATATAAGTTTGTGTGGGTAAAGAATGGCAGCATATTTTTTAGAAAAAGTGGAACAACAAAGATAATTCACATTAAAGATCCCGAATCTTTAAAGAAATTGTAAAGTGTTATTTTCTTGGGTCTTATTCTGGAATTTTTATTTTCGATTTTCTTTCAATTTAACAATATATGCTATATACAATGATTAATACAAGTCTGCATATTTTTTACCAAAACGTGAGAGGTCTAAGGACCAAAACTATCAAAGTGTGATTGCCAGCGATTATGATATAATTAGAATCACTGAAACTTGGCTCAACCAAACGATCCTGAATAGTAAATTATTTACATCAAAATATAATGTTTTCCGCCGCGATAGATATACATTAAGTTCCACAAAAAAGGATGGTGGCGGATCCTTAATGGCTGTAAAAAATACTGTTCTTGTAAAATATCACCCGGAGCTCTCTT
This sequence comes from Kuschelorhynchus macadamiae, assembly GCA_030620095.1. Classification (NCBI taxonomy): domain Eukaryota; kingdom Metazoa; phylum Arthropoda; class Insecta; order Coleoptera; family Curculionidae; genus Kuschelorhynchus; species Kuschelorhynchus macadamiae. The sequence goes on along the minus strand of JAUTXW010005465.1, from coordinate 748,363 downwards.
GTGATGCGGAGGACATTTGGATTTCAGTGATAGACAAGTATTCATTTGTTGTGTTTATTTACCTGGTCAGGACGAATACGCCCAATGTTGTTTTTCGTTGTCGTTAAATGCTAAGTGGACTAAATTACAAAACTATAAAGTGCTTATCATGGGTGATATTAATATACCTGCAGTACAATGGGTAGATATACCTTGTAAACATTTCTTACAACCAACGAATGCTTATAAAGCCTCGTCAGATGTCATAGATCTACTAAATTTTTGTGAGTTTATGCAGTTTAATAATATAGGAAATAATCTAAGTAGAATTTTTAGATCTAATTTTGTGTAATAGAAAATGCGTAACTAGTTTAAGTAAAAGTAATAACCCACTAATAACTTCAGAGGATCCTTCTCATCCTGCATTAGAATTTTTTATTTCAATTAATTATACAAGGCCTTTAAATAACTGTTGTGAGCCGAAATATAATTTTTATAAAGCACCATACGCGGTTATAAATAATGAACTAAGTAATACTGTTGTTGTCTAAACAAAACCTTGATAGTTCTCTCGATACATTTTATAATTGTGTGTATGGTGCCATAGAAAAACATGTCCCTAAGCAAATTCAGAAAAGTGGTCGGTTTCCAATATATTTCAAACAAACTACTATTAAACTAATAAAAGAAAAGAATACAGTACATAAAAGGTGGAAAAAATTTAATGATCAGGATTCTTGTAATTTATACCGAGAGTTAAGATCTAGATCCAAAGAGCTAATTAAAAATGATTATCAGAGTTTTATAAATTATACTGAACATAATATATCGCAAAATAGTAAGCAACTCTGGAAATTTGTTTCATAGAAATAAAGCGCTGATTCATCAATTCCTGCCACTATGACCTACAACAATAAAATCATTGAAGGTGGGAAAAATATTTGTTCAGCCTTTAAAGAACATTTCTCTAGCATTTATAAAAAACAACAATCTAATAATATAACATCATTAAAAGGTTCAAATCACAATAATTGGGATTTCTGTTCGATTTACCTAAATAGGGAAAAAATCTTGGAGCTTTTACGTTCCTTAGATGTAAATAAGGGCCCAGGTCCAGATATGCTTACACCCTTATTCTTAAAAAACTGTGCCAGTTCTCTCTGTGAACCTTTGTATATGTTATATAACAAATCGCTACACTCTGGATATATTCCCTCGAAATGGAAAGAATCATATATCATTCCAATCTTTAAAGGTGGAATGAACTCAGGTATCAAAAACTATAGGCCCATTAGTAAATTAAATATTCTTTCAAAAGTCCTAGAAAAATTTGTTTATGAGCTAATTTTTTACGAAGTTAGAGGAAAAATTATTGAGGAACAACATAGTTTCTCTCCAAAAAGGTCAGTAGAGTCAAACTTACTATGCTTTTCTGAAGTTGTAACAGATGCCTTGGACTCACAGCCACAGGTTAATGTGATTTATACAGATCTTAACAAAGCATTCGACAGCCTTGATCAAAACATTGAAACAACAATACTTTATGAAATAATTTCATCGGAGTTTGTCTGTCGCTGGGTGTCATACTATATCACTGAAAGATATTCTAGAATATCGGTCTTGGGTCACAAATCAGACTCATTTTTGTTATCCTTAGGAGTGCCACAGGGAAGCTATCTGGGTTCCTTATTTTTCAACATCTTTATTGATCGTGTTAATCCCTGCTTTTTGCACTGTAGAGTTTTGGTTTACGCAGATGATATTAAACTTTTTAAAGTTATTAAATCGGTTGAGGATTGTGATTTATTGCGGTTTTGTACATTCTGTGATAACAATAGATTAATTATAAATAAAATAAAATAAAATAATAAATCATTAACAATAGGTTGTTAATGAAGTGAGGGATTTGGGGGTTATAATGGACAGCAGGTAGTCTTTTAATCCGCATATTGATCAAATGATTCACTCTGCACTTAAGATGCTGGGATTTATAAAACGCAATTGTAAAGATTTTAGAAGCCCTAAGGCACTCTTAACACTGTATTATGCATTTATTTATAGTAAATTACAATTTGCCGCGCCCGCGTGGTCTCCATGATATAATGTTCATATTGAACGAATTGAACGAGTACAAAAAGAGTTCTTAAAATTCTTATCATTTAAATTTAACATCCCCATAGTTAATCATAATTACTCAGAAATTCAACAACAATTTAGGATACTTCCTCTGCAACAACGTAGAGTAATTTCAGATTTCGTAATATTATTTAAGCTAATAAACTACCTTTTGGATGTTCAACAATTACTCTTAAAAATAAATTTTAATGCACCGATTATGCAGTTTCGAGATCAAAATCCTTTTATAGTCCCATATAAAAGAACAAACCTGGGTTATAATTCTCCGTTGTGTCGCATTATTCGAAACTTTAATGAATACAACTTACAATCTATATCATTATTTAGGAAAAGAATTAAGGTGTTTTTTAGTGGTTGTGTAGAAACTTGAAACATTGGACTTTGGTGATATCTGTGATGTGTTTAAGAATTAAAAATAGTTTTTTTCTCTCTACTATCAAAACAACATTTTTTTTTCTTTTGTTAAAATTGGGTAATTTAGTATGTTTGTAACCCAAATGTCAATAAATAAATAAATAAATAAATAAATAGTAAATAAATAAATGCTGTAGTGGAATAGTGGTTCTGTTTGTAAATAAATGTCAATAAATAAATAAATAAATAAATCAATAAATAAATAAATAAATAAATAAATAAATAAATAAATAAAAAAATAAATAAATCTTGTATTGCTGCCATAAATCCATGCCATAATTCAAGGGGATACTGGCCGTGGAGTGGATTTGAAAGGCAAGCTTTTTTCGTGTTTTGGAGTCTCTGCTTACCGGTTGGAGCATGTTCTCGCACTTCGTTGGATAATTTCTGAATTGGATCATCTAGGGATTTCGAAAGAGTAGGATAGAGCCGGTAGTTCTTAGGTATTACTTGCCTTGATTTTGTTTTTCGATGCCAGATCCGTTCATAATATCCTAATTTCGAAGTTTTACTTACATTTCTACTTCGCGTTTCTTGTATCAATGACCAGTCGTTGTTTACATCAAATATATCTCCAGTTCTTTATTAAGGCTTCTAATAGCTTATAGCATTTGTCAAACCAAAAAGCTATTTTAATATCTTCGCTAAACTTACTTGTCTCAATTATTATATTTAAGCTCCTCTCTGTTGTTGAAGTAGGTAGCCATATACTGATCTTTGTAGCGCTTCAGATATTGGGTTAAAGCTAAGAACCACAGGGGACTTAAGAAATCGTCTCGGAAAATGCCACTTTCTATCGGGATTTCTTCTATAGTACCACTGGTTTTTTTGTTTTCAGTTGAAGACTAATTCTTTAATGTTTTATGCTGTCTCTTAAGAGCGTGTCGATTTTCTGGTCGACTTTGTACAGCTTTCAGAAGCCAAGAGTTCAAGTTTTTTCACCAGTAGATGTGGATATGGTCGACTTCGGCGGATTTCCAGTTCTGCGTCTTTTTTGTGGCACTTATAATGGCTGACTCAATTATTTGTGTAGGTCTCATGCTCTGCACTCTTTTTTCTCGGTTCTCAGCCACGTTGCATTTTTATTATAGTCCCTTTTAATCGTTCAATTGGTTATTATTATTAAATATTTTTCGATAACTTTATTTACATAATATATTAAAAATATAAATGAATATTTCAACTTTTTATAAGACCATCATTTTACTAATTTATCCCATTTTACACCTAATTTTTGTGACGTTGTACGCAACGAAGCACCCACCGTCCATCCTACCTGACTATTTAAGATATTTATGGTAAAAATTGCATTTTGCTTCAGGGTTGGAATATGAAAATACCTAAAAACAATTAAAGGGCTTGATCTCTCTTTTTTATTCATTCAAAGGAAAGAAAAGTTAGAAAGTTGTTATTACAACTTCTAGTTTCTTTTTATGTATATTAATATATGGGATCAAAAAAATGTGTAACTGCTCTAAAAAAATTTGTCCCTTTAACGGGATCCTTGTATGATCTTAACATGCTAAAAGTTTGCAAAAATTTACCTCATCTATTAAACCTTGACCAACTTTGCACTGAAGGCCTACGGAAGAGATCCAAACAAAGAGATGTAGTAAATCTTTGACTGCAAAGTCCTAAAATAAAAGGAAAAATTAAACTGAGACGTACATAATATTAAATCTTAAATACGACCTATAGAGAATAAAAACAATTTTTTATACTCTATTTTATAAATTTGAAAGACCAGTTTAGTAGTATCTTTATTTATTTAGGTTAATAATTAAATAAAACAACCCGTAGGTTGGTAATACCATAGAGGCTGTTTCTGTTTAGTTTAATTTTGTCTTTTTGTAAAATCAATTAAATAATTATATGATCAATAAAACTCAGCTTTACCAAAAAACTAAAGATATATTGTATCAATTAGATACAAATTGATACATTAAAACAAATAAAGTTGTTAAAAAAGTTCACTCATTCATTCATTCAACTAATTTTATCTTAAATTAATTTTAACAGATTATCCTTTTGAATAATCAGCAATAAACTATTTTTAAATATATAATTGGTTGAAATATTGACAATTTCATTCAAGTGACACCAAATAGAATTAAAAAAGATCTTACTCTGGATCACCTTTACTACTGACGTCTTTCCCGTGCACTTGACTTCACTAAAGCACTTTAAGTTATTTACTGTTAAACAGGTAAACAGTTATACATATATCACTTGTAGTAGTACCAACAATGTGCTTTTGATTCATTTATATCCAATAAAAAACAACAGACTTGTCATTTTAAATAAAAATGTCATGGCACTTGTCAGCTTCAGAGGCACATAGCCTGCCGTAAACACTTGTGGCATTAAAAGGACTAAATTATTTTATTTACGAAATAAAAATTTCAAGTCAGTTCTGGTATCAAAGATATTGATCACAGACAGCGAGCTTTAACTGGGACAATTGTTAATTTACTAGCAATCCTATTGCGGGAAGAGAGCTATGGTTAGAAAAGCATAGTGACTTGTTCAATTACTTAAGTTGAACTCTGTTTTTAATCAGAAACTGTAGTAATAGCACTATATTGATAAGCGATTTCGTATTTACGCAAGATGTAGAGGTACAACTAGCCGAGCGACGAGTTCAATGACTCAAACTCAACTATGCTGTAAATCAATTACATTAATAAGCCATTTCGTATTTGCAAACGACGCGGAGGCACACCCAACCTAGCGACGAGTTTGATGTCTAAAACTGAACTATGTACTGTACTGTTCAACTTACTACTTTTACACGTTTAGACAGATAAGAATCTGTTTCTCATCTCTCGTTTCTACTGGTGTGGCCAACTGGTTGCCAAGGCGTCGAAAAATGTGAAATGCGATGTTGTGATGGGTATACACTGGTTTGTAAAAAGAACAGAGATGAAAAATAGAATTCAAATTTTGCTTAAAATTGTAATGACCAATAGATATGTTAGAAAAAGACATGTTTGATAATATTGTGCGGAATTTCTTGGAAAATATACACAATTGCTGTACTACTTTATTTATTCGGCTAAATTTCGTGAAAATAAAATTGAACTGTTTTATTTAGAGGATTTATTTGGCAGACGAAAATAGATTTGAGGCGTTAAAACTTGTATGATATGAGACTGTAGAAAAGGGTTTCTAAATGGTTTTCGTTAACGATCCTCTTATTAAGTTAGATTGGTGTATTATTTGGGGTTAGGATCCAGTAAAAAAAAAACGAAAATCTTTTTTAAATGGTCTACGTTTCGCAAATTTATTGTTGCATTCTCAGGACACTAAAATACCAGAAAAGAAAAACATATTTATGGATTGTAATATCAAGTAAAATTAAACAGTAAAAACATTTTTGTGAGTTAAAACAAAAAAAAAAAATTTACAGAAATTTTAACAGAAAGGACCTGATAAAAATGATTCCATTCTGATAAAATTGACCTAATTTTTATTAGGTCCTCTTTGTATCAATTTCTGTATATCGTGTTTTTTTTATTATTCCTCTCCTTTATGAACTCCTACCAATTTCTGAATTGAAATTTTATATAAATTCTACAACCTATTTTATATTTATATTGAAAATTTAATAGGTGAAGTTTTAAATCTGTTTATATCTGTAAATTAATTAATTTTATACGCTTATTTAAGTCAGAATTAACGAATTCGTATCTCTAAAATATCTAAAAATATAATTTTATGTTCCCCTGGAAGCATTTAAACACTCTAAATTGTTTGCATCAAAATAAACTAACTTTAAAATTAAAAGTCTGTATTCCGAAAAATACGTATTAAGAAAATACTAATACCCGTACTCACACAAAAAAGGTTTAAATTTAGACCAGGTATAACTGACAGTTATAGTGTGGTTAACTTGTTAGTTAATAGAAATACCGAGTTTTTTTTTTGGCCAGCGTTATGTGCCACGTCCGGTAAAATTACGACAATTTATGAAATGTACACCAATCGCATAGTATTTGATACACTTACATTATTAAATTGTTTTATTTCATGTAGTAGTATAAAAACACACTTTAATAGTAAAACATTCAAAACAATTAAGTTAAAACAACAGAACCCATTTATTATTTTTACAGTTAAAATTATGTAATATTAACCCAATTTTTAACACTACGTCACTTTCGTCCGATTCGACGTAAAATGTTAGGTTAGGGTCTGTATAATACAACAACGTGGCACTCTTAAATTCATTTATTAGTGAACTAAAAACACACTTTAATAGTAAAACATCCAAACCAAAACCACCACCCATTTATTATTTTTACAAGCAAACTTGTTAAAGGCTCCGCCGAAGTTGAACATTTAGGATAAAAAGATCGGTCATATTGACACAGGCCTGAAAACTTTTGAATTGGGCTTACATTTTCCGTTTTATACTCTGCAATTGCTTCAATTCGTTCTGGATCAGGCCGAAATCTCTCCTCATCCAGTACATAGACCAGAAAATTAACTTTTTAACATACAAATAAGCATTTTTTAAGTCTTGACGTTAGGCCTGCGACCTTCAGATGGTTCTGTTTGTTTCTCAAAAGTGTCGCTAATTACTAATAGATCACCAACATAGGGTATTAAAAAACTATAAAAATTTGCTCCGAATACCTTGTCAATAATCCAAAAGGAATTACGTTAAAAATATAAATACGCGTATCTAAAATGAATGAATTGGAATCTGCCAATAACAGGAAATCAAGTCTAAAATAGATTTATAGTTAAAACATCTTACGAGGCAACTCGTGATCCTTTTGTATACTAGCATTAAGCTTTTGCGCGTCCAGGTGTACCCTGACATTTCAGTCCTTTTTTAGAGTAGTCATAATAGCAGACACAAATGGGGTCGCGCCGCGCGAGATTACTCCTCGCTCCAGGGGAGTGCGTTGAAATTTTAAGAAATGGAAGCAATTTTTAGAAACTTACCTATTTGTAATTTAATTCGATTCTTCGATCATTTTTTGCAAATTCGTCAATGACGTCATCATAAAAACGTCGATGATCCGAAATATTTTGGAGAAGTTTATTTTCAATTAACAACAGTATGCTAAAGTCTCTCCTGCCCCGTTGAATTTATCACGAAATTTTTTATACGTTTAAGTGTTGAATAATTTCATTCTACTGATGAACTTGTTGCAGGTATTGTCAATACTAATTCACACAATTTCGACACTTCGGTGAAGGCATCTTCCAGCTCCTTGTCTTTTAAAAATTGTATTAGTTCCTTAGCGTTATTTTTTGCGCTAATGTCATCAGTTTGGTAAATCACTTTTAGTTCAGATCGCAGTAACACTCGGTCGAAGAACTGGTCATAATGAAGAAGAAGAGATTTAAAAGCATCTTCTGGAAAGGTTTTTCGCTTAAATACATCAAAGTTGCAGGGCTCAAGGAATTTAAATCATTTAAACCTATCTATAGTTTATTTGTTGCTAAATTTGATCGATTATTTCATAAAAGAGGCGTCTGTATGGTGTTTGAACATCTCCCACCTTGTCTGTTCGAATACGCTTGGCTTGTGGCCCTACATTTAACTTCATCGTTTTCTCCCAAAATAGGTCAAAGTCATCTCTTTTTTGGCTCAATATGAATTTAAAATCATCCACTTTTTTTAAGCAAAAAGAAATATCATTTGTTTTAGTTTGTAATATATTAAAAACATTGTCCGAGAATGGAAATATTTCTGAAAATATGTTCAACAAATAATTAAAATTAAAATCTCGTTTTAAACAGTCCAAAAACCCCCTCGAATTATTTATTGCTTCTGAGTCCCACGTATCATTATTTTCTATTATATTCTCAAATAATTCAATCAGTGATTCACGATTTTCAGATCCTGTTAACACAAGTCTTCCGTTATAGTTCCACCTAGTAGGAGCTACTTTGGGCAATCGTTTGTGGACAATGGAGTCCAAAGCTTGAGTACGTTTTGTTGCCTTGGAAAAAAAAGCAGCCATGTGACTTAAAGTAACGAAAAATACTTTACACTCTTTAATGTGATTGATGGACTGGGATAAAACTAAATTTAATTTATGAGCAAAACAATGGACAAACACAGCACTTAGGAAAGTTTCTCGAACTTTAGCTTGCAGACCCTCTAATTGTCCTGCCATCACTGCAGCTCCATCATAGCTTTGAGCAACTAATTTTTTCTCTCCATTAATTTCTTTAGTAGCGTTATAAACTGCGGTATATAATGCATCTGCTGTACGATTTTCGGACACATTCTTTAACCCTAAAAATCGCTCTTGAATACTTCCATCTGTTTTAACGTAGCGTATTACTATAGATAATTGGCTAAAATTAGTGATATCAGTTGTTTCGTCCTGAGCAGTAGCAATGAAAGGCGCCTCGCCAATCTCCTGCTTAATTCTTTTTAGAATAATAGTTGCAAGAGCGGAAATTAAATCATTCTGGATTCGATTCGACGTTCCGCGAAAAACGCTAGACTGCTCTAAATGATTTTTTAAGCAATCAACATATTTAGCCATTAAACTAAGTAAATTATGAAAATTTCCCCTATTTGAAGAAACCCTTGTTTCGTCAAAACCTCTAAATCCCAATTCGTGCTGTCCAAGACATCGATAAGTCTTCTTAATATTTGCCTATTTTTATCCACTAGTTTATTATGTTGGCGGTGAATAATTTCCAACTTTTTATTAAGGGCGTGTTCAATTCCGGTTTTGTCGAAGACTTTTTCTTTTATGACGGCCTGCAAATGCGCTTTGGACATAATGTGTCTTTTTACAGCTTTATGGAAATTGTTTAAATCGAAAAAACCAGTTTTATTCCAAAGACCTTTTTCATTTTCAAAAAGCATGGTCAACAAAATAATTTACTTATATTTTCACAGCTTGTTAGCCATTTAAATTGTTCGTATTGTTTTTAAGGATAAAAATGTTTAATACAGTTTTTCATATTTGTGGTTAAATTTTTCATAGGCGGTTTTGCCCTTCTGGAAATTATTTCAAGATTATCAGCGAAGTTTAATGTTGAAAATCCCTTTATTATTAAGACACACACCACACATTCACACACACTCTTCTTACTAAATTCTCCAACATTTTCAACGTTATTACCAACAGCCGAAGTTGACGGTATTTGCATATCCACGTCCGTATTATTGTCTTTCATATTGCATCATGCACGACGCGACGTACGTATCACACAACACGCGGATAGCCGTTCAAACAAAGAAGCTACTTCAACCATAGCTTCCGCCCACACTTAAAGCACGCGACTGAAATGCAAAAATTGCAAACAGCCAGTGGAAAGTTCAATAACCTCTGGCTCGATTCGCAGGAAATCAAGCATACAGGACTTGGCTGCAGAGAAGCTAGCGGCCCGCATAAGTTCTATTCGATTCTATTGCTCGGTCGGAGTCAAGGCAGCATTTATTATGGGCTTGATAATTAAGATAATATTTTAGCATTTTTAATATAAACTAAATTAATCGTTTCCTATTTTAAAAATTACTTTTTAGAAGATGTTTTGAAATTTTTTTTGGAAAGCACTGCTTCCCTTGCTTCTATGGACTGCATGCTCCTGCCCCGCTTTTATAAAACTGTGAAGAGTATTGCCCCCGAAATTGAAATGGACCTATAAATCTATTCAGATAATCTTTGTCGATATTTAATATTTGTGTCAAATTAGATTAATTGTATAAACGGTCATTGAAATATGGTGTTCACATAAATCCTTTATACAGACAGGGTGACACAATAGTGTGACAAAGTACAATATCTCCCTCGTTTTTTATAATTTTGATTTTTTTTTTATGAAAGTTGTCTACAATTTAAAAATATTTATTTCACAACAGTGAGGCACTTAAGAAAAAACTTTTTTAAATGAGACTCCCCATATATTTTTAAATATTTGGATTTCCCAAGAAATTCTCTATAGAACACAATATTATAAAATTATTCAAAAAAATATCTGAATTTTAAAAAAATCAGGGTCTTTTATAACCTGTTATAAGTTCTAGCCTATAACGACTTCATTAAAACAAAATTGTACGAAAGGAGATAAATTTCTAAGATGTTTAGATAACCGCATACGTAGTAATTTTATACAGGTTGTTTGCTGCAAACATGCCAACTTGGAAAAATTGAAATTAAATTTAAAAAAAAAAAAAATTAAATGGTACAACCTGTATCTAACTACCCTATCATGTTGCGTTATTAGTCCTCTTTCACTTTTTTAAAATTAATCTTTAATAGTTTTTGCGGTATATTAATTTTGCAATAAAGCATATTGATGTAATTTCAGTTTAGTTAGCCAAAAGAAATATAACTCAAAGCAATATTGTTGATCTTTCAATGTATCTGCCAGTAGTAAAAATTATTGTTGTAAACATTTTATAAAATAACTTCAAATTTAAACAATAATTTGATATTTATATTAAGTAAATGCAGATAGTTAATTTAAAAAAAAATCTAGTGAGATATGACAAATGAAAATGCTAATGATTTAAAAAACTTTTTAACTAACAACAAATAGTTAAAATCAAATTTATTTCAGTCTACACATTTAATTATTTTGGAACACGAAAATATAAAAAAAACATAATTGTTTAATGCAATTGTAATTATTTCTGTATCTATTGAAAGGTATACTATGGTGACTGTAATCAACATATTATAGTGATAATATTCAAAAAAGAACATCATATTCTAAATGAGGAAATATAATTTTATGCAGTAAAAAGTTTTATATTATAAAAATAAAATAAAATGAAACAACTTAAATTACAAAAACCAAATTGGATCCCTTAATACAGAAAACACTACCTAATTAAGTGTTCAAAATGTCTGCCATTATCTCAAACACATAGTTCAACGCGTCTTTCAAACGTACTGCTTAAATTTTGACACATGGCCACACTACTATTTGTGAAACAATTTCTAATCCTCAACTTCATGTCTTCCTTTGTTGTGGGAGGTATTTTGTACACTTCTTCTTTAACATACCCCCATATTTTAAAGTTTGTTTTTGTAAGATCTGGGGATCTAGCCGGGCACGAAACAGATCCACCTCTTCCAATACAACGCTCTAGGTAAGTTAAAAATATTCTGATAGGTCCTATAGAATGGATTGGAGCACCATCAAGAAGAAACCACATTTCATTCAGCGTTTCAATTGGCAAATAATTTTGCAAAAAATCTAAGTATTATAAACGTCCCCTTTTGCTCAAAAAAAAAAATTGTCATTTCCATTAAAATATGGTCCAATATTTCATCAAAAAGGGTTCTATACTTAGCCCTAATTTCTTTAGGTGGAAGCTTAGCAAGCTCCTGTTTGTAATGATTTATTTATATAATAGAATTTGCTTTATCAAACATGGTATTAAAAAAATGTTCCTTTCTTTTTTTACAGAGCGTTTTATATTGGATATGCAAAAATGAATGTCAATAGTCAAATAGTATGTCCGTGATTGAAAAAATGTCATTAAACACTAATATCAGAAACGTGAATTCAAAATCGTTCATCTAACCTAAAAATCCTTTTGCAAGCCGGATTGATTTTTCATCAGATTTGTCACAGTTTGTAATAAATTCAAAGACGTCTTTTAATTTATTTCAGTCTTGAACAATCATCACATTTACTAACTTCGAATTTGAAGACCAACGAGTTTCTGTAATTGTTAGTATACGCCTCGTAGATGCAGATGTAAGAGCACCCGTCCGTTTGGTTGAGTGATGAAAAAATGAGGGAATACCACTAAGACTTGCAAAAAAAATTCTACATTTAGAAATATTTTTAAATTTTGTTGCATCATAAGGTTAAGGCGATGCGCAAGGCAATGGACAAATACAGTCTGCGGCGCTTTTTCTTTTTTTTTGAAGGCCATTTAGATGGCTACACTTGCGCCATCGTAACATTGCCCTATTAATTTATGTTTATAGTCAAATTGGTCCAAAATTTGCTGCAATAGAAAATGTAAATTCTCCGACGTTCTATCGGAGCTGACATTATAAAATCCTAACAATCTCTCGACTACTGAACCTTCTGAATTAACGTATCTTAAAATTATGGAGCACTGGGTGGTTTGCGTAATATCAATGGTGTCATCCACTTGCACAGAAAAAAACTGTGTGTTCATTATTTCATTTTTTACATGATCATTTAAATAATCAGAAATGCATTCAATTATTTCGTTTTGAATAGTTTTTGAGTCACCAATAAAAACATTTTTAATTTTTTCGTGATGTAGTTCTTGGGAACTTCCCGATATTAATAAACCTAAAAGCTTTTTAAAATCTCTCCTATTTATTCACTCGCTGCTCTCATCATGGCCGTGAAAGACTAACTCTTGTTTTTGCAAGGTACAAAACTGCGTCATTTACCAAGCACATAAATAGTCTATTTAATCGGACGTTTTGTTTTTAGCATTAATTCGCATTTCAAATGCTCCGCCGAATCTTCATGTTTATGTAAAGACCTTCATATATTTAACATACCTGCAAATTCTTCCTTATTCCACACTGAATATTTATTGAAAACTATTAAATAAGGCCAACAAAACATTTTTTATACTATTTTTTTTTAGTGTATATATTTATTTTATTTTTTTATTTATTTATTTCACCTATTACAAATAAATGATTTTATATTTTAATCCAGAATACCACTCCTGCACAATGAATCTTACGATCTGTGTGTGCGATTGTGGTTTAGTACAATTTACTATAATTTATACATTGTAATATAATAATAATATATACTTTATAATACTAATAGTACATGACTCATTAAATATTACATACATTTTCAGTTCAGGCAGGTATAACAATATTTTATAAGTAAGTTACACTGTTATTGTGACATTATTATCTACAATCCAACTATTTATCTTTTTCCTAACTCTGGTATATGGTTTGCATTTATAGAAATCTGGTTTGCTGTTATAGGTCCTGGGACCAACGTAACACATATGCTTTTGTGTAGTGCTGTATAACATTCTTGGAACATCTAAGGTTTTTCGGTTTCTATGTCTAGTTTGTACATTATGGTGAATATCATGTTTATAATACTCTGTTTTTAACATGAACCTAACAACAACTTTGGTATACAATAATTTTAAGTCAAAGAGCTTGGACTCTTGAAACAGTAATACAAAAGGATATCTTTTATCTTTAAACAACATATTTTTAATGATACATTTTTGTGCTGAATTTAGTGATCTCATAATATTTAAGGATGCCAACCCCCAGACTACTAAGCCATAGCTTAGGATAGACTCGACCAGTGCACAGTAAACCTTTCTCAATGTCATGGTATTTAATATGGTCCTAAGTTGAAGAAATTTGTAAATCAGTTTACGAATTTTACCTGTAACGTATTCTACATGTTTGTCCCAGCGTAAATACTGGTCCAAATATATCCCAAGGTACTTAACATGATCTTTTTTGGATATAAGAGTTGTGCATGTACCGCAATAGTTTGCCTAAGAGGCTGTGTGCTCGCTGTCATTGAAAAGGTTACAAAATGTGTTTTGTCTATATTAAGTGTTAGTAAACTCTTATCTAACCAGATTTTAATTGCACTTATGGCACATTCTGCTTTTTTATATGCATCACTCCATGAGCTATCACTAACTAATACCACTGTATCATCCGCAAAACATATCACATTAGCATCACGACAGATCTCCGTAATCTGATTTACGTAAATAGTAAATAACATTGGCCCAAGCACGGTACCCTGTGGCACACCGAACTCTGGCGACAAAGCACTGCTATAAGTATCCTCTAGCCTAACTTGATGTGTTCTGTTAGCTAAATATGAATGTATTAATTTATACGCATGACCCCTTATGCCAATTCTATCCAGTCTCTGTAACAGAATTCGATGTGACACAGTATCGAAGGCCTTTGACAAATCAAGGAAAACACCAAGACATTTTTTACCATTATTAAACTTTTTACAATGTACTCCGTCACCCTACACAAGGCATTTTCTGTTCCAGCACCCACCCGAAATCCATATTGATTTGATGAAATTAATTTGTTATGTTCCAAGAAATTATTTATCCTGAGTTTAATGCACTTTTCAATCAACTTACTTATACTGTTAGTTAGTGCAATGGGTCTATAATTGGTTGTTAATTTCTTGTTTCCAGATTTATATATAGGAACAATAACTGCTTTTTTAAAGACTTCCGGGAAAGTACCTTCTGCAAAGATTAGATTTATCAGATGGTGGAGTGGTTTAATTAAATTCTTATAAAATCTTTTTATGATACAAGTTTTTACAGGATCATTACCTGACGCATTCGTTCTAAGGCTATTTATCTGCTGTAATAGTTCTTCTTGTGTAAGTGGAGCCAGGAAACATGTATTTGGATTCACCTTACCGGTCTCTGGCGACACCCGATTCATAGCAATATTTCCAGCAAGCTTTTTACCAATTTTACTAAAAAAATTATTGAATTCATTGGAAATGTCTTTAGGACTTGTTAATTCAAGACCACTTTCAGATAAGAATAGTTTTAATTATTTGACCAGAGTCATTTTGATTAGTTATTTCTTTAATAGTATTCCAAGTTTTTCGTGGACAGCCAGAGTCTTTATTGATGAGTCGTTTATAATAATTATTTTTTGATATTCTTATAAGTTTTTTAAGCTTATTCCTAAAGTTAGTATAATTTAATTTTGCATTTAAGCTGTTGGGATTGAGTGTTAATATTTTTTTTAACTTATTTCTCTTTCTAATAGAAACTAATAGACCTGCAGTGATCCATGGCTTTATACGATATTTTTTGTTTGAAATGGAAAACGAAAATTGTCGAATCGGTAATATATTTATTGA
The DNA here is from genome assembly GCA_030620095.1 of Kuschelorhynchus macadamiae. Taxonomy (NCBI): domain Eukaryota; kingdom Metazoa; phylum Arthropoda; class Insecta; order Coleoptera; family Curculionidae; genus Kuschelorhynchus; species Kuschelorhynchus macadamiae. Next base: position 733,000 of record JAUTXW010005465.1, on the reverse strand, counting down.
GCTTTTGAAGTAAATCATCTGTACAATCATTAACCGTTGTTTTATTTAGCACTTCTTGCCAGATCTGTGTGGCAAGTAATGAACTTAACTTATCGTAGTCTAATTTGTTAAAACACCTGACTTGAGAGGGAGGTCTGTACTGATTGTCAGTCCTAATATTCAAAATAATAGGGTAATGGTCAGATACATCAGTTATAACTACCGCTGAATTTATGTGTTTAACTTTAGAATTATTACATTTTATAAAACAATGATCAATACAGCTTCTTTGTTCCCCCCTCTGCCAAGTAACTTCATTAATTTTAGAGCTTTACCCATATGAATATAAACAGTTAAGGTAGTCTTGTACATATTTGTCTTGTTGTTTCAGTAGATTTATGTTAATATCTCCAATGAATACACTTAAGTCAACATTACTGCTGCCATACTCTCTAAGCAAATTGTCTAGATTATCAACAAATTCGTCTCTATCTAAAGCATGCAATCTGTAGGTGCCAAACAACTCAGCTGTAATAGCATTTTTATGGATAATGAGTTTTAAGAAGTTTGTATTATTAAATTTTATAATGGAATGATCAACTATTAGATTACTCTTGACATAAAAAACAAAACCATCGCACCCATTTATAAAACTTTCATTACTGAAAATTGTATAACCCGGTATTGCAAAATCTGTTATGTTATCCATAGGATGAGTCTCTGACATTGCCAAAATATCGAATGATTTATTACATGACTCTAAGTAAACAAGAAAATCATCCAGATTTCTATAGATGCTCCTTATGTTAACATGCATTAAGTCTATATCACAATTAGAATCCCTCAAAAAATTTATATCACTAACAAAATCAGAAATCTGAGTGTAACCATTGTTATAATCGTCCAATATATTATTAAAAGAAGAAAGATAAGTGTTAAGATCTAATTAAGTAAGTCGTTTAAGAATGTCTCATTTTTAACAACAACTGCATCACCATCGTTCCTTCTTGCCAGAATCCTACCATCTCTATGCCAGATGTATTTGAAACCAACGGATCTCAAACTTTTAGCCTTTTTAAAAAGATTATAAGCCTCCCTAGTAAGCTCTTCATCCACAAAAATTGGGTTTGTGGATTCTCCCAAGGAACACTTTTTAATAGTAAGCTTACCCTTTTTAGCTCTGGCCTTTAATATTTCCTGCTTCCTCTCCATTGATCCCAATGAAATGACAAGATTGACCCCCATCCTTGCTTTTAAAATGCTGTATATTTGAAATGTCCTCTTGGGATATCTTGACATCAATTGAAGTAAAAAGCCTCGAAACACAGCTTAAAGTTGCTGCCTTGTCATCTGCGTTGCATTGCAAACCATAGACACGAATATTTGATTTGATCTTATTGGTTTCTTGACTATTAAGAGCTTGTTTAAGCTTCTCAACTTCTTGCTTTAGCCAACGGTTATCCCTCGAAACTTCTGTGAGAACTTCTGTTATTACCATATTTCGTTTTTTCTCGTCCTCGTACTTTTCATTAAGAAAATCCATGGATTTTCTGAGCTCTCGAACCTCCTCTTGCAATGATTTCATTAATGATTTAAGCTCTAGATCGTCTACAGAATGAAGAGTACTTGGTGCCAAAGACGGCCGGGAAAATGATGAAGATGATCGACGATTACTACTTTCTATTTCGCAGTCCCTACATTTCCAAGACCTTCTCTCGGCTGCCATTAGTTTAGCCTCAATTTCAGTAATATTGCCACATTCAATATGAAAATAGGCTTGGCATACCGCATTGCAGCCTTAATTTATTTTTGCCAATATTTTTAGTACAAGACTTGCAAAATTTGTTTGCTCCCATATTTAATGTTAGTATTGGCAATGCCGCTTCCTAAGTTTACTAAAATCTCGTCCGAGCTACAGTTCTAATACAGGGTTCAAAGGTCAATTCTCGATACCGGTGAATGGAATTCGCAGTGTTTGGTAATAAATTAAATAAATAAGTGTGGTTTTAACTCACCAGCCTTTTCCACAATCGACAAAAATGTTCTTGTCAGTAAAGACAGCGATTTATTTTATCCAATATATCAAAAAAAATACTTTAATTTTACAGAGAGTAAAAATATACGACAATTTAGTTTACGGCTCAATGTTGCCATTTGACTACTGCATAACCATTTGTACGCCGAAAACCAGGATGACGATTAAAACTTGTTCCTTCCATCGATTAAATGGAGTTTCCAACAAAATGCACACCACATCCGTGATCGGATTCATCAATAACGTAAATTAATAAACCCGACACCAAATAAAGTTGTAACAACACCATAAATAAATATAACACAAAACAGTCAAGTAAACTGCAAAGGAACTAACCGGTTGCAGCGAAATCCGCGAAAATAAAAGTAAACAACAACCCCAAACTGAGCGACACGTGGGTGTAGTGTACTGTGTTAACAGGTTAACATTATTCTTCCATGTACTCGGCGTCATCGCGAACGCGTTGTCATGGCAACGTAGTAGGAAAATCGTAAACTAAACATAGCACCTCCAGCAAAGTCGAAGCGGTTTGCGCTACTGTTATAGTGGATATCATAAAGTTCGATTAAAAGTTTTAAAAAGACATGCCGCCAACGGTCAAGTAAAATATTTATTTGAGATGTACAGTTTATTTTTTACCAATTAGGTGAATAAATGAATGTAAAAACTTAAATTTTAAGAAATATATAATAAATATAGTTAGATGTTTGCTTGTTTATTTTTCCTGGAGAAGTAGCACTTCACCTACTTCACCTGAATAGCCGCCACTGTGCTATGGGTGCATTTTATTAGCTTTAAGTACTCGCTGAACCCTTCTTCGTACAACATCAACAACATGTTCAACATGCGGATATTCGGTAAATGCTAAAAGTACATTTAATTAATTTTCTTCAGTTTGAGAACGTTTTTCTTGATTATTTTTATTATATGTCACTCGACCAGATCTTTGGAAACGCTCCAGAAGCTTTTCGAATGCGCTTCTTTCATGTTGGCGTCGGCGTCGCTCGGGATACCGTTGCTGATACAATCTTTTTGCTAATAGCGTATTCTTCTCACTAGCTCCCAATACCAAAACCACATGAATTATCTCGTCTTGTAAAAAACTCATTATTTAAATTTAATAATGTAATTTTAAACTACATTATACGATGTTTACAACAGTAATTTTTGCCTCTGACAGATGCATTGAAAGAACCCTTTTCAAACAATATTACTATAACGTATAATTTCTTTTCTTTTATAAATACGGCTAACTAAATAAAAATTACATCGATATGTTTTAATGCATTTTCAAAGACACAATTAACACACAAATTATTAGGTATGCGATTACCTCTTAGTTAGACATTTGTCCTCTTTGGTACAATTTTTCTTTATTGACATCGTTGAAAGGTTAGAAGTTATAGCAGGTTATGGAGAACCATGTTTTCTTTGATTTAGATATTTTTTGAATAATTTGGCGAATAAAATGCAAAACCAAATATGGTATTATACGGAGAATTTCTTGGAAAATCGAAATATTTAAATATATATCTAGTGTCCCATTTAAAAAAGTTAAGAGGTGCCTTACTTTAGTGAAATACCCTGTATAATTAGAAATATTTTTAAATTGTAGACTCCTTTTTCTTATACAACTTTCAGAAAAAAAAATTCCAAAATTATAAAAAACAATGGTACTTTGTCACACTATTTTGTCGGCTGAAATAAGGATGTGGAATAAAGAGGTTTAGGTTATAGTGAAAAGCAAAAGCAAGAAAACGCAAATGTCACAACAAGCGGCATGTGTGGATTACACAGGGTAACAAAATGAAAACAAAAATTTGGTGCCCGAAATCTAACATCTGGTTTTAGATGTTTTTAATGTGTTGATTTCAAAAATGTCACCAGATTTTTTCTATCAGCTCTAGTTTTTGAGATACAGGTTACAGGTTAATTGATATTTTTTTCTGATAAAGGACAACAAATAAAGAGATAAATATGTACTTAATCGTCATTTATTAACCAAATGGATACCTGGAATTGTCCCTGACCCAATGTTCCTATACTAGGAACTACTCAATACACTGCTCTTAATTACTTTTATACCTGTAATTGCCTATGACCCGATCCTTCTATACCTGCTTGGCTGTACTCGATTTAGTATATTACTGAGTTTTCCCAAGTAAAGATCGTTTTCCAGAAAACTTAGGTGATTGTAGTGAAGAACAGGGGGAAAGATTCCATCAGGATATTAAAACTATGGAAGATCGTTATCAAGGACGATGGGATAGCCACATGATGGCGGACTACTGCTGGAGCCTTCAGCGAGACTGCCCTAGTAAACTCCATTCTAGAAAGCCGTATAAAAGAAAATTTCTATGTGATTAGTGACTAATGTAATGTTAATTAAGTTTTTGCAATAATACTTAAATCCATGTGTCCATAGTTTTTAACTGGCAATAGTAATATTATATATTATAACAGTTATAACGTAAAATATATACACGATTTAAGAAAAAAAAAATCTAGATCTGATAGAGAAAATCTTAGAACTTTTTTTACATTCTGCCTCCAAAAATTACCCAGAAACAGTTAAAAAATCGCAGCCACCAAAATGTGTGTTGGCCTGTGTTATCTAATATCTCAAGCCGATAAAAGCTTCAAACAACCTCGGCCTGTATACTGAAAGCCCACAAACGTTTCAAACAATTTTCCACTCCTCATCCAAAAAATATATTCAAGTAGCACCCAATTCAAAGAAATTTCGGCATTTATCATATCTAGAAAATTACAGCCAATTTTTTTAAAAAGATCCTATAAAACTAGGGAGATTATTGCGCTCGAAATTAAAAAATGTTAAGAAAGGTGTTTCCCAATAATTTGCTTCAATTCAAACATCTAAAAGTGGACCTATAAATCTATTCAGTTAATCTCCTTGCTATATTTAATATTTGTGCCAAATCAAGTTAATTATATAAATAGTCATTGAGATAAAGTATTCACATAAATCCTTCTTACATATAGGAGACTGTTTTGTTAGCTAAAATAAGGATGTTGAACAAAAAAAGGGGTGTGGGTTAAATGGGAGAGCAAAAGCAAAAAAAAATGCATAACAAGCGGTATGTGCGGATTATTTAATATCTCTAGAATATATTTTCTTGAAGCTAATATACCTACGTAATATACTTTATAACTTAAAACTCCAATAATAATAGCCGACAGACAGAAATGAATCGCCGTAGTTTTGCCACTACATTTCGTTTGTAGCTCCTCAAACCTAAAAATAAACAAAAGCTAAATTATCTAACCAAGTTAGCATCATCAGCAGATGATATAAACTAAAGTAACATCCTAACCGAGACTATTTATAGGTAAAAGTGGTCACACTTGGTTGCGCCCGATTGCACCGTTGTCAAGTAAACAATAGAGGGGACTATAGGGAATAGGCCCTCTGTCTTTATTTAGTACTGTCTTACCACATTTAACTATTTCTATACTCTCAAATGAATCCAATAATCTATTATTAGATACATTTTTAATCAATTTAAGATTATTTATTCCTATTTGGTGATGGTTTTCTAAAGCATGTTGGGCAACGCTTGACTTTTCTGTTCTTCCGTATCTTAAATGTGCCATGTCTCTAAAACGAATGTTTATGGAGCGTTTAGTTTGCCCAACATATTTTAGATCTCAGTCATTATTGCTAATGTCATAGATGCCACTCCTCTCCTTCAAGTCGACTATGTCTTTAGGGTTTCCGAGGAGATTTTTCAAACTGTTCTCCGTTTTGTAGGCTACTCTAAAACCTACGTTTTTAAATACTTTTTCTAGACCTCTCGTATATCTGGGATCATATGGGATTACTATGAACTTATTGGGAGCCTCCGGTGCTTGAAGAGTAGTGGCACCTTTTAACATTTTCTTATGCTTATGTCTATTTACTAATTTATGTACAAAATTACCATTATATCCATTACTTTAAGCTATATTTTTAATCCGATTCATTTCATTGTTAAAACGTTCTTTACTTAATGGAAAATTGGCTAATCTTTGAGTTAAGAAATGAAATGCTGCCATTTTGTGTTGACGGCAATGTAAGGAGTCGGATGTTATATACCTATCAGTATTAGTAAATTTCCTATAAAGATCAAATTCTAATTTATCGTTATTTCTAATAACTAACGTGTCGAGAAAAGGTAATTGCCCATTATTCTTCTTTTCGTACGTAAAATTAATAGAAAGATATTTATTGTTTAATGTTTCTAAGAAAGTTTTCAAATTTTCTGTTTTAGTATCAAAAATAGCAAATATATCGTCTACGTATCTATAGCACACCCTTGGGAAGTACTTGAGTTCTTTTTTGAACTAGGTTTCTAATCTACCCATAAAAAAATTTGAAAGGAACGGAAATAAGCAATTGCCCATCGCAGTTCCCTCAAATTATATTTATTGTTGAACTGAAGAAAATTTTGATTCATACATAATTTTGTGAGAAGTAAATATTCATCAATAATTTCTTTCTTCAAATTATTGATTTAAAGTAGTTCCTTTGGGTACTCTAAAGCTAGTGGTATGGGTCCACTAGGAAACAATGAGCTTACATCAAAAGATATTAAAATTTCACCATCTTTTAAGTGAACATTTTTAATTTTATCTAAGAATTCTAAGAAAGTTACTGAATTCTTGCACTAACCATTTTGAAATATTGTACGTTGGTGATCCAACAGCTGAAACAATAGGTCTCATGGACTTCCAATTTTGGGAAGGCAATACAGTTTAGATAACTGTGGGTTTCTATGTGTTAGTTTAAATTTTAGTTTATCGGACACAAGGTTTTTACACTGTTTTAAAGTAATTTTTACTTTTGTTATCATTTTTGATAACGGGTTCTTCTCAATTAAATCGTAGGAACCAGTTTGAATCAAATGGTCTACTCTTTCAAGATAATCGGTTTTGACAGTGTAACAACCTTATTTTTTTTGTCAGCTTTTAAACAAAAACATTCTTTTTTCTTCAGTCCCTGGATAACTTCAGTATTTTTACGAGAAACATATTTTGACTTGTTGTAAACAACGTTTTTTGAGATTTGGTTTCTGCAAGCCTCTCTCTTCAAGCACCTGAGGCTCCCAATAAGTTCATAGTAATCCCATATGATCCTAGATATACGAGAGGTCTAGAAAAAGTATTTAAAAACCTAGGTTTTAGAGTAGCCTACAAAACGGAGAACAGTTTGAAAAATCTCCTTGGAAACCTTAAAGACAAAGTCGACTTGAAGGAGAGGAGTGGCATCTATGAAATTAACTGTGATGACTGCGATCTAAAATATGTTAGGCAAACTAAACGCTCCATAAACATTCGTTTTGAAGAACACATGGCACATTTAAGATACGGAAGAACCGAAAAGTCAAGCGTTGCCCAACATGCTTTAGAAAACAATCACCAAATAGGAATAAATAATCTTAAATTGATTAAAAATGTATTTAATAATAGATTATTGGATGCATTTGAGAGTATAGAAATAGTTAAATGTGGTAAGAAAGCACTAAATAAAGACAGAAGGCCTATTCCCTATAGTCCCCTCTATTGTTTACTTGACAACGGTGCAGTCGGGCGCAACCAAGTGTGACCACATTTACCTATAAATAGTCTCAGTTAGGATCAGTTACTTTAGTTTATATCATCTGCTGATGATGATAACTTGGTTAGCGAAACACGCGTCCAGAACGTAACAAGTTGTGGTGTAGTGTGGTTAGAACTCTTGTATTTTGATCTGTCGTCTACCACAGGTTCCAGTGTCAGGACCTAAATTATCTATTAAAAAAGTGAATCCTGTGTTAGGCTATAAAGTACCATTCTCATTTTTAATTGTCCAGAAAATTAAAAAAAAACCGTTCATCCAGAGGAGTGTTTTCCTCGCCGAATCTGTATTGTTATTTTCAGTATCTTTGAACATATACAGATAAAGACAAAATGTGTATTTTTTTAATGAAATACCCTGTACATTTTTTACTTTTTATCAACTTATTTTATATAATTTAAGTTTGCCTATATATAGTGTGTTTTATGTATTCAGATGTCCTAGGGAAAAGATCCCTGACGATACCTTGTGCAGTCGAAGGCGAATCGTTGGATCGTACAATAATTTGACACAGTGTTATCCCATGATTCCTCAAGACAGGTATTTTGACAAATCAAGATTTTTTTATCCGACATGCTCAATTAGTTTCAAGCAGTAATTCAAGAGCCAAATGTTCAAGCAGTAATAAAAAGAGCCCCAATCAATCTTTTTCAATATTTAACTTATATAATAAATAATATGCTTAAAAAAAGGGAAAATTATTTTTTAAAAGAAGGGTTATAGGCCTTTTAGTCTTCTCTCAGCTATGGGCAAAATATCAGAGAAAATAGTTCTCACATCGTGTGTGTTGGTTTATGAAAAACAGAAAAAATATTTTTATGGTTTTCCCTTTTAATAGTTAAATCAAGAGAGTTAATAGAATCATTTGTTGCAGGTCGTGGTTTGGTCTAAAGTTTTGACTTATCAAAATGTCATTTTTCACGGGTCAATATCTCAAAAACAAATTAATTTTCGGGTATTGTGCTTTACACAAAAAACTATTTAGAATTAGTAAAGAAAGGAAAATAAGAAGCTTCAAACCTTAATGGTTACAGGCCAAGCCACGAAACTTTTCTTTTTAATCATCTTCTTTATCTCCTACATTTTCCGAGATAAGGATATAGGGCTTCTTATTTATTTAAGTTGTAAAAGTTCAAAAAAGGTGAGCAGTGTTCGTACATATTTGAATTTGCCAGACTCTATTTTTATTTTTATTATGTTAGCAGTATCACACTCGACTCGCCATAAAAGTAATTTATCCTATGGTTCTTCTGCAAAAATGGCAAATAAATTAATTTGTAAGCAAACGTAGTTATCTTGCTTAACCCTCGTATAAAAAATTGACTGGATAGAAATATTGTTTTTGTTTGTCTTGGTATCATTTTGCAAGTTCAAAATGTTTGCAGTTTATTTCGTGACAAATGAAGGTTGCCTTAAAATCAAAAAACCCCTAGGGCAAAAAGATCTGCTCTACCCAATATTCGCATGAGAATCAACAAATCTTAACCGTTAATGTAACACACGTGCAGTTTAAGAGTGACATTCCTAAAAAAATTTAAGCAAAAACAAATTGTTTTGCCGATCCTTTGTCTCTGTCACATCCCGTATAATATCTTTCTGTTAGTTGTATTAGCGACATACCTCCCCACTCCAAATTCGCTTATCCCATGGCTACTTTGTAAAAACAACTGGAATTATGGATTCATTTTTGAAAAAAATTTAGAAATTCTCGATTAAACCATTTACAGTGAAAAACAAATGAAGCTAGTGAACAAGATTATTTTTCTTAGATTCTCGAATCTAACAAAACCTGCAAAAAATTAAAGGATTTCATATAACGCTCTGTCTAGTGCAGTCGTCATTGCAACTAGCGATTACGGCCTACAGGTAAGGAAGTAGCGGAATTGCGCAATCACATGCTAAAAAATATAAGGTCAAATTGTCTTTGAATTTTACCAAAAATATGCTTTGTCCCGTTTCATTTGTCCATCACTGTAGATATGAGGGAATTGACTTACCTAATAACATTCTTGTGATAGCGAAGACATAATTTAAGCAAATGTTGTCGTTCCTCATATGTTTGCCTTGTGGACACAGATGCTACGATCAGTTTAATGTGTTTCAATCTAAATTGTATATTTTCCATAAAGGCTGTCAAAAGAAAAGTGACTATAACCATTGGTATGCATGCCATCATGACGATAATGACTTGCAACACTATAATAAAAAGCTCCAAAGATTGATCGACTTCAAATGGTAAAAATAATGGAGCTGGAAATCCTACAATTATAATAGTAAGGTATAGACAAGGAAAATAGAAAACAATCATAAATGATAATCTACAGGAAAAATGACTGGACGAGTGGTCCAAGTGCAAGAACCATAAACCACACAGGATAGATTCTTGCCGACCACAAAGGTCAATGACGTATTCCGGCTCTCTCACTCTAAATATTTAGTATTAGTTACATTGCTCTGTAAACACAGTGGTGTTTGTGGGAGATATTAATATAGATTTTCTAGGTGATAACATACATAAAAATAAACTTTTGAATTTGCTTGTCACTTTCAATTTGAATCAGCATATTAAGGACCCTACTAGAATGAATACAAATACAAATAATTCAAGCCTTATTGGTATAACAATAACAAATAACAATAGTGAATATTACAGTTCAGAATCGGTTCCGACGTCTAAATCAGTAACCGATCACAATTTAATATATGCAGTCTTTATATTTCCTAAGCAAATAATACTTATAAATATATTAAATGTAGAAACTATCAGAATATAAATTTTAATCAATCTGATAATGACGCATCGCATCTAGACTGGGATGTTATTTATCGCACTCACAATATTGATAAAAAAGTAGAGTTGTTCACTAATTTTATTATTTATCTCATAAATAAACATGCACCACTGAAGCATAAAAAAATTCGCGAAAAATCGTTTACTCCATGGATAACACCAAACAAATTAAGAGATAAATCACATAAAAAATACCAAAAGAATAAAAACCCAGAATAAAAACCCAGAGAGAAGATAATATTACAATCAGGTGTCGCAAAAAGGAGGAAAAGATTTTTGGTACAACGCATAACAATTAGGTTTAACAATAATAAAATTAATGATATACTACACCAATATATTTTTCAGAGACTGCTGATTCTGTATCTAGGGAGAAAATACAATTTTACAGGTTTAAGAGAGATACAAAAATATATAATTGAAATTAAAACTAATGCGGTTGGTGAGGACATGCTATCAATAAGAGATTTAAAACTGTGCCTTCCCTTCTGTTTAAATCCTTTAATAAATATAATAAATAGCTGTTTAGTGGAAAATATCTTTTCCAACATATGCAATAAAACCGTTGAAAAGTTGATCCTAAAAACTTTTCAGATTTTTAGGTATCTAAAATTATAGAAAAACATATATATAACAATATACAGTTACGCAAATGTTTAACACATAATAAAATTAATATCATAAGATATACCGCTTTTAGAATGTTGATTGCGTTTTGACACAACAGAACTTCAAATATATTTTTCAGAGACTGTGTTGCTAAAAGAATGATATTATGAAAAAATCAGAATATATTTCAATATATGATTCTGTATCTATGTAGCGATATAAACTTTGACCTATTCCAAACATACAATTTATATCCCAAGTTTAATACCGATTTAAATAGGTATATATATATATATATATATATATATATATATATATAATAATATATATATAATATATATATATATATATAATAACACTGAGATACAAAAATATATAATTGAAATTAAAACTAATGCGGTTGGTGTGTGAGGACATGCTATCAAACGATAAGTGGATTTAAAACTGCCTTCCGTTTGTCATTAAATCCTATTTAAATAATATCTCAATTTAAATATGAAGAATCGAAATATCATATGTACAATTTTATATATGAAGTTTTAAAAACTGGTCAACCTCCTTACCTGAGAACAATATTTAATAATATTCTCCATTCGTACAATGAAAAATATCTTTTTTCCAACATATGGAAAAAAGCCGTAATAAAACCGTTGGCAAAAGTTGCTGATCCTAAAAACTTTTCAGATCTTAGACCAGTTAGTTTACTTTCGGTTCTATCTAAAATTATAGAAAAACATATATATAACCAGATATACAGTTACGCAAATGAATACAAAATAATTCCCGACTGTCAGTCAGGATTTCGCAAACATCACAGTACCTCCACCACTCTTGCAAATATTGTCAATATCATAAGGTTTAATGGAGACAATGGACATAACACGCTTTTAGCAATGTTGGACTTTAGTAGGGCTTTTGACACTATAAATCATACATTATTGTTAGCGAAACTTCACTATTTTGGTTTTTCAAAATAAGCGAGCAACTTCCACTTGTGTTCGTGTATTATCTCCATAACCAATCATTTTATGCATTTCTGTTAACATTTCTAGAACATTATTTGAAAAATAGATTGCAATGTGTTGCAGCTGAAAAGAATGATATTATGAAAAAATCAGAATATATTTCAATATATGCCGGGGTTCCGCAGGGTTCAATACTGGGTCCACTTCTGTTTTCTCTCTTTGGCTGATACACACTGTATGATATATATTGTAGTCGGATGCTCCTGTGTGTTTTTTTTTTGGTTGCTGTATTCCAAAAGTACAACAATATGCTGGATGATTCTCAGGTATATACTTTATATCTAATTATTTTTATTAAATATCCTTGCACAACATTAGCCTACAGAAAATGCGCTTTTGTCAATATATTTATATAAATAATGTTGTAATTACTACCCAAATAAATGAATTTGAATTTGAATTTGAAATTCGATTTAATACCGATTTAAATGTTAATATATATATATATATATATATATATATATATATATATACCTCGGTGGCTCAGTGGTAAGAGAGCCGGCTTCCACCCGGAAGGCCCGGGTTCGAGAGTTGGCGTAGCCGGCACCTTTTAAAATAAAGAGTGCTCGATATGCCTGGTCCGGTACCTTCCCGAGGTGCCTTTGGTCGTTGGGATAATACATTAACGACTCTGTTCGTAGACTTGGGGTCGACTGCGAACAGTAACAAGGCCTCTACACTACACGACACAACTGCGTAGAAGGCAACGGGAAACCACAACACATACACTACACGATATAAGATAGGTTTCACAATTTAAATTAATTTTTCAGGCAAGTTGTCATACTTTTAATTCTAATTTTTGCTCTGGCTTGTTGCTTTTTTAGTATTAATGCAAATCTCAACTTTGTTAATTAATCTGAAAGTTATTTATACTTAGGTATCAGTAATCTGAGGTTATTGTCTGTGTATTGTGTATAATTGCAAAAATAGTTACAAAAATCACTTGCCGGGCTACAGATGTACATAATTATTTTTTTTATTAATTTTTCAGGCAAGTTGTCGTACTTTTAATTCTAATTTTTGCTCTGGCTTGTTGCTTTTTTAGTATTAATGCAAGTCTCAACTTTGTTAATTAATCTGAAAGTTATTTATACTTAGGTATCAGTAATCTGAGGTTATTGTGTTTTTGTTGTTTCCGTTTTCGTTGTAAAAGTGGTTATATTTAAGTATTTTTTGTAGTCTCCAGAAAACATTATTTTTTAATTTAAAAAAAAATGCGTGACAATAATAAAGTGAGGGACACGAAAGAAAACCGGGCGGAGTCAATCGGTTTGGGAAGGTCGGCCAAGAAATCTCTTTAAACCAGTGGTGTCCCGTCGTTCTTTAAATAATATGACAATCTTTTTGACTATACGTACTTTAGATAATTAAAAAATGTAAGTATGTTTAATGAACTTTTATCTACATTTGTCCGTTTTCTTTCGTGTACCGCACTTCTATATTTCTTTTGTGTTGCAAAAACGGCGAACTTTCAAATTTTAAAATGATTTAATTTCTATTTTTCTTGATCGATTTACCTATAAATATATTTTTTCTTGAGTTCTGTCATTAACGGTTCCCGGGCTACTGCCTACGTCCACTAATATTGGACCACCCAGTATAGTGACACACGATTTACATGTCCAGATTTTACAAGGGCAGCCAGCATCAGATCCAGTGAACCAGATATCAAAATGTTACTTTATGCAGTTCGACGGGTATGCCAAAAGTGGCCGTCTGTCTCCGTTTGTCATAATACTTTATACAGGTGTCATTGTGAAATACTATACAAGACGATTCCTAATTGCATGCTGATGTTAAAGGGGGTGTTTTTATGTCCTAAAAGTCTTAACTTTTGAGGTACAGGATAGTAAAGTTTTGAAAAAAAAAATTTTTATCCCAATTTTGATGCTATTGTAGATAACTGCTTGAAATTTGATACACGTCTTCTATGCATTAAGGAGCATACGGATTTACCCAGGTTAATTACATATGCACGCCACTGGTAGAAATTTCAAAAATTGATTGTTAATAAAAAATGCTCTTTTATGCATAAAAGACGTGTATCAATTTTCACACAGTTATTTACCTATAATAGCATCAGAATTAGGATTTAAAAAAAAAATGTTTTTTTAAAACCTTGTATCTCTAAAGTTAAGACTTTTAGGTTCATATTAAACTTTTTTCTTAAAAAGGCCAAAGAATCACTCGCCTTTGACATTAGCACGCAATTAGGAAACGCCCCGTATAGTACTTCACAATGACGCCCTCTGTACAAAGTAATATGACAGACGGAGACAAACGGTCACTTTTCTTATACCCGAATAGCACAAAGTCCAACTGCATAAGTTAAAATTTTGATAAATCTTGTTCACTGGAATCAGTGCTGGCTCCCCTACTATAACTACATTGATGTGTTAATTTTGGAAAAATATGAGTTCTGTAGTTTTTCAAATACTAATTGCAATATTAGATATTTTTTGACACCCGGTATTGAACCGAAAATTAATTATTTTGAAGCAGTTTATTGACAGCTACTTTATGAATAATTTAACAAAATATATAAAAAAACGCTAAGTCATTTTTGAGGTTGACGGCTGTGATTCTAATGGTTCGATTCCTTCTAAATCGTTGTCTTCCTCTGAAAATGATGAGGTTTCGTCGTCACTACTTGTAGATCCCAGTATGATAACTAAATCATCAAAAACCGTTTCAATTTTGCCATCTACTTTCCAGTACTTATCTTCAATAGAACGAACATGTTTAACATACGATTTCCAATTTTCAACCGATATTCAGTCAATCGCTTCTAATGTTATTTTATTTAAATCTTTAATTGAAGCAAGTTCAATAGGGTTGAGGTCGCACATGTATGGAGACAGCCTTAAAGGTGTATGACCAAGGTTACGTAAAAGACCGTCAATTTTATACTTTTTTTCTCTAGACTTGTTGGCTGATATTACTTCATAAAATTGATATTTTCTCCATGTTAGATCACATACAAGATTGTCCGATTTAAGCCACGATATCATATGAGCTTTTGTAGAGTATTTAGTTGGCACTTTATGTTCTACGTGAGAATAATAAGACGCATTATCCATTACCATGACTGATTTGGGAGGAATGTTAGGTAGAAGCTTCTCGAGCACTTTTCAAAATTATCTCTATTCATCTGTCCATGATAGTCCCCAGTTATTAGTCCCGAGCGAAAAACTAAAGCAGCACCTGGAACAAATCCGGCTTCTGAACCAGCATGAACTATAATAAGGCGACTACTAGAGCGGATTCCTTGAACAACACCTGTAACACTTTCACTTTGCCAGCATTTGTTCACTGTCATATCATTATCTACCCAGGTTTCGTCTAGATACACAATATTGCATCCTTCTTGCCTATATTGCCTTACAGTTGATATGTATTTCACCCGCCACTGAAAAATATTTGGTCTCTCAATGAGAAATTTTGGCACTTGCGCCAAACAAAAAACAATTTGATCCTAAAAGCCGATTTAAGGTTTTATACCCATACGAAGTAGAACTTGAGCGATCATTATGTTCTCTTTGAATTTTTCTTACACTACTTTCCGAAACTCCACTGTAAAATGCAGCGCGTTCTGTTCGATTTTGAATTGAAATTACCTATTTGCTTTTTAAATTAATACATTTAGATACCTAAATTACGGAAAAGTGCTTATCTCTATTTGACGGTTTGGAGAATCCTGTCATAAAAGAACATAACATAACAAAATTTCATAAGAAGGCACTCATAATATATATTTTTGTCTTGACGATTTTATTTCGAGCGGGCCAGGCGACGTCATTGCAACAACGCTCGCTCGCGCTAACCTGACGGAAATAAATCGTCGATGTAACTATCCTATGTGGTATACGATTTTTGGTCTAAGTGCATGCAAATAATGTTATTTTACTAAATCGCATACAGGGAAAATAGACAGGGTGTAATTTAATGTCGTGGACATATTTCAGAAGAAGATGAGTATTTATTATATATTTATACATGGTCAGAAAAGCAGCATTTTTGTTAGTGTCAAAGTTTCTCCTAAGTAAATCTCTAAAGAAGACATAATGTCTGGAGTGGAAGCTGCCCTTGATTACACAAACCAGAAGCGCCTATCAGAACTACCGAACTGTCGAAAAAGATGATTCATTTGTAAAAAAATTAAAGCATTTCTCTCGAATTGTACGAGATATCGTTCTTGAAAATGGCGATATCATAGCAATATACTTCGAGAAAGAAGCTCTTGTGAAAACAACCATAGGTAAACTACTTGGAAACCCAAAAAACAAAATCAAATTGGAAACAGACGAATGTCAGCAGGAGGAGAAGAGCATACGATTAGTCTTAGAAACAAACAACCTCGGCCATATTCCTACATCATCAGGAAATCGGCCACAAAGTAAATTTCGATGGACTAGACTAATCCGAGAAACCGAAAAACCAGGTGATTTAAATAGAACAGATGAATCATTAAAACTACCAACAGTATGGAAGAAAACAGTCGCCAAATTTAAAATCACAAAAATTCAAGCGGAATTAGCGTTTGGGTGTATAACAGGAAGCTTCGATGTCAGTAATACTTCAGTTTCTATTCGGACGCGAAAAAGATAGCTTCGAAGATGCCAAATGCGATTTTGGCGGAACGGCAGTAAAATTCTATATATATATATATATATATATATATATATATATATATATATATATATATATATATATATATATATATATATATATATATATATAGGGACGAATCATTAAAACTACCAACAGTATGGAAGACAATAATCGACAAATCTAAAATCAAAACAACTCAAGCGCAATTAGCGCAACAACAACAGCACCATCCGGAAAACATAAATAACGACCAACGCCTGCGCAGATATAACCTTCGGCCCCGAGTGGGGGTATATAAGGAAGCGTCGCAGTCACCAACACTTCAGTCTCTATTCGGACGCGAGAAAGAAAGCTTTCGAAAATGCCAAATGTGATTTTGGCGAAAAGTCAGCAAAACTGTTCTTTTCAGAACGACAGTAGTGAACGGATGTACACCCGGAATGAAAACATTGTATTTTTCCATCCGTGAAGGAGTAAAAGTCAACATTTATATATATATATATATATATATATATATATATATATATATATATATATATATATATATATATATATATATATATATATATATATACCGGGTGTCAACGATATCGTTTTACACGATGCCATTCAATTGCTTTTTAGGTTAGGATTTTTTTATTTGGGTTAACGAAATATGGTATTAAGACACATATTTTTCATGAAAAAACAATTGAATATTACTGCCAGTTTTTCTGATATCAGAACCAAGTTAAGAATTTCAAATGGAACCCTGTATATTATTTTACATAGTTTGATAGAGCTTAGAATTACCTTTTCAATGACATATCACACGTTATATTTTTTTTCAAAATGGCGGACCAGGAAGCGCTTTTTCAAAATTCAATATGGCGGTCGTTTCCCGATACCGATGAAATTTTTGTTTAACAAATTATTAAAATATTAAACAAAATCGGGTTTTCAATGGATTTTAATCAAATTTAAAATCAAATTTTTAATTTATCACAAAATGGGATAAGTTTAATTTTTTCTATAAAATGTGAACTTTTTCTTAAATTTTCTCAAAGATTTTAAATCGAAAGTTGTTTTTATTAAATATTAGTATTAAAGTATATCTTATTAGCTACAGAAAACTGCATAACAAGCCGTATTTTTGCTTTTTGTTTCAGAAAAAATTGACAAAACCTTGCCGATATACATTTTTCCTAATACATAACATGAAACAAACACACACATATTAATAATCAGAAAATCCTGGAATATTTTTTATTGTTTATTGATAAGTAATTTTGTATTATTTTGACATTTTATGACTGTTGTCTTATTTTAGGAAAGCGAGAAAAAATCACAAGTAGTATTAATTTTATTTTACCGGTAGATACGGTGCAGTAATATGAAAGATGACTTAACTAAGATAAGTAGGCCTTGGAAACAATTGCATAGGGATGCCATTATAATTTTCATTAGATTTAACCAGAAACGTCAAAAGTACTGTTTTGTATCGACATTTCTGATAACTTTCGTTACATATTTACACTGAGAAGTGGTTCTAGTTAGTTTTAAAAATAAATATTATGGTTTAATCAAGAGAACATCAAATTGACATGCTCCTTATTTATGGGGAATGTCGCAAAAATTCAAGGGACACAGAGAGATTATACCAGGAACGCTTTCCGAATCGTGACGCTCCTTCACATGCATATTATCCTTGGCTAGTACAACATTTAAAAAATGAAAATAATGGTGGTGTCCATGCTAATGGCAATGATGGTTTCGTAGTAAGCGAAGAAGTGGAAACAAACGTTTTAGCGTACATCGAGTATGACCGTACAGCTTCCCTTCGTGAATTAGGCAAACAGTGCAATACGTCCCATGAAAGCGCCAAAAAAGTTTTAAAGAAACACGGGTTTAAATCGTTTAAGTATCAAATTCACCACCACCTATTTCAAAATGACTTCCAAAGACGACTTATTTATTGCAATTGATTTTTAGATAATTATAGAATAAGTCCTGTGTTTCATCATAAGATTATTTTTTCGGACGAATCAAGGTTTACTAATCTAGGGATGTTTAATAGAAATAATTTTCGTTATTGGGCAAAGGAAAATGAAAGATTAGTAAGAGAAGGTGCCTTCCAGGAACGTTTTGGAGTTAATGTTTGGGTTAGGCGTTGTAGGACTAAGCGTTATTGGTCAAATATTATTCCATCAGCCTTTAACTGGCGAGATGTATTTGGACTTTCTCGAAAATGAAATTGAACATTTTATAAATAATTTGCAGCAAAATGATGATTTAGTTTACCAACAAGATGGCGCCCCTGCTCATAATTCAAGAATTGTTGCAAATTACTTGAATGAACGATTTGGTGAGAACTGGTTGGGAACCAATGGACCAATTCGATGGCCAGCGAGGTCGCCTGACCTAACCCCGCTTGATTTTTCTATATGGGGTCATCTGAAAGAAAAAGTGTATGCAACTCCTGTAATATCGTTGGAAATGTTAGAAAATAGAATAAGACGAGCCGTTGAGAGTATCTCAGAACAGCATTTACGAAACCTGCTCGCGGAAAATGTTGAGAGAGTTACACTATGCCAAGAACAAGGCGGACAGCGCATAGAACATTTAATTGAGTGACTTTTGTATTAATTGTGAAAGTTTGATTTTAAATTAGCATTAAACCCAATAAAAACCCCCATATTTGTTTATTATTTCTATCTATCTCCATTTCGAAAAAAAATCAACTTGTGATATGTCAATATAAAGGGAATTCTAAGTTCTATCAAACTGTGTGAAAAAATATACAGGGTTCTTTTTAAACTTCTTGACTTAGGTCTAGGTATTTCCGGAAAAACCGAAAGCCTACCGGTAAAATAAAATTAATACTACTTGTGAATTTTTCTCGATTTCCTAAAATAAGGCAGCAAAAATCATAAAATGTCAAAATAATACAAAATTGCTTATCAATAAAAAATATTCCGAAATTTACTGATTAATAATATGTGTGTGCGGATGTGTGTGTTTCATGTTATATATTACGAAAAATGTATATCGGCAGAGTTTCGTCAATTTTTTCTCAAACAAAAAGCAAAAATACGGTTTGTTATGCGGTTTTGTTTTTGTTTTTTGTTTTTCTCAGTGTAAAAATGTAACGAAAGTTATCAGAAATGTCGATACAAAACAGTACTTTTGACGTTTCTGGTTAAATCTAATGAAAATTATAATGGCATCCCTATGCAATTGTTTCCAAGACCTACTTATCTTAGTTAAGTCATCTTTCATGTTACTGAACCGTATCTACTGGTAAAATAAAATTAATACTACTTGTGATTTTTTCTCGCTTTCCTAAAATAAGACAACAGTCACAAAATGTCAAAATAATACAAAATTACTTATCAATAAACAACAAAAAATATTCCAGGATTTTCTGATTAATAATATGTGTGTGTTTGTTTCATGTTATGTATTAGGAAAAATGTGTATCGGCAAGGTTTTGTCAATTTTTTCTGAAACAAAAAGCAAAAATACGGCTTGTTATGCGGTTTCGTGTAGCTAATAAGATATACTTTAATACTAATATTAATAAATACAACTTTCTATTTAAAATCTTTGAGAAAATTTAAGAAAAAGTTCACATTTTAGAGAAAAAATTAAACTTATCCCATTTTGTGATAAATTAAAAATTTGATTTTAAATTTGATTAAAATCCATTGAAAACCCGATTTTGTTTAATATTTTAAAAATTTGTTAAACAAAAATTTCATCGGTATCGGGAAACGACCGCCATATTGAATTTTGAAAAAGCGCTTCCTGGTCCGCCATTTTGAAAAAAATATAACGTGTGATATGTCATTGAAAAGGTAATTCTAAGCTCTATCCAACTATGTAAAATAATATACAGGGTTCCATTTGAAATTCTTAACTTAATTCTGATATCGGAAAAACTGGCAGTAATATGCAATTGTTTTTTCATGAAAAATATGTGTCTTAATACCATATTTCGTTAACCCAAATATAAATATCCTAACCTGAAAAGCAAATGAATGGCATCGTGTAAAACGATATCGTTGACACCCGGTATATATATATGAATGATATAAATATATATACAGGGTGTGTCACTAAGGGCGCGAAAAGAAATTTCATCACCAAAGTGACTAAAAAAAATTGCTGGAAAATATTTTCAAGTTTTTAGAACTACCGCAAGATGGCGTACCTGCAATGCTAAATAAAAAAACACTTTTTTTTTGCAAAAATACCCAATATGAGATAACATTTTGATAACAGCAAAAAAAATCCAACCAAATCTGCGGTCAGTTTTGTTAAAGGAGTTTTGTCATATTTCCATTACTAAAGGTGGGAGAATGTGATAAATAAATCAACTTTCAAAGCGCTCTGTCTCCTACATCTTTTATTTAATGTTATCCAAGTGGGTACTTGTTTGAAAGAGCATTTAAAGCTCTAACTTTAACTACTCTCATTTTTGGCGCTCGATAGTTCTTGGTACACTAACTAGAGAGCGTTGTTTAAACAAAACTCAATTTCTAGAGATTTTCTGGAAAAAATCAAATGGAGCAGTATGCTTTTAACAGTGTGATTTTAAAGAGGAAAAAATTGCCTAAACCCTGGCGAAAACCGTTATTATTCTGTGACAAAGTATTCTTTATCACGTCTTGAAAGCAAATAATCTTTATTACACTAGTGTTGGCTTTACCTCACACTTTATCTAGGCTTGGTACTGGTCCAAATTTATTTATTATCAACAATTTCAGAAGCCATAGGAATAGAAGAACCAGGTAATTTAAATAAAGAGGACGAATCGTTAAAGTTACCAGTAGTATGGAAATCAATCATATATAAAACCAAAAACCACCGAAAATCAAGCGGCATGAGTCCAACCACAACGTCCCGAAAATATAAACAATGACACACGACCATTTAGATATAACCTTCGGCCGAGGGTGGAAGTATAAAAGGAAGCTCCGCTGTCACTAACACTTTCAGTCTTCGATCGGAAGCGAAACAGAAAAGCTTCGAAAATGCCAAATGCGATTTTGGCGAAAAGTAAAATTGTTCTTTATATATACATTATTCGGCAATGATGACATTGTGTTGGTTCAATTCTCACAATTGATTTCGGGGTTGCAACTTTCATCAGGATGGCTTGGAACCCGACTACAACGTAGTCAAAAGGACAAGTAAATTTTCTTTTAGGCATACCAAATGTAGAATCTGGCGCAACCTAGTGCGTGGTCATTGAAACAAATCCAAGGGCTAGCCACGTTGGCTTCTATTTAACACAGCAAAGTGTACATCATCACCATCTTTACCATACATGTTATCACGCAATATGTTTTAACATAAATGATTAAAGATTTTGCAGGTTTATATTTAATGTATATTGAAAATATCAAATTTAGTCCATAAGTTAATCTTTTATTAAGTTGAACACACTCTAAATATTAATACGAATACCTAAAGTAACTAATACAATATAAATAAATCAAATTTATAAATGACGGAATAATATTTACCACAAATCTTAGCATTCACTTGGTTCCTCCGCTCACAGGACAGGGATGAATGGTAGCAAGCATATCCGTATACTACGCCACCAAATAAGCAGTAGCCATATACACGGTATATGTCTTTTTTCTGCTTTTTGATGAACATTCCTAGATCTGGTGGTTCGCCAAACTTTTCAAAGTTTTTTAATTCATTAGTTAGTGATATGATCTCATTTTGATTCCACGTAACTGTGATAAGGACGTAATAAACGAGTATGCTAGTGAAAATTATAACCAGATCGTTCGTTATGTCATCATCGATTTCCACTGCAAAGAAAAAGTAAAATGGTGAGCTGAGAACTTTATTGCATACCTCATCTACAAGTTAAAATCGTCTTCCATGGCCATGCTATTTTTTTTCAGGGTGTTAAAACCAATATCATCGGCCTCGTCACTTCAACCCGCTCAGGGGGGGGGGGGTTGAGCTTTAACACCCAAATCTTAAAAGGGGTCTGCTGGCACCTTCTTAAACGGTTAACGCTCGCGCCCGAGAGAAGTCGATCACGGTCAGCGTTTTCCTATGCCCGAGTCAATATATAGATGTATATATATATATATATATATATATATATATATATATATATATATATATGTATGTGTATATATATATATATATATATATATATATATATATATATATACGATATAAATATATATACAGGGTGTCCCACTAAGTGCGGCCGGGTAGCTTCTCTCAGAAACTATGAAAGCTACAGTTTCGCGAAAAAAAATTTAATCACTTAAGTGGCTAAGAGAAATTGCTGGAAAATATTTTCAAGTTTTTAGAACTACCGCAAGATGGCGTACCTGCAATGCTAAATAAAAAAACCCTTTTTTTTGCAAAAATACCCAATATGAGATAACATTTTGATAACAACAACAAAAACTCCAACCAAATCTGCGTCAGTTTTGTTAAAGGCGTTTTGTCATATTCCTCTCGGGGTTCGCTAAATTTATCGGTAATGCTCGCCATCACTCAAATTGTGTCGTGATAAGCGACAAAATATATATTCCGGCATTTTTACACGTTTAGCTCAGTCGTCTCGGGTCATGGCGGATTTTTACGGCTTTTTCCTGATCCTCGAGCTAAAATAGGCGGCAGGGGGTACAGATGTACTATTTAGTATCTGTTGCTAATTGATAAGGTTTGCTACGCTGCTTTTATGCCTAAAATTTACGTGAGAGATATTGTTATTGTGTGTAGCAGTTGTTGTTGTGTGTAGTAGTTGAAACTCAAGTATTATATTATGGACAGGCACGATTATGATCTGTCAAGTGAGTCAGAAATTGAAGAACCAATAGACGAAAGTGGCTCTGATACAAGTTATGACAATGTTTCGAGTGGTAGCTCGAATTCAGATAGTCCAGCAGATTTACTTCAAGCACGTAATTGGTTTGAATTGCACCCTGATTCCCCAGCCCCTCCATCTTTCCCTTTTACGGCTGTATCGTCTACAAATTGTGCATCCGTCGATGATTGGAACATACTGGATGTCTTGGAACAATTCGTTGACGACGATCTAGTTGGCCACATAGTAGCAGAAACCAACAGGTATGCTGCCCAAAAAAAAGAGGCAAAACGTGGTACCCTGTAACTAGCGAA
Organism: Kuschelorhynchus macadamiae; assembly: GCA_030620095.1. Lineage (NCBI taxonomy): Eukaryota > Metazoa > Arthropoda > Insecta > Coleoptera > Curculionidae > Kuschelorhynchus > Kuschelorhynchus macadamiae. Next base: position 709,184 of record JAUTXW010005465.1, on the reverse strand, counting down.
AAAATCAGAGTCTTTTTAGGATTGACAATTTTACAAAGCGTTATAAAAAAACCAGAATTGCGTCAATACTGGTCGACCGATCTTCTTTTGGTGACAAGTTGCATGAGCAGAAATAGATTTGAGGCCATACATCAAAACATCCATTTTTCTAATAATGATCATTTTGCTGAAGCTACACATCCAAATCCAAAACTCAATAAAATAGGGCCAGTATACAAAAAGTTGGTTAGCAAGTTTCAAGAACTGGTTGTACCTGAAAAAAACCTGTCTATAGATGAAAGTCTTCTTTTATATAAGGGTAGACTTGGTTGGATCCAATACATTCCGTTAAAAAGAGCTCGATTTAGAATAAAGACGTATTTAGTGCGTGAATCTAAAAGTGGGTATGTATGGAATTTTATCATCTATACTGGAAAACAAACCAACCTTGATAAAGATTATGAACATCTACCAATTTCGAGGGCTACTGCTTAACGATGGATAATTTTAATAACTCTCCCCAGCTTGCGGATTTACTAATTTCCGTAAAAACCGATGTTTATGGAACACTGAAATTAACACGGAAAGAAGTTCCTCCAGAGTTGAAAAAGAAAAAACTGAAAAAAGGAGAAGTAGTGGCCTTTCAGAGAGGTAAAGTTTGTGTTCTAAAGCGGAAAGACAAGAAAGATGTTTCTTTGATTTCAACCATTCATACAAACACTTGTTTGGAGGTAGTAAAACCAAGGGTGACTATAATAAAACCCAAAGTCGTCGTTGTTTATAACGACACCATGGGTGGAGTTGATCGGGTGGATCAACACCTCGCAGATTACAACCTTCCAAGAAAGCGTGGAAAGAAGTATTACAAGAAAGTATTTTTCCATTTATTAGATTTGACTCTGTGGAACTCCTTTGTACTATATCAAAAAACCGGAGGAGAAAAGTCAGCACTGGTTTATAGGTTGGACCTCATCAAAAAGATTATGGAAAAATATCATCGCACGGAATTTTCTTCCAGAAAAGGACGACCTTTAAGCCAGCCTGCATCACTTAGACTTACAGGACGTAATTTCCAAGAATGTATCTCTGCAACTGAAAAAAAAACAATCTCCAACTCGGCAATGTGGTGTGTGCTGTAGAGTGCGTGATGCTCGCGGCACAAAAGTTCGAAAGGAAACACGGTACTACTGCCCCGATTGTAATGTGCCGCTCTGTGTTACACCGTGCTTTAGAGTATATCATACAGTTAGCTCTATTTAATTGGTAAAGTCTTTTTGTTAATTTTTATGTTACAATATTCATTTACTTTTTTTTTTACTAGGGTCAAATTTTCAACCTTGTTTTTTTTTCAAACTTTGAAAATACATTTGGGAAGTATGTTTTGAAAATTTAAAATATTCCATTAAAAAAATCGGGCATTTTGGATCTACTTTTCAAAATAAATTTGGTCGGGAAGCGGTTAAATTCTCTTTTCAACGCGTGTTAGTTTTTTAGATTTGATGCAGCCGTTTTTGAGAAAATAAGGGAAGAACAATAAAAAAAAACGATTGCTCATTATTATTGCTCGATTAAGAAAATGTTGAAACCCGTCGATTTTTATCTTGAAGAAGCCTTTTATGCATATTTTTAACTCTGTCACTTCAATCCTCCGCAGGTGTGAGCTTCAACCCTTAAATTAAATAGGATGTGATACCTTATTTTAACGTCAACAAATTCTCTTTTTAGCAGATTCAACATAAATTACATTTATCATTCAAAAAAGTAAATCTAAATTCCAATGTTATCGTTTGAAATAAAAAATAGTAACTACTAATCTTTTAGCAATTAGTCAAATCTTAATAATTCTTTGTGCTGTGGAATTCTATGTTTGTGTAAAAAATTTATAAATATTGCAGTTGTTTATCTTCCTTAAAAGTGGAGACTAAAGAGTATCTATATTTAATTTATTTAAATTTAGTATCTCGCAGGGTTTTGTCTGTAACTATTTAGAACTTTACTTTGATCCAAAATGGTTCTACTGGTTCTACAGATAAACAGAAACCGTCACCGAACAGCGTTAAACAAATGTTGGAAAACTATAAAAATTTTGGAAACGTCAAGGCAAAAATTAATAAGAGAAAGCCCATTGTTGATAATGAAAATGTCGAGATTGTAATTCTGGGATATTTTGCAGCATATCCAATGACATCCCTAAGAAACGTGGCAAGACAATCAGGAGTCTCGAGGAATTGAGTGCATAGGATTCTGTTAAAACATAACTTCCAACCTTATTTAATATCATTGGTTCAACATCTAAAGGACACTGATTTGCCATAAAGAGTACAGTTTTGCGAGTTTATTTTAACAATGGTACAAGATAACCCTAGAATTTTGGACAATATAATTTGGACCGATGAAGCAAAATTTACTAAAAATGGCCTTTTCAATAGACACAATTCCCATTTTTGGAGTGTTTCGAATCCTTATGCAGTAAGATCGCGGAACTTGCAAGAATCCTGGCAATTTGATGTATTTTGTGCAGTAAGGAACGATAGAATAATAAAACTGAATTTTTACGAAGAAAATTTAAGTGGTAAGTTATACATTGCCTAAACACAAGGACTTTTTTAATGAAAAATAATCCATTTAGATAATATTACAATAATTTTTTTTATAAATTTAGCGTCAATCCAAAATTAGATAAATCATTTAGCAAATATTATTACATAAATAAATTAAATTAAATTATTTATACAGGTCACACTACACTACTTCATGGAAATACTGGTCCTCATACCGTAACACATCATATCTAAAAAAATATATCGTCCCAAGTTTTATAGGAAAGTTATCTTAAGTTAGATATTAACAAGCTGTTTATACAGGGTACTTTAGAAAGTCATAACATACTAAACCTTCTTTTTTTTATTGAGCACTCTTCAGATTAAATTAATTGAATTTTGATGTATTTTGTTTCTTCTTAAATCAATAAATAGATGAATATTATCAAAGCATTTCTTTCCGTAAAATTATGTCTATAAACTTTTGTAGGAGAAAGATATCTGAATATTCTAAGAGTTGGACAACGAATATTTAAGTAATTTACCTTTGGCAGAACATAGTCAAATTTTCTCCCAACACGATGGCGCCCCACCACATAGAACCGTTGCAATTACTAACTTTTTACGACAAGTGGATTGCCAACAATGGACCTTTCCTGTGGCCTCCTCGTTCCCCCGATCTGACTGTCTTAGAATATTTTATATGGGGAACGATAAAAGGAATCGTTTATTTTAATCCAGTAACAACGAAAGAGGACTGTATGGCAAGGGTAAGGGACGCGTTCGAAAGTTTATCTCCAGCTTCAATTACAGCGGCCACCCACGAGGGATTTATTCGGAGATGCGAAAAATGCTTGCAAGTACAAGGTGGACATTTTCAACAATTATTGAAAAAATAAGTTGTGCTCTTGTGTAGACTAGACTATAATGGGAATAGGCTTTCTTTAATTAATTTTTGTCTTCACGGTTTCAACATTTTTATCGTTTTCCAACATTTGTTTAACGCTGTTCGGTGACGGTTTCTGTTTATCTGAATATCTATCAGCAAATATCTGGCACGTTCTTGTTAAAACTCTGTTAGATTCCCCATAAATAATAAACAAATTCAAATAATCCTCCTGTGTGTAATTTAATCACCCCGTAATGATTATTAGTTTAATAATTATTATAATTACTATAAAAAATAAATAATATTTTAGTAGGTAATTGTCAAACGACAACAAATATTACGTTTCTTTAGTAACCAATTGGTTTTGTTCTCGCCAGGCCTCCCCGTCATGGCCAACTAACAAGAAAATTTAGAAGCCGTCTAATATTATTAGAATAAAAAATGTTAAATCGTCAATAACTCAAAAACTACAAATTTTTGGAATAGACAACTTTATACAAAGTCACCCTTATTTTAAGTGTTAAATAAGATAAAATTATAAAAATTGTGGGTTTCCATTTGAAAAAACGATTTTTTAAAGTATATTTATATAGTTAGTTGGACTGAAAGGGCCTTAAAGGCCTACCAGTCAGGTCTCTAGACCTCCCCCTATCTACTACTATAATGTCAGTTTTTGATCACCCTATATTTTGGACAAGGAAGCCACTCGCAAATAAATAATATTGACTTCGATAAGCCGATAGTTATAAGTATGTTTAGACCCGCAAACGTCATTTTTACATAAAATATTTCAAAAACAGTTGAACTTAGGTATAGGATATTATACATAGAATATACCTAGAATTTTTCGAGGAATCCAAAAATTCGATTATATACAGGGTGTTCCATTTAAAATAAGAAAGTTGACGTCTACTTCCGGTATAACCGGGAATGCCGCCATCTTGAAAATATTTTGCGCGAATTGCCCCCATCGACTTTAGTTAGCTGCCAAAATTTTCTAAAGCCTACTTTCTGAGAAATCGATCGCCGCAATTCGTCGTGGGACACCCTGTATAGACTCTGCCTTTAGTATGTGGCATATCGCGTACGAATTTAACGAGATTGAGAGTGAACGAATAACAAATAAACCGAATTTAGTGTTCAACATTTGTTTTTCCGATGTGTGTTCGTTTTTTCTAAACGGGAATGTTAATCGTCACAATTGTCGATATTGGTTTGACGAAAATCCGCATCTATTTCATGGTTCACACTCAACATCCTGAGAAATTAGACGTCTGGATTAGAATTTATGCCGATTGTTTAATTGGTTCTTTTTTTCTCCCCGGAAATCTAAATGGAAAATGTATCTGCAATTATTAGAAGACACTAGCGATCATGCATTCACAGAAACGCTTGAAAATAATAACAACTACAGTGCCAATGAGTTGATATGTCAACAAGATGGTGCACCTCCTCATTATACCCTTGCTCTTCGTGAATATTTAAATCGAACATATCCTGGTAGATGGATCAGCCGACGAGGAGCAATAGAATGGCCTGCGAGATTACCTGACATAACCCCCTTAGATTTTTTTATGGGGTCGCTTAAAAATTAAGATTTATAAAACTCAGCCACAGGCATTAAATGATTTACGTCAGCGGATCATGGATGAATGTGGTGCCATTGCGTCAGAAATGTTTCATAATGTCCGGGAACAAAATCTCTATTATTGTATGGATACAGTCTCACCTTTCTTTGTAAACCTAAATCATACCCTTACCATAAAGCTAAGCTCAAAAAGAATTATTTTTTCCAGAAAAATAATGTCATTACATAAAATTAACGTAAAGTTCGATAGAAATTTATAGTTTTATCAGTTTAGTATATTATAGTTTAACAGTTAAAAGAGAATTTAATGACCCTTAATTACATTTAATGTTCCAAGGGTTGCAGCTTACCCCTGCGGAAGTTAAGTGACAGAGTTAAAAATGTTTTTTTTATTGCTTTATCCTTATTTTTTTTTCAAAAATGGTTGCATCAAATTTGAAAAAATAAGATGCGTTGAAAAGGAAATTGAATTGCCTTTAAAATAAAGTTTCACTCGACTCTGGGAATGGGAATACCACTTAAGATTTCGAGGTTGGAGCTCACCCCAGCGAGGGGGTGGAAATAACAAGGTTAGTGATATGGGCAGAATCTTTCCCACGAGAGTGCAGTTTTTTAAGGCGGTTTAATTTTTTATTATAAACATTTTTATGTCATCCTTTTCAGTTTTATTTATACGAAAAAGTCAGTTATTTATACAACCAATAGCCACTACTAGATCTGTTGCCTGTTATGTAACATCATTGTATAACATATCTTATAATAATACATAGTAGTAACATACATTCCTGACAGAATGGTTAACATACTTCTTGCTATAGAACCACTCCGGTAACATCCTAAATATTCCCTGACAATTTCATTCAAATTGGTCAAACCATCTCGGAGTTATCGATGGGGATTTTGGGTACTTTTGCTGGGTATCTCCGTTTTTTTTATAGATACAAAGTTGAGGTTTTCGTGAAAGTGGGCTACTTTTTCGTAAAACTAAAGATGCCGTTAACTAAATTTGCATAGCCCTTTTAGTTTTTAAGATACAGGGCTAAATCGAAAATGTTGCATTTTCAAGCACCCCTCGTATCTCAACTATCAGATAACTTATCGAAAATGTGAAAATTGTTTTTTATATAACTTTTCCCGTAGAACTTTGGAATTAGCATAATTGCAGAAAATTGTTATTTATTTGCGTGTTTCTGAGAAAAAGTGCGTACTATTATATATTTCTGAGACAAATTTTATAGTATATAAATATACAGGGTGTTCCATTTAAAAAAATTAAGTAAGGTCCGATAACATTTTGACCTGACCCTGTATAATACTTCCAAAGAGATCTAAGGGAAAAGGTATATAAGAAACAGTTTTCACATTTTCGAGAAGTTATCTGATAGAATACCAGGGGTACCTGAAAATGCAACATTTTAAATTTAGCCCTGTATCTTAAAAACTAAAAGGGTTATGAAAATTTTGTTAACGGCATCTTTAGTTTTACGGAAAAGTAGCACATTGCCGCCAAAAACCGCAACTTTCTATCTATAAAAATAACGGAAATACCCCGCAAATGTACCTGAAATGGCACAGCCTGTACTTATAATTTGATGATAACTTAAGTAAAGAGGTTAAAACTATAAGAGTACAATTAAAAAAATTTACAGTGTTTACTTACAACTTAATACTATTACTATATGTGTAATGCTGCCATAATATACCATAAATACAGGAAACGATCCAATCAGTCTCCAAAGCAAGTCGATTAGGGTAACTTTTTCATTGTCTTTTTCTGGCCATAATCCGTGCAGACGTAGTATTCTTATGTGACCATCAAAACACTCTTCGGTAGGTTTTGTTCCATCCATTACAAATCCACAATTTAGATTTGCTTGCCGATCTAATTCGTAAAAGTAAATAGTGGTTACCATGACTTATAATACATTTATATTAAAATGAATTATTTATTTCGATATATTATAATTAAATTAAAATGCGATTTTCTATTCACTTAATAGAGGAGAACTAAGGATCGTTATTTGATCATTAAACAAGTAAATATGATTTTAAATGTAATTTTAATAAAATATTGGCCTCATAAAAATAAAAATTGAGTTTGGGTTTGACTATTTTGGTAGGTCAGAGCTGTTAGTATTTTAAGTAAAATACTTGAAAAAACTAATTCAAATACTTCTTGGTATTTGAAATTTGATTTCCCAAAAAAATATTTCAAATAAATATAAATTTTATTTGAAGTACTACCAAAAGCACTTCAGGAAACGAAAAACTGTTTTAAATGCTTTGAAGTTTTTAAATATTAGATCCAATTATTGGTCCTTTTGCTAGAAATTACGGTCCAGGCTTTTTATTAGTGGATGATTATGCTACTATTTGTGCCACCCAGAAATATTAACATTTCTATATTCGACTCTTTCGGTTTTGCAATGCATGTATTTTGTAATTCGAATTACAAAATACTCTTCTTCTATCGTTGATTACGTTACGCCTGATTTTTCTCCACCAGAGGTTCAATCTCAGGTTTGTAACACCGCTCTTTCCGATCAGGAAGCAATATTTTCCAAATTTAGTATTCCTCTTAGGCCCTTACAGTTTTTCAGAATTTTATAATAATTGCTTAAACACCGACTGGAATTTTGAATTTGAAAATGTTGACTTAAATTTTAAATCTTTCTTAAATAAAATTTTAAGAGCTTTTAATAGGGCCTTCTCGCTTAAGACTATCAAACCTAAGGCGTTATAAACCGTGGAACACAAAAAGACTACGAATTTCTGCTAAAAATATGCGTTCTCTGTTATATATAAAAAAATTCACCGACTCCATTCTTATTCTCGATTATATCTATATATAATTATAGGAGGATCTATATTAAACTTATCAAGTCAGCAAAAAAATATACTCTGAAAAACGTCTAACAAAATTTAAAAACGATTCAAAGGAAACCTGGGCTATAACACAGGCCAACACACATTTTGGTGCCTGCGATTTTTTAAAACTGTTCCTAGGTAATTTTTGAACACAGAATGTAAAAAAATTCTCAGATTTTGTCTACCAGATCTAGTTTACCAAAAAAAAAATTGTGTATATATTTTACGTTATAACTGTTATAATATATAATATTACTATTGCCAGTTAAAAAAACAAATACACATGGATTTAAGCATTTATTGCAAAAACTTAATTTACATAATTAGATTGGTCACTAATCACATAAATATTTTCTTTTATACGACTTTCTAGAATAGAGTTTACTAGGGCAGTCTCGCTGAAGGCTCCAGCAGTAGTCCGCCATCATGTGGCTATCCCATCGTTCTTGATAACGATCTTCCATAGTTTTAATATCCTGATGGAATCTTTCCCCTCTGTTCTTCACTACAATCACCTAAGTTTTCTGGAAAACGATCTAGGTGGCTGTGGAGGTAGTGAACTTTTATACTCATGTTACAGCCGAGAATATTAAAATTTGAAAGCATAGTTTCCACTAACTCTACGTAATTCTCTGCTTTATGGTTGCCAAGAAAATTTTGTACTACTTGAAAAAATGAACACCAAGCGTTAGATTCAGTCTCGTTCATTGATGTGGTGAATTGTGCATCTTTAACAAGTTGTCTTATTTGAGGACTATCAAATATACTAGCTTTTAGTTTTTCCGTGCTAATGCCAAGAAATTTACGTGACAAATACCCAAAACAATTTGCATCTCGATTTAAAGCCTTCACAAATTGCTTCATTTGGCCTAGCTTGATATGCAAGGGCGGAAGTAAGATTTTTTCTCTTGAAACCAAAGGTTCGTTGATCAGGTTTTGTTTTCCTTGAATCATGACATCTCTTGAAGGCCAATGTTTGTTAACCAAGTGCTCATTTTTAGCTCTGCTGTCCCAAAGGCACATAAAACAAGGATATTTTGTATAACCACTCTGCTCTCCAAGGAGGAAGTTAACCATTTTTAAATCAACACAAATTTCCCACTGATGTTCTTCGTATTTAATTTATCTCAAAACTAATGCAATTGTTTCATATTCTTCCTTCATGGTAGTAGAATGACCAATAGGAATTGAGCCATATTTGTTGCTGTTATGTAAAAGAACATATCTTAAACTACGCTTTGAACTGTCAATAAAAAGGCGCCAATCATCTGAAGTGTATTCAGGCAAACCCATTTTTTCTAAAAGTCCTTTTATATTGTTACAGAATACCAAGTCATTTTCATGAGCGAAAAAAGGCAGCAGATCCTTATCTCTTTTACGATAAAATGTAATATTAGTACTTGGACAAAGCAGATTTTTTTCTTTTAATCTGGATGCAAGTAATTCAGCGCATTCCTTTGAGAGATTCAGGTCTCTTATAAGATCGTTTAGTTCTTCTTGATTGAAACACTGCGGAGTTGCTAAATCTGCTTCAAATTCGCTGTCGTTTTTTGATTGAATTCTTTTAACTTCGTCAGACGTTGATGTTTCTTTATCATCTTCTATCAGTTCGGGTAGACTGCTGAATGGTGGAACGGGTGTTTCTTCCGAATGCGCTACAGGCCTTCTTGCAGAATCTAGATCAGGATATGTCCATTTGTGTCTATTGTTTCTATTTATGCCTTTAATATTAACGAGACAAAAATAGCAGTCGTCATGATGGTTTCGCGGTTCTCTCCAAACCATTGGTACACCAAACTTTAGGCACTTCCTCTTTTCAGTTGTCAACTGTCGCAAATGTTCAACACATGTTTTACATATGAAACGTGGGGCCCAAGATTTATCTTGATCTCCTAAATGAACGCCAAAATAGGCCAGATAAGCTCTTTTCACGGTCAGAAATCGTTTTTCTGCTCTCTTTCAAAGTGTATTCACCACACACATAACAAAAAACATCGGGATGATTTACACAGGTATATCTACTTGTGGATGCCATTATTTCAGTTTAGTGTCTTGATACTATAAAACGACTAAAATTTACACAAAATAATAGCACAATTTTACTTGGGAAAACTCAGTAATATACTAAATCGAGTACAGCCAAGAGCAGTGTATTGAGTAGTTCCTAGTATAGGAACATTGGGTCAGGGACAATTCCAGGTATCCATTTGGTTAATTAGATTCTGGGAAATTTCTACTTTGGCGATTAAGTACATATTTATCTCTTTATTTGTTGTCCTTTATGAGAAAAAAATATCAATTAACCTGTAACCTGTATCTCAAAAATTAGAGCTGATAGAAAAAATCTGGTGACATTTATGGAATCAGTACATTAAAAGCATCTAAAATCAGATGTTAGATTTCCGGCACCAAATTTTTGTTTTCATTTTGTTACCCTGTGTAATCAATGACCTCAGAAACAAATCCAACCCTGTGACTCGGATCTTGCCAAAGCCAAATGGCCTAAATGATTATTTTATTAATGTAAGCAAAAATGTTACCTCTCGTATCTCGCCAAGGACCCTTTTTGTTTCTCCCTGTATCGAAAAATGTGGCTGATAGTCTTTTCTTAGGCTCTGTCAGCAGCATGGAACTATTGAAAGAAATATATAACATCACAAGCAAATCTACGTATAGCACTGATAGCCTATCAATTAAAATATTCTTGAACCTGCCGTTCCCAGTCATAGAGGCCCTTACGACCCTAATAATTGAATCGCTTATACAAGGACTATTCCCTGAACGCCTAAAAACAGCTATTTTGCTATTCCGCTTCATAAAGAGGGCAAAAAAACTAACTCTTGAAATTATCGCCCAATTGCTCTACTACCAGTGCTATCAAAAATCATTGAAACGTTACTAAAGAATCGTCTTATACCACTTCTCCTTAAACATCAGATAATATCCCCGGATCAGTTTGGATTTTTACCCAACAACTGCACCACTGACGCCATGTTCTCGTTGCTTGGCGACGTCTACTTATCTCTCAATAACAACAACCCCACCGCCTTAGTTTTTTGTGACTATGCAGAACCCTTTCACTGTGTTAGTCATGAAATTTTGATAAGTATGCTGAATTTTTATGGAAAATGTATTTCTATTTCTTTAAATTGGTTTAAATCTTGTCTTGGGAATAGGCAACAATTTGTAAGGGCAAATGGATCTGATTCTGATTGTAAATTGATTACAAGTGGAGTCCCTCAAGGTTCGGTCTTGGGACCTATTCTTTTTTTATTATACATTAATGATATCACCAATTTAAAAATTAACGGAAGAATCTCTCTCTTTGCTGACGACACAAGCATAATATAGAGTGATCTTGATACAACGTCTTGACATTCTAATATGTCCAACGACCTTTTTATGATTAAGGCTTGGTCCGATTCCAATCTGCTTTGCTTCAATGTGGATAAAACGGTGGCATTATCTTATAAGAGGACTTTACAAGCACTTCAGCTCTTCAGCTACTTAACAGCAATATTAAATACGTTGAGTCGGTTAAATTCCTGGATTCGAATATAAATAACAACCGAAAATGGTTTAAGCATATTGACACCTTAACTAAAAAACTTTCTATCGCCTGTTTTGCCCTTCGATCAGTTTCAAAAGAACTGGACGTGTCTTCTGCCAGATTCACTTATTGAGGGGCGTGAGGTAAAATTTTAAGAATAGGGAAGCAATTTTTAGAAACTTACCTATTTGTAATGTAATTCGATTCTTCGATCAGTTTTTGCAAATTCGTCAATGACGTCATCATAAAAGCGTCGATGCTCCGACATATTTTGGAGAAGTTTATTTTCAATGGACAACAACGATGTATGCGAAAGTCTCTCCTGCCCCGTTGAATTTCTCACGAATTTGTTTATACGTTTAAGTGTTGAAAAATTGCCTTCTACTGATGAACTTGTGGCAGGTATTGTCAATACTAATTCACACAATTTCGACACTTCGGTGTAGGCAACTTTCAGCTTCTTCTTCCAGTTAAAAATTGCATTAGTTCCTTAGAAAAATATTTTTTGCGCTAATATCATCAGTTTCGTAATTAATTTTTAGTTCAGATCGCAGTAACACTCGGTATAATGAAGAAGAAGAGATTTAAACGCATCTTCTGGAAAAGGGTTTCCTTTAAATGCATCAAAAAACCGTTAGATCTATAGTTTATTTGTTGCTGAATTTGATCGATTATTTCATAAAAGAGGCGTTTGTATGGTGTTTGAAGATCTCCCACCTTGTCTGTTTGAAGACGCTTAGCCTGTGGCTCTACATTTAACGTCATCGTTTTCTTCCAAAATAGTTCAAAGTCATCTCTCTTTTGGCTTAACATGGACTTAAAATCATCCTCTTTTTTTAGGAAAAAAGCAATATCATTTGTTTTAGTTTGTAATATATTAAAAACATTGTCTGAGAACGGAAATATTTCTGAAAATATGTTCAACAAATAATTAATATTTATTGCTTTTGAGTCTCACGTTTCATTATTTTCTTTTATATTCTCAAATAGTTCAATCAGTGATTCACGATTTTCAGATACTGTTAATACAAGTCTTCCATTATAGTTACACCTAGTAGGAGCTACTTTGGTCAATCGTTTGTGGACAATGGAGTCCAAAGCTTGTGTACGTTTTGTTGACTTGGAAAAAAAAGCAGCCATGCCACTTAAAGTAACGAAAAATACTTTACACTCTTTAATGTGATTGATGGACTGGGATAAAACTAAATTTAATTTATGAGCAAAACAATGGACAAACACAGCACTTGGGAAAGTTTCTCGAACTTTGGCTTGCAGACCCCCTAATTGTCCTGCATCACTGCAGCTCCATCATAGCTTTGAGCAACTAATTTTTTCTCTCCATTAATTTCTTTAGTAACGTTATAAACTACAGTATATAATGCATCTGCCGTACGATTTTCGAACACATTCTTAAAACCTAAAAATCGCTCTTGAATACTTCCGTCGGTTTTAACGTAGCGTATTACTATAGATAATTGGCTAAAATTAGTGATATCAGTTGTTTCGTCCAGAACAATAGCAATGAACCGCGCCTCGCCAAATTCCTACTTAATTCTTTTTAGAATAATACAACCATTATTAAATCATTCTGGATTCGCTTCGACGTTCCGCGAAAAACGCTAGACTGCTCTAAATGATTTTTTAAGCAATCATCATATTTAGCTATTAAACTAAGTAAATCTAGAAAATTTCCTCTATTTGAAGAAACCCTTGTTTCGTCATGACCTCTAAATTCGTACTGTCCAAGAAAACAAACAACATCAATAAGCCTTCTTAATATTTGCCTATTTTTATGGACTAGTTCATTGTGTTGGCGGTGACTAATTTCCAACTGTTTATTAAGGGCGTGTTCAATTCTGGTTTTGCCGACGACTTTTTCTTTTCTGACGGCCTGTAAATGCGTTTCGGACATAATGTGTCTTTTTACAGCTTTATGGAAATTGTTTAAATCCGAAAAACCAGTTTTATTCCAGAGACCTTTTTCATTTTCAAAAAATAAACATGGCCAACAAAATAATTTACTTATATTTTCACACCCTGTTAGCCATTTAAATCGTTTTTATTGTTGTTCCGGATAAAAATGTCTAATACAATTTTTCATTTTTGTGGTTATATTTTTCATAAGGGGTTTTGCCCTTCCTTTGGAAATTATTTTAAGCTTATCAGCGAAGTTTAATGTTAAAAATTCCTTTATTATTAAGACACACACCACACATTCACACACACTCTTCTTACTAAATTCTCCAACATTTTCAACGTTATTACCGACAGCCGAAGTTGACGGTATTTGTATATCCACGTCCATATTATTGTCTTCCATATCGCACCATGCACGACGCGACGTACGTATCACACAACACACGGATAGCCGTTCAAACAAAGAACCTACTCCAACGATAGCTTCCGCCACCACTTAAAGCACGCGACTGAAATACAAAAATTGCAAAGAGCCGGTGGAAATTTCAATAACCTCTGGCTCGATTCACAGGAAATATAAGCAAGCATACAGGACTTGGCTGCAGAGAAGCTAGAGGCCCGCATAGGTTCTATTCTATATTCTATTGTGGCTGGGTCGGAGTCAAGGCTGCATTTATTATGGGCTTGATAATTAAGATAATATTTTAGCATTTTTAATATAAATTAAATTAATGGTTTCCTATTTCAAAAATTATATTTTAGAAGATGTTTTGTAATTTTTTTTTGGGAAGTACTGCTTCCCTTGCTTCCATGGACTGTACGCCCCTGTTAACTTATTCGAATCCCATCTCCGCTATGGCCTTCTCTTTTGGGGCTACTGTACCACCGAGCAACTTCTTAGTACTTTTAGGCTTCAAAAGAGAGCAATCCGTTACTTGTTTGGTCTAAATAACAGAGCACACTGCCAATACTATTTCAAAAAACATGAAAAATTAACACTTCCTGCATTATTTAGTTTAGAAAACGTGTATTTGATAAGAAAACATATAAGCACATTCCCATTCCTTCCACAGAATTAATAAAAAATCAATTATTTACAATGCCATAAAATTTTACAATCATCTTCCAGAACATCTAAAAACAATCCCTATATTTGTACTTTTCCGAAAAAAAACCAAAGCGTACCTCATTGAAAGACCCTTTTACTGCGTTATTGATTTTTATAATGAATAATGTCATTAAAATGTTTTTATTTGCTTGTTTACTTAAATCATGTTGCTGCAAGGCATTTGAAAATATGTTGTAAGGTGTGAACTGTCTGATAGTCCGTTAATATTAATTATTTTTGTTACGTATTAGATTAAAGTTATACTTTTTCTTTTTTTTCTAATACACTTTAATTACTATATTAGTTCAGTACACTTTTTATTTAATTTCACTTATTTTGCTCGTATAACCACGACAAAATACAGTTTAAGGTCGCGTAATTTTAATTTCAAAGTCAACGAAATTATTCACGTCCCATATGTATTGTTTATTTCCTTTTGTTAGGTCACCTGCATTCATTCACCACTTTACGGCAATGTTACGAATATAACGAATATTATATTTACAATTTATGTATTTGCATTGACCTATCGAAAAATATGATTTTTTTTCGATCAATATTTCGTTTTTTCATTGTTGTTTTTTAAGGTAAATTTCGCTTTGTCCATAAAACTGTAAGTATTTTTCTGCGACAATAAAGCGTACTTTTGTTTGTTTGTTTGTTTGAACGCTCGGCCTCACAAAACGCACATAATTATTGAGTTTTTGCAAGCCTGTAACATCTTTAGAATGGAATAATAAAGTATGTCTAATCTCATTTAAACTTTAGAATAAGATCAAGAGATGAAATATCCCACAAGATTTTATTAGAAATCTTATAGACACAATGCCTAACCGTCCTCGGGAAGTAATACGTCTAGCAGGAGGACCAACAAAATATTAGTTTTCAATTTTTTTTTCTGGTTTAATCTTATTTGAAGTTATTTAGTTTAAAATTTTGTCTGGCGGGGGTCCAACATAATATTAGTTTGTAATTTTTTTTTGATTTTTAAACGTTATGTACTTTCAAATTTTTTTTTCAAATAATTTCTGGACAGATCGGTTTATATGACAATAAAAAACTAAATTTCCTCATTGTTAAACATCAGTATTTCAATAGATATTTAGGATACAAGTGAGTTAACAGTATGCTGTGTAGTTAGCAACTTCTACACGCGTATCTTAATGAGGTTAACTCACATGCTTTGTACAACATTTTATCTACGACTAACTCACGACTGTTAAAATACACATATATTTTTATCAAAGTTTTCAAAAAGCTTAAAGCAAGCACAAAACACCATTCTGTTAGCTGTCACCTATTTGCACTTTAATCCTGCCATTCTGCGTTACCCCGGACAATGTCAATTTAAATAACATCTTATTGACAGTTTTAATTTCTTTAGTCAAAATCAGGGCAATTGATGGGTTCCTTTCCGAAAAATCCAGGCCAAAATATGAGTATACTTTCGATAGGTTTGAAAAATGGTGCAGAGAAAAGAATGTGCAGAACTATGGGAATGAATATAGTCGAATGCGGTCTTATCGTGCGGGTCCAAAGGTCACCAACATTATGAATCAAATCAGAAAACACAGTGAATACCAAAATGTTGTGTGATTCTTTTATTGAGCTATTCAATCTCGATGGGCTATTTACAAATATACAGGGAGAAAGAAAATAGTTTTTTTTATTATATTACGCAATATTATTAAGATAGCCACTTAATATTATTTTATATATTAAATGCCGAGGGACTAAATAAATATGTATTTGGTTAAAATTTTTTGGTTGGCAAAAACAAAAATACACAAAGTGGCAAGCGCCTTAATAAAGTCGGAAGGCGGTTCGAATCAGTGGAACAATCAGGATATGTTCGTTTTATACAGCCACTTAATGAAAGTGAGATTTTTTTATCACCACCCTCTTGACCTAAAAATCTAACCACTTATACAGTGTCATTTATTTAAATGCGAGCCACCCCTGTGCAAAGACAACTTGTTTTTTTTTGTATTGCCATAAAAAAATTTATTTTACAAAAATATTATACACTTTTGTTAAAAACACAAGATAATTAGTTATTACTTCCCTCGTGAGATTTTTTTAGATCTTTACGTTTAAGGGTTCGTAGATGTTGGAAAACATGTTTTCTCAATTCTTTCTGTCTGTAGGTATGTATATATATATATATATATATATATATATATATATATATATATATATATATATATATATATATATATATATATATATATATATATATATATATATATATATATATATATATATATATATATATATATATATATTACACCAACGTCCTAACAAGAAAATGTTTTCATTCCACTTACACTAACAAGAAAATGATCCTTGTTTGGAACATGTTAGCATCACAGCAGACACAATGATCCATTTTAGTCAAACGACGATATATAAATATATATATATATATATATATATATATATATATATATATATATATATATATATATATATATATATAGCCTGATTTTTATATATCAAATTTTTACTGATTTTGTCTTATAATTAACAAAAAAATTTACTTATTTTAAACACGCTTTAAAATTGGAACAAGTATTCTATATTTATTTATTTATTGCCTACAAAATTACAAATGTACTAAAAAAGTAAGCAAAAAAATAGTGTCAAATGCAAAAGTGGCAAAAGCTCTGAGAATCTGTATAAGGAATGTACAGAAACTTGTGCCTGAAAAAAAAACGTACTTCCAAAGAAGATTAAGAAATGTACACGAAAAAATCCAAGGGCAAAAGACTTAAGTTACAATGCAAAAATGGATATTCATAATGCAATTTATGATTTATACACGTCCAAGACTAATATAAGCCTTAGAAACTTTTTAATATTATAGACTAAAAAAATAACATTATCACTTAAAAAGTCCTCATCTTCTGAGTCGTCCTCAAATGGTGCAATGATCATTGGTGTTATTTCGACATCTAGAACTCGTTCTCGATTCCACCAATCCCATATTAATTTCTCCGTATGTTCCACAGATTTCTTCCAGTGCTCCGGCGTAATGTAATTTAATGAATCTTGCCAAACAATTTGCACTTCATCCGATGTAAGACCATCGTTCACGTGTTTTTCATAATATGATTTTTCTCCAGCCCATATTAATTCTATTGCGTTAAACTGGCAATGGTATGGCGGCAGTCGTAAAACCTCATGTCCATTTTCCCATAATATTTCATCTACGGCATATATTGTTGGTTTTTTAATAGATCTTGCTATTAAAAGAAGTTCTAGTTTCAGCATATTGGGTAAAAGATTTTGTTTTTGTTTTATTAGCCAGTCATAAATATCACTTTTCTTCCAGGATGAAGTAGGTTGTTTATTTAAGATTCTTGAATGATAAGATGCATTGTCCAGAATGATTAAAGATGGAGCATCTAAATTGGGAATCAGTTGTTCTTTTAACCACTTTTCAAACAGTTCACAGTTCATGTTTTCATGGTAGTCCAAACTTTTGGATGTTGAAGAAAACAGTAAACTTCCACCTGGGAGAAATCCTGTTGAAGAACCTGCATGCAAAATAATGAACCGCTTTCCCGTCCCACATTCCTTTTTTCTCTTGATACTTTTTACAGACTGGTCTTGCCAAGATTTCGAACCACTTCCATTAGAAAATATCCAAGTCTCGTCTAAAAATACCACTTTTCAAAATTTTGAATTAACATTTTCCGTGTATTTCCTTAAAAACTGGATACGCTAATGTGCTATATGTGGCAACTCGCATGAAAATCTTCGATTACAGTCCTTTTTATATCAAAAACCCAACATTTTTATTAACTTTGACAACCATTTTAGTCCAATTTCCAATATGCCTCGATTTTTTAAAGCTTCTTTAAAACTTGAAGGGTTATATTAGTTTTTGATGTGTATAAATCGTAAATTTTACATCCATTTTTACATTGTCACTTAAGTCTTCTGTCTTTGGTTTTTTTTGTGTACATTTTTTAATCTTCTTCGGTATTAAATTATGCTTTTTTTCATGCACAATTTTCTGCACAGTCCTTCTACCGATTCCCAGAGCTTTTGCTACTGTCTCCTGGATATTGGCCGGTGAATTTCCATTTTCGTAATATTTTATTAGATTTAATACCATTTTTTTTTCGCTTGTGGATGCAAAAAACCCGAAAATTGTTTTCTATTACTCATTTTGTCACTGACTTGTCAATCTGACTTTGAAATGACATCGCTCAAAGATTTTTGCAACTGCTGGTATTTATATGTTTATCCTCTTTTTTCATATGAAAATATCATAGGTCTATCTAATTCATCTTCCGGATTTTATGCGGAGGATATGATTACACGTAATAAAAGAAAAACAAACTCAAAAAGTTTGTCGTTGATAAATCGTATGACCCGCACGATAACACTGCTTTTGACTATAGGTACTTATTGTATAATTAGTGGAGTTATCTACTAACTATAGACCTTTATCTCTCTATGATAAGAACAATGATATCTATTAAACTCAATACTGATATCAGCAAATTTAGAAATTTAGTCGCCCTCCTCAAAAGAGCACCTGAGGGATATCAATAAAAAAACTCAAGGGTATTACTTAAAACCAATATTACAACATTCTTTCTAGAAGCAGATTATAAGAAATACTAATTTATGAAAGTAGCATTGATTATTGGGCATGCAAAAGCTTGCAGGCTAGAGGAGTTAACAAATTTTTTGTTGGAAAATGACAAGGATGAAGGACGATGTTTTCATATTTTTGCCGATAACGAAAACGAAAACGAAAATAGCCGGAGAATTCTATGTAACATCTGGAAATGTTCAAGAGATAAAAATGGTTCAACTAGTTCGACCATGTAACATCAAGCATGGTAGGTTTTTCATCTAATTTCGAAATGGTGTGTGTATGAAGCAACTGGTTGGCATTAATTCTCTTCGATCCTTGCTAAAACAAATTGCTTTGTAACTCAAACTTGAACATCCAGAAGAACATACGGGGCAGAGGAAAGCTACATTAAAAATTCTGCAGAAAATAAAAGAAAAATAGCATCCAAAATTCTGGGTGAAACATGAGAAAGCCATCAGACGACCAGTTTAAATAACAAATACAATGTCTCGACTACAAATTTAGCAAACGTGGCTGCTTCGTCAAGAGTTTATTTGAAAGATTGCGAAGTTTGTATACTATTAATATTTATAATAAATAATTTATAATTTTTAATAAAATAATTTATAAAAAAGTGTTGTGAACTCTAATGTTCTTGGAATTAGTGTAATTTGTTAGTTGGTTAAAAATTTTAGAAAAATCAAAAACAGAATATGTGAATTTAAATGGTGGTGCCCAGCTTTTAGGACGCCGCTATATACAGGGTGTCCCGAATTGCAATGTCCAAACTTTAACAGCGCATTCTGCATTCAAAATAAATAAAATAAATGCTTCGTTTTCGAAATACAGGGTATTAAAGTTTAAAAAAAAAATTGTTTTTTAGTCATAACTTTTTTATTACTTGAGATATTGTTACTAAATTTGGTAAACAGCCTTGGAGTAACAAAAGGCATTTTTTGATTTGAAATATTTTTAATTTTTCATCAGTGGCGTCCGTACGGGGTTTTTTATTGAATATTCTTGAAGAAAAAATGGTACTCTACTGCTTTTTCTGAAAACAAAAATCATTCCTAAAATCCCCACTCAGTTTGGAGCAAATTTGATACCCTTTTCGTGCGGTGTAAGGATTTCGAGTAAAAAACTAAAAACCATTTTTATGTATGGCATAGTTAAAATTTCCATTATTGTTAATTTCATGCATTCCGGGTGAGTTCATAATTTCTGAACAACGTATGTAGGGTTTCTAAAATAAAAGCTTGTCTGACAACTAAGGAGAGATGACGTCATCGACCCGTTGTAATGGAGATTTACATTATGTTTGGTTTATCAGGGTGACATCGCAGCAGTTAGCAGGCAACCTATTAAAATCTAATGTCCTTGGTACTTACCATCATTCCTTCATTGTCGACTCTTGGTATGCCATGATTGCATTTTTGTGATAATTGAACAATTACTAGGTTCGTCTTTAAAGTATGACAGATGAGTTTATAATTATAAAATCGTCGATTCATTTTGTAAAACGGTAATTAGAATTAATTCAATTTTGAAGATGATACTTCATTTTACAGAAACTACTCTTTATTAACTAAGTTCGTAATTAATTTTACAAAAACTAGAATTCATAACTTTTATTAACTTAGATCGTGAAAAAAATTTATAGAGCACTTTAAATATCATTAAGGATTAATGTGGGCCTTAAAATTCACAATAATTGCTCTATCCTTAGAATCAGTTCTTCTCTTGTATGAACTGGTCTGGAATAAACTAAATTTTTCAAATAACCCCACACAAAGAAGTCGACAGGTGTGAGGTCAGGGGAACGTGGTGGCCAGGCTGTAGCTCCTAATCGTCCAATCTACCGTTCTGGATAATTATTATTTAACCACTCGCGATTTACAAGTGCAAAATGCGCGGGAGCCCCGTCCATTTGAATCCAGAATTCGTTTCTAAGATTTAGAGGAATATTTTCTAGATATTGAAATAACTCATTTTGCAGAAAATCATTAAATAACTGTCCATCTAGGCGTGGTGGTAGAATATGGGGCCCGCAAAAAATTTCATTTATTACACCACACCAAACATTAACAGAAAATTCTTGCTGAAATGCTCTAGTTCGTACAACACGTGGATTGTCATGGTTCCAGATTCGTAAATTATGGAAATTTACTGAGCCGCTTCGGGTAAATGTGGCTTCATCAGTCCATAAATGTTTTTTTGAGAAGTTATCGTCTTCCTCTATTTGGCGCAAAAACCAATTGCAAAAACTGACACGTTTTTCGGCATCACCAGGTTGTAAGTTTTGAACTGGCTGCATCTGAAATGGCTTCCTGTCATCTTTCCTCAAAACGCGATGAACCTTATTTTTAGAAACAAAAACTACGTTGCCTTGTAAATTATGAGCTGCTCTTCGTAGGCTTAATGTCCTATCGTTGTCAAACTTATTTAAAATTACGTTTCGATATTGTTCATTTCTCCTATCTTCGTTTCTCTGATTCTTTTTGAGTCCAAAGTTCCTAAATATTAAATGCGTCTTAATGAAAACTTGTTTGTAAGGTAATCTTCTATTTGGAAATCTTCGTTGGTATTCCCGCGCTGCTGCATTTGCATTTCCATTACAGAAACCATAAACGAAATTAATATCAGCATACTCAAAGTTACTGAATAACACCATTTTGAAATCCCTAGTTAGACTGATAATTACCTTTTTGTATAAACTGTAATGTACCTGACATTTATTTATTCTAAAAACTCAAATGTCACACTTTAAAGACGAAACTAGCAATTGTTCAATTGTCACAAAAATGCAATCATGGCATACCAAGATGTTAAAGGTTTTGCCACTGAAATAATTAACAATAATGGAAATTTTAACTACGCCATACATAAAAATAATTTTTAGTTTTTAACTCGAAATCCTTGCATCGCACGAAAAAAAGGCAAGGGATCAAATTTGCTCCAAATTGAGTGGGGATTTTAGGAATGATTTTTATTTTCAGAAAAAGCAGTACCGTACCATTTTTTCTTCAAGAATATTCAATAAAAAATCCTGTACGGACGCCACTGATAAAGAATTAAAAAATATTTCAAATCAAAAAATACCTTTTGTTACTCAAATGCTGTTTACCAAATTTAATAACAATATCTTAAGTACTAAAAAAGTTATGACTAAATAACCATTTTTTTCTTAAAACTTTAACACCCTGTATTTCGAAAACGAAGCATTTGCAGATATATGTTTGTATAGAAAATTAGGGCTTATTTTGAATGCAGAATGCGCTGTTAAAGTTTGGACACTGCAATTCGGGACACCCTGTATATAGATGATAGTAGCATTTTTAGAGGCATTACCCTTGGTCATAAATCAAGTCAGGATCAATTGTTTGAAAAATACATAAAGCGCAAATAAAAGAAAAATATTAAAATGTACACATTTTTGAAAAAACCTCGTATATCAACAACGGAGAAAAAAAATTAAAATCGGTAGAAATTCGTTTTTGGTTTTTAGGTGTAGATTAATTCATTTAAAATAATAATTAAAATTACCCTTTTTAAAAAAGTTCTGTTGATAAAAAATTTTGCTAAACTGACACGGTATAAGGTAACATCTTGTATAGAACAGTTGTGATGTACAGGGTGTTCCAGTGAGGACTGAACAGGGACCTATTTTCGACCTTCCTTGTATTTTGGAAAAATTCAAAATAGCCAATCGATGTATTTTTTCTTGTAGAATCCAAAAATGTCATCGAAAAAATATTTGAACCAGAAACAAAAGAGTTACGCTATGCATCAGGTGTTTTTTAAATGGAATGTATCGTTTTTTATACGATTTTTGGAAAGAGTGATTTTTTTTATGTCCGGTCTGATTAAAAGATTTGATTTTGCGATAGCTGTTTATATTACATTTTAATGTTTTACAAACTAAAATTTTAGCTTCACCTGTTTAAAATATACGATAGGTTGGTATAGGTGATCAAGGTAAAATGACGTTTGAATGCTTTGTCAATAAAAATTGATATTATTTTAATTATTGTCGAAGTCTTCACCTAAAAAATATATATTTGACTCTGATCGAAATGAAATACTCTTTGGATGAGAGACTACACATTGTTATGCTATTTTACAAGTGCCAAGAAAATGCAAGAGAAGCAAGAATTTCATAGAAATATATCCATCAATACAATTCTAAGGATAAAAAACCTATTTGAGGAAAATAAAACTTTACATGATAGAAAAAGAAATTCAATAAAAAATAATTATTAAATAATAAAATAAAACTACTAATAACATAAGTTTTCAATGTGACCGCCGTTTTTCTCGAAACAACATCGATAACCCCTTTGTAGCCTTTCTAAACTTGCTGTTACAACAATTTTTTCCATGATCTCTTGAATATTTTCGTTTCGTTGTCTGTATACGACGTTCTTCAAATGGCCCCAAAGAAATGTATCCAAAACTGAGAGGTCGGGGCTATTGGGCGGCCAAGCATATGTTCCATTTCGCCCTATCCATTCGTTATGGCGCCGATTTAAAAATTCAACCACATCATGCACGGCATGAGGAGGCGCCCCATCATGTTGCCAAATTAAATTCTGATATTCTGCCAAAAGTAAGTCTTCCAAAAAATTTTCAATTTCGTTTTCTAAAAACTCATAATATCTGTGACCATTTAAAGTCCCGTTAAAAAATATTGGTCACAAAATTTTATTGTTTTTTATCCCACCTCCCTTGAAATTTAATAGTCCTTTTTTGGAAACATGTCTGTTGAATAGAATTCCTCCACACAATATTTTTGAAATTTAATAGTCTGGAACTTTTTGAATTTTCAGATTGTGAATAGTCCCTTCTGCGCCTTACACCGCCACCGTACTGAACTTCCCGAACTGCATCCGAAATAGATTTGGTTGGATTAATTTGAAAATAATTTATAATGGCCTGGTCTCGATTTCTTCTTCTTTGTATATTTCTTTTTCTATCATGTAAAATAGGTTTTTAATCCTTAGAATTGTATTGATGGATATATTTCTATGAAAATTTGCAATAAATCTTCTTCTTGCTTCTCTTGCATTTTCTTGGCACTTGTAAAATAGCATAACAATCTGTAGTCTCTCGTCCAAAGAGTATTTCATTTCGATCAGAGTCAAATATATATTTTTTAGGTGAAGACTTCGACAATAATTAAAATAATGTCAATTTTTATTGACAAAGAATTCAAACGTCATTTTACCTTGATCACCTATACCAACCTATCGTATATTTTAAACAGGTGAAGCTAAAATTTTAGTTTGTAAAACATTAAAATGTAATATAAACAGCTATCGCAAAATCAAATCTTTTAATCAGAACGGACATAAAAAAAATCACTCTTTCCAAAAATCGTATAAAAACGATACATTCCATTTAAAAAACACCTGATGCATAGCGTAACTCTTTTATTTCTGGTTCAAATATTTTTTCGATGACATTTTTGGATTATACATGAAAAAATATATCGATTGGCTATTTTGAATTTTTCCAAAATACAAGGAAGGTCGAAAATAGGTCCCTGTTCAGTCCTCGCTGGAACACCCTGTACCTCTAAACTATTTCCGAGAACATTGCTTCAATTCTGGGCGATCAAATGTCGGAAACCGCAACTCAATATACCTCAACTCTGTCAGAATTTTGCGTAATAATTTGCTTGGGTAAGTCCACCTGGCCAGCAGTTTAGATTAATTTCAAATTTTGTGCAAGCAATAAGTGTGATATAGGGATACGCTGCTGGTACAAGTTCGACATGATGGAACAAAATTGTGATATGTGTCAGTTTAAAAACTATTTATTCAATTTGTTGTAACTTATATACAAAAATCAAGTGTAGCGTAGGTATAAAGTTGTAAAATTGAAAAGACAGTATCTCTGTGTCACTGTCTACCGAACTAAACTGGGTCACACTTCACCCTTCCTAATAAAAGTAATAATTCATAACAAGGGAAGTTCCTGGAAATTTACTGATTTTTACTTCCCTCGTAAAAGGGAAACATTGCAATCGTGAAAAAATCACTCTCCGAGATTTTTTCAGATCTTCACGTTTCAGGGTCCCTAGATGACGACAAACATGTTTTCTCAATTCCGTCGGTCTGTCTGTCTGTCTGTCCGCGACGTAGCTAAAAAACTACTTATTCGATTAGCTTCAAATTTTTGTCAAAAATTAAAGTTCATATGGAGATGACCTGGTAACATTTTGGTAAAAATCCAATATGGCGAAACAAAATGGCGGCCTAGTGAAAGGTTAAAAAAATTAATTAAAAAATTGCTGCTAAAGTGGTAAAATTTTGGTACGAATCTAAGATGGCGGAACAAAATGGCGGCATAAGAAAATATTTAAAAATTCAGCCTGAAAAAACTGTCTAATGGTTTGATTTCAAATTGTGTGCCATAACTAATTGTGGGATCAACTAGCAAAATAGTGGTACTAATTTAAGATGGTCGAACAAAATGACGGGGAAATAAAATGTTTGTAATCGTGAAAAAATCACCCTCTCAGGTTTAACATATCTTTAGGTTTTAGCGTCGCTAGATGCCCAAAAATATGTTTTATCAATTCCGTCGGTCCATCTGTCGGTCGGTCTGTCTGTCTGTCAGTTCGCGGCATAACGTAAAGACTACTTACGCGATATTCTTCAAATTTTGACTAAAAATTAAGGGTCATGTAGGGATGGCCTGATAATATTTTGGTAAAAATCCAATATGGCGAAATAAAATGGCGGCCTAGTGAAGTTTAAAAAAGTATTATTAAAAAACTGCTATTAATAAAAATCCTTCGTCCATAGATGCCAAACAACATGTTTTATTAACTCCCTCGGTGCGTCTGTCGGTCTGTGTGTCAGTTCGCGACATAGCTTAAATACTACTTATCCGATTGACTTTGAAATTTTGGCCAAAAACTAAGGGTCATATGTTGATGGCTTGATAATATCTTGGTAAAAATCCAATATGGTGGAACAATGTTAAAAAATGTTTATTAGAGGGGTGTATTATCTGGGGTTAAGATCCAGTAAAGAAACTAAGTATTTTTTTAAATTGTCGACGCTTCGCAACTTAATTGCTGCATCCTCAGGACACATATAGATCTTATATCCTGCATGAAACCATTGTTATCAATAGTCTTACTCCGTTGTTCTGCATATATTACCTAGCTATTGAGCTTCTAAATGGTTTTCGTTAACAACCCTTTTGTTGTTATGTTAGAGTGAGGTATTATTTGAGGTTAGGATCCAGTAAAAAACAAATGTCACAAATGTATTTATTTTTTAATTTTCAACGTTTTCTCTACTATATTACTATATATATATATATATATATATATATATATATATATATATATATATATATATATATATATATCAGGGTGTCCCAATAGCGCGTTCTCGGATGATATCTTGATAACGGATAGCGATATAAAAAAAGTTCAAATGCAAAAGTTGTAGAACAATACGGGCTACATAACCTAAAATTATTTTCATTTATACAGGGTGTCTCAAAAATCTGTAGCGAAGCAAAGTTGTGTTTTTCTTACGGGACACCCTATATATTTTTGCACATTTAGATTTTTCTCGTGATTCTAGACATTTTTTGTATAACATGTCCTATGTCTAAATCTGATAGTTTTTCTAATATCCGCCAGTTTGTAAAAAATTATGAATTGCAGTGCCTTTTTTCAAACGACGTGGGCCGTTGGCTTTTTGATATAGGATTATGATTTTTGGCAGGAACATTAACAAAGATATGAGTTGACTTTCAACGTGAACAAAATTTGTCGGCGTTGTACAGGGGTTCCTAGATAAGTAGGAGAAATTTAAAAAATTAAAAACATCATATCTTCATTTTTTTAAATGGAATCTATAGTATTCTAATATTTTAGACTATTCGTGACCCAAAACCCTATCTTTCATTATAAATATGTCCTATACCTATTTGTCATAGTTTCCGAGATTTTGACATTTTTGTATTTATTATTTGGTTTTCAATGGCAATCGCCTTAGAATTTGCTTTATTATCGAATTTATAGAATTTTCCGAGGAATCCAAAAATGTAATAATATACAGGGTGTTCCATTTAAAATAACAAAGTTGATATCCGAGGGACACTTTTGTATTTCAATTTTTTCTCTGTTATTAAAAATAAAGGAATTAAGGGGGGTGGTAAATCTCGGTGAATCACCCTGTACATTAATACACAGTAAAAAATGCAAAATTAAAAATTCAGTCTACTATTTTTCTTTATGTAAAAAGGCAAATAAATATTTTAATTAAAGAGACACAACAGAAGAAGAAGTCCTATAATCACTTGATTAAATGTTCAATATGAGCATCATTTCTTTCAGCACACACTTGTAGCCGATTCACAAAGGAATTGTTAATTATTCAGCATCGCGGCATTGATATTTGTACATGCATTTCTAATTCTCGTTTTCATATTCTCTATGGTAGTGGGTGGCGTTTGGTAAACTTGCTCTTTAACAAAACCTCACAAGAAAAAATCTAGTTTTGTGAGGTCCGGAGACCTTGCCGGCCATGATACTAGACCTCCCCTACCAATCCATTTATTTTCATAATTCGCGTCTAAAAATTGCCTCACCTGCCTGCTAAAATGTGCCGGAGCGCCATCTAGTTTGCAGTAAATTTAGAAAAGTGTCTCCATTAACTCTATTTTCGAAAAAATAAGGTCCAATGATACGATTACCGATTATACCAGCCCATACATTAAGAGACCATCTATGCTGGTGATCAGTAATCAGTGATCGTCAGTAAATAAAATGTTATTGAAAAAATCATGTTCTTCTCTATTTTTTGCTAATGCCCAAGTACAAAATTCAAGTCTTCGATTGAAATTGTCTTGATCCAGCTCTTGTACAAGTTGAATATGTTATGGGTGAAGTTTATGTTTTCTGATTATTCTATTTGCCGTAGATTTAGCAACACCTCTCTCCTTTTCTAGCTGCCTACATGAAATATGAAGATTTTCAATTAAAGTTTGCATAACAAGATATTCAGTTTCTTCATTTGCGGCTCTTTTCTGCCTTTCCAATTTTTGTTCGTAATCGACACATCCAGTTCTTTCAAATCGTTCTTTGAGTCTGACAAATGATACCTCATGAGGATGACGTTCAGATACCTCATGAGGATGACCTTCGGCATTGCTAAACCGTTGCGCATAAACTCTACTTGCTAAAAAACAATTTTGATCACTTGCGTCCAAAACATAAATCATGTTAATCAATTCTTCTCTAGAAAAATTCATTTTGAATCAATTGACACAATTAATGAACACCGTTTTCATTTGTTTTTACTTTAGGATTGTCTAAGGCATCTTCGTACATTGTTTTTTAGCAAGTAGAGTTTATGCGCAACGGTTTAGCAATGCTGAACGTCATCCTCATGAGGTATCATTTGTCAGACTCAAAGAACGATTTGAAAGAACTGGATGTGTCGATTACGAACAAAAATTGGAAAGGCAGAAAAGAGCCGCAAATGAAGAAACTGAATATCTTGTTATGCAAACTTTAATTGAAAATCTTCATATTTCATGTAGGCAGCTAGAAAAGGAGAGAGGTGTTGCTAAATCTACGGCAAATAGAATAATCAGAAAACATAAACTTCACCCATAACATATTCAACTTGTACAAGAGCTGGATCAAGACAATTTCAATCGAAGACTTGAATTTTGTACTTGGGCATTAGCAAAAAATAGAGAAGAACATGATTTTTTCAATAACATTTTATTTACTGACGATCACTGATTACTGATCACCAGCATAGATGGTCTCTTAATGTATGGGCTGGTATAATCGGTAATCGTATCATTGGACCTTATTTTTTCGAAAATAGAGTTAATGGAGACACTTTTCTAAATTTACTGCAAACTAGATGGCGCTCCGGCACATTTTAGCAGGCAGGTGAGGCAATTTTTAGACGCGAATTATGAAAATAAATGGATTGGTAGGGGAGGTCTAGTATCATGGCCGGCAAGGTCTCCGGACCTCACAAAACTAGATTTTTTCTTGTGAGGTTTTGTTAAAGAGCAAGTTTACCAAACGCCACCCACTACCATAGAGAATATGAAAACGAGAATTAGAAATGCATGTACAAATATCAATGCCGCGATGCTGAATAATTAACAATTCCTTTGTGAATCGGCTACAAGTGTGTGCTGAAAGAAATGATGCTCATATTGAACATTTAATCAAGTGATTATAGGACTTCTTCTTCTGTTGTGTCTCTTTAATTAAAATATTTATTTGCCTTTTTACATAAAGAAAAATAGTAGACTGAATTTTTAATTTTGCATTTTTTACTGTGTATTAATGTACAGGGTGATTCACCGAGATTTACCACCCCCCTTAATTCCTTTATTTTTAATAACAGAGAAAAAATTGAAATACAAAAGTGTCCCTCGGATATCAACTTTGTTATTTTAAATGGAACACCCTGTATATTATTACATTTTTGGATTCCTCGGAAAATTCTATAAATTCGATAATAAAGCAAATTCTAAGGCGATTGCCATTGAAAACCAAATAATAAATACAAAAATGTCAAAATCTCGGAAACTATAACAAATAGGTATAGGACATATTTATAATGAAAGATAGGGTTTTGGGTCACGAATAGTCTAAAATATTAGAATACTATAGATTCCATTTAAAAAAATGAAGATATGATGTTTTTAATTTTTTAAATTTCTCCTACTTATCTAGGAACCCCTGTACAACGCCGACAAATTTTGTTCACGTTGAAAGTCAACTCATATCTTTGTTAATGTTCCTGCCAAAAATCATAATCCTATATCAAAAAGCCAACGGCCCACGTCGTTTGAAAAAAGGCACTGCAATTCATAATTTTTTACAAACTGGCGGATATTAGAAAAACTATCAGATTTAGACATAGGACATGTTATACAAAAAATGTCTAGAATCACGAGAAAAATCTAAATGTGCAAAAATATATAGGGTGTCCCGTAAGAAAAAGCACAACTTTGCTTCGCTACAGATTTTTGAGACACCCTATATAAATGAAAATAATTTTAGGTTATGTAGCCCGTATTGTTCTACAACTTTTGCATTTGAACTTTTTTTATATCGCTATCCGTTATCAAGATATCAACCGAGAACGCACTATTGGGACACCCTGTATATACAGGGTGTCCGGGAAAATGTGGGAGATCTCTCGGACTCAGATAGAACATTAAAAAATAAGATGACAAGTTCCCATAAATTTTTTTCCTAGCGGCCCTCCCTAGGGAGATACGGCCCCCTAAAGAACCCCACTGGAAATCGGTTTTTCTAGAATAACTTTTAAACGACTCAATATAATTTAACGAAAATTTAATATGATAGACAGTAGTAAGGACCTCTCAAAATACTCCCTTAAAACATAATTAGCTTGTTTAGTTTACCAGGGACGGACTAGATTGTACATTTTAACGCTCAAATTTTTAACACCCTGTATGATAAGGAGTTAAAAAAAATAAATTTGGATACCTTGAACATTAAGCTAAAGAAAAGGTACTCTTGTTCATTGTCGATAAAATGAACCGTTTTCGAGAAAAAAAATAATAAAAGTATTAATGTTTTATTATTGTTTATTTATCAGTATTAAAGAATGCACTTTTTTACAAACGTTACTATGGTACGAAATAAATAATCTCGCATTGACGTGTGCATTTGAAATCTTCTTGACACGTTGATCTTTTTGTACCTACTTCGATATTAATTTATTAAATTTTGAATACCTTGGCAAATTTAATTCGATAATGGGATACACATTTAGTGAGTATGCAGATATGCATCTTATGTACGGACTTGCATCTTGCAATGCTTATGAAGCAAGAAGGTTGTATGGAGAAAGATATCCTAATCGCAATATTCCAAATGAGAAAACATTTCAGCGAATTGACCAACGTCTAAGAGAAACTGGTGGGCAATTCTCAATTAATAAGGTAACATTATTGACGTTCATTAATTATTTTTAGGAAGTTTTGGGAAAAGGAGTACTGATGCTGGTGTGAGGAGAACAGTACGTACGGTGCAATTGGAGGAAGATATTTTGGATACTGTAGCTGATACTCCCTCAATAAGCACTCGAATATTAGCCGCGCAGCTTCATGTGTCAAAAAGTACAGTTGCTGAAGTACTTAAAGAACAGTTGTTATACCCTTATCATCTGCAAAAAGTGCATCAACTACTTCCTGAAGATTTTCCTCGAAGAATCCAGTTCGCAAACTGGTTGTTAGATCAACAACGAACAAACCCAAACTTCATTAGCATTATTCTTTTTACCGATGAAGCAGGATTTACCAAAGATGGTATTGTAAATTTACATAACTCGCATGTATGGGCTGATGAAAACCCTCATGCCACTGTCGTTCATCATCATCAACATCAGTTTCAATCCATTAATGTTTGGGCAGGAATAATCGGCAATTTTTTCATTGGCCCATGCGTATTACCGGCACGATTGAATGGTGAACTTTATTTAGAGTTCCTTCAGAACGCTTTTCTAGATTCAATAGAGCATTTGCCACTTGAAACCCGCCAAAGGATGCATTTTATGCATGATGGAGCCCCACCCCATTTTAGCGTTGCTGTACGGGACCACCTAAATAACGTCTATGGAAACCGTTGGATAGGCAGAGGAGGTCCCATTGCCTGGCCTCCACGGTCTCCCGACCTAACGCCAATGGATTTCTACCTGTGGGGTCATCTCAAAACCTTGGTGTATTCCTCTCCGGTTGCTACTAGGGAGGAACTTTTACAGAGAATCACGTTTCATTGCGATATGATAAGGAACAATGCTGGGTTGTTGTGGCGCGTACAGCAGCCCTCTATTCGTCGTGCCCGCGAGTGCATCACAAATCACGGAGCACATGTTGAACCCACTTATGAAGTTTTTAATTGACTTTTTTCTATTTAGCGTATTAGGTTGTTCAGGATCAAAACATATTTAATACTCCCAAAGTTGTATTCTTTTATTATTTTTTTTTCTCGAAAACGGTTCATTTTATCGACAATGAACAAGAGCACCTTTTCTTTAGCTTAATGTTCAAGGTATCCAAATTTATTTTTTTTAACTCCTTATCATACAGGGTGTTAAAAATTTGAGCGTTAAAATGTACAATCTAGTCCGTCCCTGGTAAACTAAACAAGCTAATTATGTTTTAAGGGAAGCATTTTGAGAGGTCCTTACTACTGTTTATCATATTAAATTTTCGTTAAATTATATTGAGTCGTTTAAAAGTTATTCTAGAAAAACCGATTTCCAGTGGGGTCCTTTAGGGGGCCGTATCTCCGTAGGGAGGGCCGCTAGGAAAAAAATTTATGGGAACTTGTCATCTTATTTTTTAATGTTCTATCCGAGTCCGAGAGATCTCCCACATTTTCCCGGACACCCTGTATATTGATAGTATATCCTGCATAAATCCCATATTATCAGATTTACCTACTAGGTTGGTCTGCAGAAGTTTCTCAGATATTAGGTTTCTAAATGGTTTTTGTTAACGATCCTCTTGTTTTTATGTTAGAGTGGTGTATTATTTTAAGTTAGGATCCAGGAAAAAATACAAAGGTTTTTTTACATTATTGACGTTTCGCAATTTTATTGTTGCATCCTCAAGATTTGCATAAATTGTATATTCTGCATGATACCTATATTATCAGTCTTTATCTACTCCGTTGGTTCGTAGATATTTCCCAGATATTAAATTTCTAAATGATTTTCGTTTACTATCTTCTTATCATGCGGAGAGTAGATACTAAGGCAGTATATATGATATGTGGTGCTAGTGCATACTTTTTAAATTACCTATGGGTTTGCAGCCGGAAATCACCGGAGCCCCAATAGGTGGTGCTAAATCTTACATTTAACTTGTAATACTGTTTCAGTATGATAGACCTTTCGTTTTCGATTTTGTCATATCGAACAATCTGTTATTTCAGATCTCCCTGGGTACAAGCCTGCCTGATGAGGGTAGAGGCCCAGAAATCATGATCGCAGGGGTACCCTGTGACATAATCGAAAGCAATTCTTCTTGTATGCCGTTTTGCACCTGCAGAAATTATATATTTCTGCTATTATACATATATCTTCTTATCGTTATGTTAGAGTGGTATATTATTGGTGATTAGGAAATATCTGCGGACCAATGGAGTAGTTATAGACTAATATGAGTTTTATGTAGCAGTAAATTGGCGAAACGTCGGCAATTTAAAAAAGGGCCTTTGTTTTTTTTTTAATGGATCTTAACCCCAAATAATACACCACTGTAACATAAAAACAAGAGGATCGTTAATGAAAACCATTTAGAAACTTAATATCTGGGATATCTGCGGACCAACGGCGTAGGTAATTTTTAAATGACAGAACAAAATGACGGCCAAATAAAATTTTTAAAAAATTAACGTAAAAAAGCCTTGTTCAATTATCCAATTAACTTTAAATTTTGCAGAAAATTTAAATGTGAATATGGGATACTTATTGAATTTATTGTAAGTTATGCCCAATTACTTCCAATTAAGTCAAATGTGGAAGTAAGAATACAATATGATGGTACAAAATGGCGCCACCCAATAAAAATGAAGAGGCAGTATATGTGATATGTGTCTGTGACTATAGTATGTACTAAACTAACTTGGATCACACTTCACGTTCCGGGTAAAGGAATTTACCGATTTTTTTACTATGCTTTAAAACGCAAAAGGGCCAAAGCTGCGGAAATAGGAAAACATCTAGAGACTGAAATGTGAGGATCCGAAGAAATTTCGGAGTGGTTTTTTTTAACGATTACAATACTTCCCTCTTATAAGGGTAGCAAAATTGTGTCTTCTATCTGAAATTTAACGTATTTGTATATTAAAAAACCTTTGAAACATATTAGTTCATAGATGAACTCGCGTTATTAATATTACGAATCATAATATTTGTGCGTATTAAAATTCGCATTAATAAAATGGAACTTTCCTGTATGCCAAGAGTAATTTGAAGGATTTGCTAATATCCGAAACACACGCATAAACAAGTTTTTCAAATTATTAATAAAAATTTACTACATGCTCTATAAAATAAGCTCTCAAAGATGACGTAAACAAAAACACCGTTTGTCGTGGACTATAAAATAA